>VYXF01002452.1:1221830-1249756 GCA_013397295.1 Polioptila caerulea
AAAAAAAAAAAAAAAAGTTTGTTTCTCCTATCTGACAGCTGTTTTCTTTTATCCTTTGACACAGCTCCAGAATTACTGACAATCTTTTTGGCAATTCATGTGTGTGGTGATTAACACATACATGAAGGTCTGCATCTTGAGAATTTTTAGTAGTTCTATAGACTCTGAAGCTTCAGGTATTTGCTGGAGACCGAATCCAAAATTAAGTTTAAAAACCCAAAACCAAATCCATATCATTTTACTTCTTTCTGCCTCTCCCTCACTTCCCTCATATTGTAATGGAAGTCAGCATCCTTACTAAGTTAAATGTATTTGGTTTGTGTATTAAATTTTACTTGTGGCTTCATTAGGTATTTATTAATTTCCTGCCCAGGTCTCCTTTGTTGTGGTTTTTTCTACCAACTTTTCATCCCAGAGGTGGCTCTGCTGACACTGGAATGGGTAGAGACTGGAAGAAATGAAAGAGACTTCTTTAGTGTTTTTCTTTAAAGCATTTAGAGGCTTTGGCAGATGAGGAAATGATACTCAATAGACTTGTATGTTGTTATTTTTATGGAACATTTCAGAGTTCTAGGGGAAAATTAGAGGTTTTAATCTTGATTATCATGGCTTGCAGTCATGCTGTCTGGCTGTCCAGCTCTCTTTCCTGAGAAATTAAAAGGAAATGTTTCTGCAGAAGGCTGCAGAAATATATGGAACTAGAGGGATGTAGTGGAGGGCTCTCATGGTCCTAGTCCTTGTACAAACCATTTCTTGGCTTGTCTTCATTCTTCTGGCTGGTGTCTACTGATCCTGGTAAATGCTGCAAGCTACAAAGTCTCTATATTAGAGTGTCCCCTGCAGTCACCATAGTTTTTATATTAAATGATTTATTTATTTAGTCTGGTTGATTTTTAAGAAAATAAAAAATAAGAATATGTTCTTTTGTATCTTGAAAGGAGAAGAATGTTTATGTTCACAAGCTTGTGCATACTTTTGCATTTTCCTTCTGTGGTTCTCTGAGCTAGAGTGGTATTAAAGCTTGAGATTTTCATTTGTTTTATTCAATTCTAGCGGCTAGGTTGTGAAGAAAAATGATGAATAGCATCAACCTGGAAGTAATTCTAGAGCTGACAGTCCCATGCACTAAAAATACTTCTATGTTTGATTTCTATGCAGTGTAATCCCTGAAATGTTGATAGTTTTTAAAGATAAGTATATTAAAGTAACAGTCCTTTGGCCTGACCTAGCTACAGCAGAGTATGTAAATTCAGTTTCTTTCCTTCTTAAAGTGCCATCATCAATCCTTCTGTGTCAGAAGGCTCTGAGATAGTGCACCTTCTGCTTCTAATCACTCCAACTGCTGGCTGCCAGCCTCTTAGGCAAGAAAGGAAAGCTAAGGGTGACCTAGGGAAAAAAGAAAGAGGGAGCAGTAGAGATGATCACAGTCCTTGGAAAAAGATTTAGTCGAGCAAGCTGACTGAACTGAAGTGAGCAGCCTCTAGAGAGGCTGCTAATCCTGCCTGGAGAACTCAGTTACTGTAAGAGACTGATTAGGAATCACACACTGAAGTTGCACCACTTCTTTGTCTCTGTGCCACCTGCAGATTCGCACACTTGAAAACAGCTGCTATAGTCAGTAGTGACTTCACTTGCATAGCAAGCCACGGTTCAAAATAACAAAAATTATTTCATACACAGCGTGAATAGTTTGCTTTGCATAGAGGAGTGCCACCTGCCCTGGCTGGTAGTCTCAAGAAAAAGTCAAAGAGCACAGAGCAAAACCTTGTAGTCACAGTGTAATGGGGCAGCAAGACAATGAAGCATCGCAGGGTCATCAGGCTGTGTGTGTGACTTCACTTCAGGATCTTGTTCCCTGCTCCCTTCCCTCTGCATCTGGCTGTTGAAATGTTCAGCCAGTCTTTAGCTATGCCTTTAGCAGGTTTTTTTAAACATCTCTTTCTTTCTCTCCCCCAAAAAGCAAAGAATGTCAGATAACCAGGAGAGTCAAATGACCATTGAGGAGAGGAAACACCTGATTACAGCTCGAGAAGAAGCCTGGAAGTCCAAGGGTAAAGGAGCAGCCAATGACTCCACACAGTTCACTGTAGCTGGCCGAATGGTAAAAAAAGGTCAGTGATGAAAGGATCCCAATATAAATAAGACAATTCTTATCTGTCTAGTCAAAATAAAGTCAAACTAAAGCTATGCAGAAGCAGCATCTGTATTTAGCAAGAGAAAGACTTTATCTTCAACTGAGTATCATGTCATGAGGCTATTCCCTTTGGTTTCTTGTGGGCTAACTATTTATTCATTTTGTTCTGCACTGTTACACTGCCATCCACTTATTACTGGGCTCTGGCTGGCTGGAGGAAATCCATCACTTGAACAGGGATATATGTTTTTATTTTTCTTCTAATACAACCCCCAGGGCATAGATGGATTGTTCTTTCTTACTTATTCTTCCTTTGAAAACCCAGCTGCACTGTCTAGAGAATAGCTGTGAAATCGAGTTGTTTCTGTTGCTGGCATTTCCCCCACTCCTAGGATCACTGGGAGTATTTAGCAAACAAGTATTGTTTTTATGGATGCTGTCTTGGACAACAGCTTGAAGTGTTATGTTTGGCTGAAGATTCCCTGGTTCTGCAGAAAACCACAGAGTAGAAATGACAAGGGAGCAATGTTGAGTTTTTTGGGATCTTTTGAATTCAGTCACTGTTTCCAGGTCTAATCATTCTTCTAAAGTGGACAGGAGTCCCTGAAGGCTGTCCATGGTAGGAATGCAGCTGTTCACACAGCATGCCTGGGAAGATGATAGCTTTGGGAAGAAGGCACCTAAACTGATCTCTTGTGTACTGATTCTAGTATTAATGAATTCTAGATTTTGTGTTGTCACAAGGACTTGGTTATTAAACATAACACCAATTAACCTTGAATTAAATTACAACAATTCAAAACCAATTACAACCATTGTAGAGCAAGGGCAATACTGCAACAGGAGTAACTGCTCTTCAGAGGATCTCATTGCTTCTTCAAAATAATGCTATGATCATTCTTTTGAAGAAGCAAGGTAATGCAATGACAGTGAAATCAATGTAAGTGTCTCAAGTGGTATTTTAGTTAGACGTGCTGGTTTATATCCTGAAAGAATAAATTATCATTATGAGTTTTTAATTTAAGAGAGATTATGAGAAAGCAATGTGTCCTTGTTATATGCATGTGCACAGATGCTGTGTTTTAATTGCTTCTTATGACTGAAAATTAGTCCTAATTGGAAGGTGATCCTTTCCTAAACAGTTCTTAGTGTAGTCTTGTGGATTACGTGGTGGTAGAGCTGCTTAAGAGCTGTGTCCTCTTGAGTGTGTCTTGAGGAAGGCTTTACCCATAAAGCCTTAAACCTGTTGGAATTTTGAGTCTCCTAGGTAACAGGGGAAGAAATTGCTTGTGGAAAGGCTATCTAGTTATATTCCACATTTAACTTGGTGTTTAACAATTATGACAATTATATTGCTATATTGCAATAAAGGTAGTGGAAACATGTTCAGTATATGTTCTCCCAGCACAATATTGGTTAATCTGATCAAAATAGCTAAAGGCTTAAACTTACAGGGCTTAGTAATTAGTAAACTATGGCTAAGTGGAAAATAGATAATAGAGAAAAGTGTAACTGTCTGTTTCCCCATTTACTGAAAGTCTGGACAACAACAGTTAATAGGTGCAATTCTTTGCCTCAGAATGCTTTTCTACCTAATAAAACCCACGGCTCCTATAGAGTGCAGTTCTCTTACTAGAGCAGTGTAGATTCACATGAGAACTAAAACCTAGAAATCCACCCTTATTTTATCCACTGAGTCCAGAATGAATTGCTTTATGATAGTTACTGAAAAGAATGGAGAAGAGTACAACAAAAGGAGATGGTAGTGCTTGATACGGTGGAGACTAACTTCCATTTCTATTTCAATTTCCATGTGTTCTTAAAAACCCAACAGGGCCCAAGAATTACTGTGAAATCCAGGGACAGCATTCACAAGTCAGATACATCCACTTATGTGTATTAATAGAGATATGCTTAAATGTAGAAGAGGGGGTAAGAGGATGGTGGAGATGAAAGTTCCTAGCAAGATCGTGGTGACTTCCCTGCTAAACATATCTTTTTGTTAGAACATTTCCATGTTTTTAAAATAGAACTTGTGGTACACCTGGAGCCCAAAATGTAGACCAAAAGAATTGCTGCTACCTTGAAAAGGAGCAAAATTACTATATTCCAGAGAAGGCCTGTGTTTTGTGTTAGCTTGTTAAGAGATACTTGGAAATGAAGCTTTCTTCTTGTGAATAGGGTGGTTTCTGAAGCTACTGTTGGTTAAAGGAGCAGGCAGGACCCTCTGCCATCTCTAATACTGCAGCTGGGGAGGCTGGGGAAGTGTGCTGGCCTGTAGGAAGAAGCCAGGCTCATCTGCTTTCCCCAAATAGCTTCTCTGTCATCACTGCTGGAAACACAGGCTGACTCATGGCTGCATTTCCTTTGTTCTGTGTCCCTGGGCAGGCCTGGCTTCCCCAAGTGCACTCACACCAGTAGCATCCCCTTTCCGGCAGAAGTCTACCACTCCAGTTACAAAGCCCTTGGAAGGTAAGGAATAAAAATGGCTGAAATATGTTCAGGCTTATTTACTTCCTGTCAATTAACAAGTTTTACTTTCTGGTTTGCTTAGAAATTGAAGCCAGGCCTGATATGCACTTGGAATCAGATATGAAGCTTGACAAGTTGGAGTCATTCTTGGGAAGGCTGAATAACAAAGGTTGGTGGAGTTATGAAGGGTGGCAGTGTATCAACTCTCTAACTTTAGTAAATCAATTAAAATGCTCCCCCTTAGTTAAAATATCTGGTAGCAGAAACGGAATATTTCTTTTCTCAGACTACAGTTACTGATAATTTTGTGATTTGGTCTTGCTAAATTTTAAGAAGAAAAGCCTTCCACAATTGTATTACAAATGTACAGTAGAATAAATCACAGATGCCTAAATACCTTTCTTAATTCTCAAAAAGCAATGTACACATCCTTCTGTAGGGCAGAATTTCCTAAGCCAGTCTGAACCATATTGCCATATACAGTGAAACATCTTTAAATGTAGTTTAGTCCTATTAAAATCAAAATAGGATACTAAGCTGCTCCCAAGCCCAATTCATTCACTTTCCTGCTTTTTTGAAAGCTGACTCTCTGTAGCAGCTCATCAGCTTCCTTGTACAGCCTCTTGGCTGTTTATGAAGCTCTCTAGAGTTGTCTGGTGTTTCCATCTCATATGTCCATTTGTAAGACAAAAATCTTTATGTAATTTTTAGTGTAACAGATAGCATAAACAAATATATTCACATTTCAGTACAGGAGTCACTAGCGAAGGATAATGACTGTGCCACACTCACTTGTCTGAAGTAGTGACTTTTCCCTTTGAGATTCTAAATCTTTTCAAAGGCAGGAATCACACAGTTGGAGGCAAGATGGAATATACAAGAACCTAAAATGCTTACATCATCATACTATAGCAACTCATTTATAGTGTCTAAGTTTTCATTTAGCCATATTTCCCTACCATTTTGTATCATGACTATTGCATATGAGTAGCAGTTACACTTATAATATTCTTGATCAACACACTTTTCTACCATCAATTAAAAAAAATGAAAAAAAACCCCAACAAACCCCAAAATATCACCAACACACCGAAAAAGAAAAATTACTCAGAAAACTACCAAGCAAGCCATATTTACCTTTTGTAGAATTAGAAACTCTAGTGTGATTATTTACTGGGTGAGGTGTTTTTTTTCCTGCAGTTGCTGGGATGCAAGAGACAGTGCTGACAGTTACAGGAAGATCTGTGAAAGAGGTGATGAAGCTGGATGATGATGAAACATTTTCCAAATTTTATCGCCATGTGGATTTCCCTTCCTCCTCAGTGCCTTTGGACCTTGATGAGGACTTTGATGCCATCTTTGATCCTTATGCACCAAAGTAAGAATTACTTTTTCCCCATTGTTTTGAATGCAGACACGAGGACAGTGTTCAAAATGTTCAGCTCTAAGTTATCTTGTGGGTGTCTTAGTACTGGGCACGTCCATTTCTTCTGAAATCATGCTTCTGCCTGAACAGAGGAACTGATCCTAATTTCTTGTCATTAGATGATTCTGACTAGAAAAATTAACTGATGATTATAAACACTACTTGTTTTTCAGGTTGACATCTTCTGTAGCAGAGCACAAACGTGCAGTTAGGCCTACACGCAGAGTCCAGTCCTCAAGAAACCCCCTGAAAATGCTTGCAGCAAGGCAAGATATTCTTCATGAATATACTGAACAAAGACTGAACGTTGCCTTCATGGAGTCAAAGCGAATGAAAGTAGAAAAAAGTAAGCTAGCAGGATGATTTTTACAAGAACCCACCTTGCCTTCTTAATTAAAAATAAAAAAATCCCAATGCAAAAAATGGAACTGAAGGAATAGAACATATTCTCTGAGTGGCAATAAATTGATTGAGGTGTAAGGTGAAATGTAGACTGTCTGGCAGGCCTGGAGAGAAGGGCATGTGTGACTTCCTCGGGGGAAGCTACCTCTAGCCACCACAATTAATATTTTTACCACAGTCACCTAGTGCAGAGAGAGAGAGTGTCACTATGCCTGCAGAGTGAGGACAGGAGATCAAGGAAAGCAGATCCAATTTTGGCAAGCTGGGGTGAGAGCTGGCAAGAATAGATGAACTTTGGTTCAGGCACACTGGCCTCAATTTTGGGTCCTAATTTTCTCTCAGAAAGTGGAATTAGCCTTCTTGACTCCTTATGAATAATTCCCATAAAGGATCAGTGCTTTTTGGCAGGGCTTATATAAGGTGTTTTACTTGTGAAGTTACTTTCTTCTGGAAACTAGATGGACAGCAAAAAAATCACTGTAAAATTTATTCAAAGATTTGTCAAACCACTCTTATATTTTGGGGTACAAGTTTTCCTTATTACACTTGGGTCAAGAAAGATCATCTTTAACTATTGATTGTATTGATGAGAACACTAACTAGATATGTAATATCATGTAGATGTAATCCATCTCATGAGAAGGATTTCCCTCAGTTATAAATTCATAAAGTGTCTTGTCTTTGGTTGAGCAATAGACAGAAGTAGCCAAGAATCTGGGCTGTAAGTTTACAGTAAAACGTGATTAAGACTTTGAAATGTAAATGAGTGTTGCATCACACTATCTCAGTCAAATTTTAAGGGAATTATAGTTAATTAGCCTTGTCTCTGTGCTGTCTTTTATTATTAATTACTTATAAGGCATTGAAGATCTACACAGTACTTCACAAAACATTGGGTAGGATGGTTCCTAGCAAAGCTGGTATTTCTTCCAAATAGCATAATTCTGACACCAACAGTGTTCTCTTGGATGATATCTAGAAATTTAGGTAATCCTAAACCCACAAATCTTTTGGGCTAGTGGTTAATCTGAGTTCAACCCACCTTTGCTGTTGCCATGGAGAAGAAGAAAAACTGGAATAGTGGGCAGAAATTATTTTCCTAATGCAACAACCAATTTTTTATTATAATTTTGTTATCTGTCTGTCTGTCTGTCTTTCCTCCAATTTCTTTTTATGTACAAGTGTCCACAAATTCAAATTTCTCAGAAGTAGCACTTGCTGGCTTGGCAAGCAAAGAGAACTTCAGCAACATTAGCCTGCGGAGTGTTAATCTAACAGAGCAAAACTCTAACAACAGTGCTGTGCCATACAAGAAGCTAATGCTCCTGCAAATTAAAGGTATGCTGGAACTGCTTTTACCTTCCATAAATATTAGGCTGAATGTAACATATGGGAGTTGCTACCACATTTAGAGGCTTAGCTTGTTCTAGATCTTCAGGTCAAGGTTTATATCCAAAACCTGAAAAAATAACTGATAATTGTGTAAAAAAAGTTAAACCTTACAAATAGCTTTGCACTGGTCCACTGGTGTTTGTTTCCCAAGGAAAAATCAGAATATTTCAAAAATTCTGGCTATCCCCTGCAGAAATTTTTAAATTGTTCTTCCGTTCTTCCAGTGCTCAGTATAACTTAGAAATGATGTGACAGTGTTCTTGCTCCACTTCCCCTTACAGTGCATAGTAACATATCTGATTCTGAAAATAGCTAGGTTTTGGGAAGCAAAATGCTTAAAATTCTTAAATTCTTAAAACTTTTTACTGCCTACAGAAACTGTGCTATGACTTCACTTAAGCAAATGTAAAAGGTTCTGGAATTTTACTGCTCTCTGCCATTTACTTAATTCATTTCTTTCCAGAAGGACACAGAGTTGTTAAAGCAAGAACAGGAAATAATAGAAATATTAGTTGATAGGCGACAACATTTATTTTGTTTCCTGTGAGTAAACTCTTTTTCCACAGTAGTAGTCTTTTAATTATTCTTAAACAGTCTGTTTCCACATATTTTGCTACATGTGCTGGGATTGTTTGTATTTCATTCAAAACAAATTTGATCGTGGCATTTGATAGTAGTAGTTGAAGGAATATAATTAGCTTTGTTTTCTCTTTAGGAAGAAGACATGTTCAAACAAGATTAGTTGAACCAAGAGCCTCATCACTGAACAGTGGAGACTGTTTCCTGTTGTTAACTCCACATTTATGTTACTTGTGGGTAGGAGAGTTTGCAAATGTCATAGAAAAAGCAAAGGTCAGTACTGTTGTGAGGTTTTATTTATTATTTATTTTTAGAACCATTGCAGTAAATGTGTCTGATGAAATTGAGCCTTAGTGCCAATTCTCTCAAAAAGTGGCATGTAACTGATAGTCTGTGACAGGGAGATATGCAGGGTTCCTGAAAACATGTTTTAGGTCATGCACTGAATGAAAGCTGACGTTTGTGAAGGAGTGTGTAGTTTGTGAAGCTGCAAGAGAAAAAAGGATATCCTCAGGATGCAGACTGAACTCCAAAAAAAAATAGTCTGAATTGCAGGATGTCCTTTTTATTCCCATGCCCACTGAGATCAGTCTTGCTTTAAGGCAAATGAAAGAATGAATGTATTTCTGTAACCTTTTTTACTAGTGTCTGTTTATTTAGTGCAATAAATAATAACCATTTCTTCTGCTATTTGCTGTATTATATCTCATTTGCCTTCTCACTGAGCAAGAATATTGCACAAGTATTCCAAAGACTTAAGCAATCCTGTTCAGATAACTGTTAATCTCTTAGGCTTCAGAACTTGCAACTTTAATTCAGACAAAGAGGGAACTTGGCTGTAGAGCTTCTTATATACAGACTATAGAAGAAGGAATAAATACCCATACCCACGCAGCCAAAGACTTCTGGAAACTCCTTGGTGGACAGACAAATTACCAGTGTAAGCATTGTTATAGTTACAGTATCTGATGATCTAACACAATAAAATAGTAGAGTCACTTTTCTTTAATAAAGATAGCTGGAGGTTAATTTTTGTTTTGTTATTTTTGACAATCTTTTCCTTAAGCTGCTGGAAGTCCTGAAGAAGATGAAATGTATGAAGCCGCAATAATAGAAACAAATTGCATTTACCGCCTTGTAGAGGATAAACTCATTCCTGAGGATGACTACTGGGGAAAGGTGCCAAAATGTACCCTGCTACAACCAAAAGAGGTATTGTGCCACTTATGCTCCTGTGGTAAGTGCAGGAACATGCCACTGATAATGACTTGCAGTAACTGCAAATGCTCGTGGAGAGGATCGCTGAAAACTGGGTCCCTCTGTGTTTCTGAAAGGCTTCTGCACGCTTTGCTGTCTAGGGTGTGCTGCAGGTCTCAATGAATTAGTTCACATTATCTGCAAAGTAAAACACCATTTTAGGAAGTGTAAATCTTTTTTGTCAACAGTGGCTTACCCCAGAATCGTGAAGTGCAAAATAAGTAGTACTTTGGAAAAACAAAACAAAATAAAATCTGCTTTAATTTCTATCCCTAGCAGACTTTTCCTCTTCCAACAGCCATTTCACCCATCTAAGTCAGAATGAGAGCAGGTTTCTAAAATGAAGACATGCTGCATTTTCTTGAAAGTATTGAAGTCACTGCCTTTTTGTTTATATTGTGTGTTCTGTCAGCCTTCCCTGGCTGTAGGACAAGGCTCAGGTCTAAATGTCAGAGAAAGCTGCTGAAACTGGACAGCTATCAGTCATGCAACAGAACTAGGTTTTAGCAGTAAGAGCTCTCTAATCTGCTAGTGACTTCAACCACCTAAAGATACAACCCACAGCATTCCCCCTACTTGCCTCCAGTCATCCTCAAAAACTAGACATCATAATGCAGACCACTGGCCTGTCCTTGCATTGCAGTGCTACTTGTTAGTGTCACTGAAGAAACTCCACTTTGGAGGAGTTTCTGTTCAGCACAAGGAAACTGGAGGATCAGAGTATCACCTAATCTAATGGTAGGTTGAATTTTTTGTTGTTTGGTTTTGATTTTAGGTGCTAGTGTTTGATTTTGGCAGTGAAGTATATGTATGGCATGGAAAAGAAGTTACTTTAGCACAAAGAAAAGTGGCATTCCAGCTGGCAAAACACTTGTGGAATGGCACCTTTGACTACTCCAATTGTGATATAAATCCTCTGGACCCAGGAGAATGCAATCCCCTCATACCCAGGTATTGTAACTCGAATTTAGTCTCATTGCAGATACTTATTTTTCTTGCCTCTTTTCACAGTGTTTAATTTGAGTCTATGTCTTTTGTTTCCGTGCACAGAAAGGGACAAGGACGCCCAGACTGGGCTGTGTTTGGCAGACTCACAGAACATAACGAGACAATACTGTTCAAAGAAAAATTTCTTGATTGGACAGAACTGAAGAAACTCAATGAGAAGAATTCTAGTGAATCCCTTCACCAGAAGGTGCATATAATAAGCATGCTAGGTATTTCAAACTAGATGGCCTAGTTGGGATGGCAGCCAGGGAAACTTGTGCTCAAGGATCAAGAGCACATTTTTTGTCTTGTGGGCTTTGACCTAGGGGTCAGAACATCACCTCTTACAGCAAACCCATAGAGTTGTTTTATATGATTATTATTTATAGATTATAATATAATTATATTTTATGTATTGTTTTTATCTATTGTATATAAATATAATAATATATTATACATTATTGATTATTATTATTTATATATGAACCAGGCAGCTCAATGAATACTGCTGAGGTGGCTTTGACAGGGCATCAAACAATGACAAGATACTAAAGTACAGAAATATGCAGAAGTCAAAATGTTTGACTAGGATAGTGGGGCAAGAAGTAAAAAATGCTGTGCTCAAAGGAATCTCTTCTCTGTGTTTTCTGACAGGAAGAATCCAGATCTGACTCTAAACCATATGATGTCATGCTAATGGTAGCTGTGCCTCAAACAACTGTGGGCACAGTCTTGGATGGAATGAATATTGGCCGGGGTTATGGACTGGTAGAAGGAGAAGATGGGAGGCAGTTTGAGATTATCACTGCCTCTGTGGATGTCTGGCACATCCTGGAATTTGATTATAGCAGACTGCCTAAGCAAAGCATAGGGCAGTTCCATGAGGGAGACACATATGTGGTGAAGTGGAAGTACATGGTGAGCACTACAGGTTAGTTAACAATTCCATTTCATCCTGCTGAAACATCCAGAAGTGCAACTAAAGCTCCTGCTGTTAGTGGTGAGATCCAGACCTAGATTTCCATGGATAGGAGACAGTTTGAAAGGTTAGGGATGCTAATTTAGCCTTCCTAGGTCATTGAAAAGTAAAGTTTTCTATTTTGTTTAAAAGAAAGCAGTAGAAAATATGGAAGTTTTAGTTATTTTTGATACACCAAATGTAATGCTGTCATTCCCTGCTTCTACCCACCACTGGTGGTGTACATGCTCACAGTACAGGTCATTAAGCCAGAATTATGCCCACAGCTTAACACCAAAATAACTAGGCAGCTGGACTAATGGTCTGAATGTCTTGCAAGAGAGGTAGGCTTAGCAACAAGGAAAACCTTTGCTGGTCATGGAGATCAGTAACAATGACAGGAAAAGCCCTTGCCAGCTCATTGCCCTTGCTATCCTTTCTGCTGTTGCTGGAAACCCTTTGATCTGGATTTGAGGCTCAGCAGTGTTCTGACAAAGAGCCTGAGAGCAGCAGGTAAAGCCTGAGAACCACTCAGCTCCACAAGCCCACTGGAACTCTCCCTTCTGGCACTAAACTAAGAATAGGTGATTTTTTGTGGTAAGTTAAATAGTCTAAAACTGATTGTTTGAAATAGCAGTATATTAAAGTTGGTTGAAAGCACCATAACAGTTATACAGCTTCAGGCTTTTAGCCAAAAAAATGTAGGTAGGATGTTAGTCAGGATCATTGAGATCAGATACTGGCAATCCAAGAAAAATACAAAAGCTTGTAAGTCTTGGGAGAAGTGGGTAACACTAGTACTGAACTGTAAACAGACTTCTAATCCAAATGGATGAAAACATATTCCATCACTCCAAAGCAGAATAAATTTTCATGTAGGAGGCAGTACTTTTATGGGCTGAATGTACAGATAAGAATGAAACTCATAAATTTTAGAAGTGAGTAGTGGTTTGAGTATTCGCAACTTGAAAAAAACAGGGTGCTTTCTCCTAAGTGTTTCAGTTGGATGCTGCTCAGCACTGCTGGAATCAAGGCAGATGTTTTAACATTTTTTTTAAAATCTGTTTTAAAACTCTTGAGTTTTTAAAAATCTTTTATTTAATTCTACCTGTTTGTATTCAATGGAAAGAGTGCAATATTCTATAAGTGGTCGTGGTGTGAATTTCACTTGCTGTAAACATTATTTGCTTATCCTAACAACTAAATACCAATCCTTAAGGAAAAACAAAAAAAAGCAGCTGCTCTCCTGCTGCCAAAGAACAGTGTGTAATGTGGAAAATGAGCCATAATGCACTCTTCTGGTAACATTACTGGACATGCCATTTCACATGCAAATTGGCTCAAATGCTGGCAGTTATTTTTCTCCAGATAGTACCAGGTCTTTCTACATCTCTTTCTCCAGCCAACACAGGCATCTCTGCCTGTAGGCTTACATCCACCTGAGGAGACAATGCCAGCTCTGCACAGGGACTCTCTGGCTTGGAGACCTAATGTTCCTCCAATTGCACATTTTTTCTTTCCTGTTCTGGATGGGATTGTGCTGAGCTGGCAGATGAGATTAAACCATGTGCTGTTTAAACCTATAGCCAGAGTACTTTCTTCAGCATGTGCTCTCTGTTTCACAGTTGGAAGCAGACAAAAAGGAGAGCAACAAGTACGGGCTGTTGGAAAAGAGAAATGTGTGTATTTCTTTTGGCAAGGAAGGCACTCCACAGTGAGTGAGAAAGGAACATCAGCACTCATGACAGTGGAACTTGATGAAGAGAGAGGAGCACAGGTGAGCTTCCTAGATGGCAGACCTGGTAAGACTTGCCTGTCTGGGTAGCCATGAACAGTAAACAGGAATTACCTTTTTTGCCTTCTCCCTTTCTGTAAATGTGTTCTTGCCATTACAAATAGTCAGACCTCAAAATTACTTTTGACATTATTCCAATTGCCAGAGACACGTAAGTTCCTTTATGGACTGTCATTCCCAAATGCTGTTTCTAAGGATATTTCTGAAAAAGGCTGAAGGAGGTCTTTTCTTCCTTCCCTGCAGGAACAGGTGAAGCTCAGTTACACAGATTCATGCTGTCCTTTCAAGTACATGTTCAGATAGCAGGACTGTTTTTCTAATGCTAAGGAGAAGCACTTTCTGCAGGCCAAGGCAAAAAAATACATTGGAAACTTTCTATTTTCTTTCTGTAATTACATTCTAATTGCACTGTTTGCAGAGATTCTAGCAAATGCAGTTTAAAGCTAAGAGGACAGGCTAGTTTGCTTTGTCTTTAGGCAGACTTGGGTTTTGCTGTGGCCTCACTGTTACCAGCATACAAGGAGGGTGGTTTAAAGTTAGTTTCTGTACCTTGATCCTGCTTTAATTAGTTTTTTAACAGCAGCATAGAAATGACCAGCAAGACAGGAGTTCATAGAGGAGAAATATAAGGGCTCTTGATCAAGAGTGTGAGAGTCTCTGCCACATGGCTGATTTAGGAATTGGCTATATCAGTTTCATACTCCAAATGCAATGTTTAGTGAGCAAAGAAGGTTATCACAGAAACCAGTTTTATTGCAAATTTTGAATCTACTTCAGTTCCTATATTACCTCCATAATGATTTCAGTGAACATCGGTCAAGGTGGACAGGTTCTGTAAAAATTCCTAAAATTCAAAAAATTATTAGTTTAAACCAATTTAAATTAAAGTTCATTTGACATTCCATTATCCTCTGAAACTCAATTGTTGGATTGCAGCTAGAAGTTTCTTTTAATATGCAGGCCACATATGAAACCCATTGCATGCTGATATATGGTAATTTAAACAATGGTCAGCAGTTGTAAAGTAGAAGGAAAGCCATCTTCATGGGTGGCCATAACTATATAATTTTTAATAATCCATAGAGATGATTTTTTCTGAGTCTATATACTTGCTTTATTTTTTTAATGAAGAGTGGTGCTTTCAATTTCCAGATACAAGTGCTTCAAGGGAAAGAACCACCGTGCTTCTTGCAGTGTTTCCAAGGAGGAATGATTGTGCATGCTGGAAGAAGGGAAGAGGAAGAAGAAAATGCACAAAGTAAATCATTGTTAGTTAAGAGCTGCTGCCCCAAAATCCTTTTTTAGCAGTTGTGGAGGGCTTTGTATTCAGTATCAACTACCATACTCTGTAGAAAAGAAAAATGAATACCATTAAACTCTTGAGACAGCTTTGCAATGCTTTGTTTCAGGGTAGCCTTTTTCTTCTTTGAGCAGAGAATGGATTTTGTCACCCTAGAGCATGCTGACTTGATTGTATTGATGCACATATAATTTTTTTTTAGTTTGCTTTTACTTAAGCCAAGTGCCCATTTCCTTCAAAGTATGTTCTTTTCTACACAGTCTGGGGAAGAAAAGTGTTTTTATGATCAGTTCTTCTGCTCCAAAGAAAGCTCTAAGCTTTTATTACCCAATCATTGCTTTTTGTAACATATTCCTTGAATGCAGTAGTTGAGGTAGGAGATTTTCAATGGAAGTGTAGCTTGGAGATGCTCCAGTTTTCACTTGACTGTGACCTTCTGTTCCTAAGGTGCAGAGGGGAAGAGGAGCTGAATAGGAGGAATACTGTGGGGTTTTTTCCCTACTTCACCATATGAAACAGCAGAACTTGACTCTTCTGCTCTGTACTACTTGTACTCTTGTAGCAAGGTTTTAGAAGGCATCTTTTCTGCACAGGGTTTCTGAACTAAGGTTAGCCAGACCTGGTGCTTAGCTAGTTCATTTTGTGACAACGTAGGCATGCAGTAGGTGAAATTCATCCAGTATGAGAACAGCTGTTCAGAGCAGAGGTTTTGAATTTTCAGTCCCATGTGATTTTATAATAGTGCTGCACTGTTTCTGTCTGCTCCAGGTGATTGGAGGCTTTATTGCGTGCGAGGAGAAGTCCCCAATGAAGGAAACTTACTTGAAGTAGCATGTCACTGCAGCAGCCTGCGTTCCAGGACATCCATGATTGTCCTCAATATCAACAAAGCTCTCATCTACCTGTGGCATGGCTGCAAAGCACAGTCTCACACCAAGGATGTAGGAAGAACAGCAGCCAATAAAATAAAAGAACAGTGAGTGCCTGACCTATATTTTGGAGATGATGATATAGACTACCAATATACTTGAAATAGTCTTACTCAAAGAAAATTTGAAATAA
This sequence comes from Polioptila caerulea, assembly GCA_013397295.1. NCBI lineage: Eukaryota > Metazoa > Chordata > Aves > Passeriformes > Certhiidae > Polioptila > Polioptila caerulea. The sequence continues at coordinate 1,237,595 of VYXF01002452.1, forward strand.
ATAAAGCTGTCCTCTATGTACAAATGCAGCATGTGCGTGTTTAGTGAGGAGGAGTGAAGGTTGGTTGATTTGATAGAGTGGAGAAAACTCATATCCTGTAATTGCTTTCACTGGAGGTCAAATGCATTTATTAATAGACTCATAGAATGGTTTGAATTGGAAGATTGGAAGACCTTAAAGATCATCTAACTCCAATCCCCCTGCCACAAGCAGAGATACCTTCCACTAGACCAAGATGCTCAAAGCCCCATCCAACCTGGCCTTGAGCGCTTCCAGGGATGGAGCATCCACATTCTTACTCCTGTACTAATTACAGTTAAAACAAAGTCATTTTCCATTTGGAGTGAGATGCTAAACATCTGAATAGCAAATTAAAGTGCATTTGATAGGAGGATTAGAATCCAGCCTTGTGAACAAGGAAGAGGAAATTAACTTGGGAAAGCACGCAAGGAGGAGAGCAGCCATTACAAAAGCAGGCAGTGAGAATCCCTACTGAGAACTCATGTGAGCATCTGCTTTACTCTGGGAATGGGATCCAAGTGCCACAAGAACGGATCTTGAAATGCCCTGCCTTGTTTTTTGATATTTTCTCAAAATGCCTGTGATGGCATGAAGTGTGCAACAAGCCTATAGGGTACTTTTGGGCTCCACTAATGTGAGTGGCCAGCAGGTTTGTGTTAGCTGTGTTTGGGGCAGGAACACTGAGTTCACTCCTCCTTTGTGTTTTGCAGGTGTCCACTGGAGGCAGGGCTGCACAGCAGCAGCAAGGTGACGATTCATGAATGTGATGAAGGGTCAGAGCCCTTAGGATTCTGGGACGCTCTGGGGAGGAGAGATCGGAAGGCCTATGACTGCATGTTGCAAGGTAGACCTGCCTTCCCGGATTTGGCACTCACATTTTACTTTACTAGTCTACAGTGTTGTCAGATTTAATGTAAGGTTTTTGAAGAACTTTTTGGTAGTTGAGTTCTTCAGAGAAATAATTCCAAAAATCTTACTGAGTTAAGTAATACTGTTCTAGAAGGAAAGTACCGGAAAACCAAGTGTTTCATTTTGTTCTCCTCCGCTTCTGCTGCCCCTCTGTATTCAGGCAGCACAGAGCAATAGTTAACACTGTTACCAATATATTTTGCTTCTCTTCTGAAGGGATTTAAGAGGCAGTTCTGCACACATTCCCATCCAGCCTTTGCTTTGAAACTGCCAACAAAGGTAGCAGGGGAATTGATTTACCAAGTGGAAAATTTGTCAGCTAACTCTGAGATGGGCTTGCTTCACTTAAGCTGCAAAACAGCCGGTTATGAAATGGCTGATAGTAACTAACCAGGATCAGATTCAGACTGATGGCAGCCAGCCACTCAACTCAGCTTCTTTACAGCTGTTGCTAGTCCCTAAAGACATCTGGTTGTCTTTCCTGATTTTTCAAAACCCAGAAAATTTACTGTCACTTTTAAACGGTATTGTTAGTTTTTACAATTAAGTCTAGCATTTTTTGTTGTGACTCTTGTTAATTTTTGTTCTTTAAAGATCCTGGAAAGTTTAATTTCACACCCCGCCTGTTCAGCCTCAGTAGTTCATCAGGAGAATTCTCAGCCACTGAGTATGTTTACCCTTCAAGAGACCCTGCTGTCATCAATTCCATGCCATTCTTGCAAGAAGATCTTTACACTGCCCCACAGCCAGGTATGTGCTTTAAAATACAGAAGTAACAAGAAAATAGATCACTATATCCTGCATTGGGCAGTGTCTCAGTAATTGTAAGCACTTTTAGCTTCATATATCATAGGAAAATGTGTGCATGTGATGCTTATACAGGACTAAGCAATAGCAGTAATTTTTCCATGTTGAAAATGCTGAGAAATAATCAAGTGTATGTATGTATCCCAGAAGCTTGCTGTAAGAATACATTGTTTATATCAGAGAATCAAAGTCCAGCTGAAGTTTAGCCGGAGGGTTAACAAAAGGGATTGGTAAGATGTGAAGATCCTGTTGTGATGCTGACAAGAATATAAGACTGGGGTTGTTTAGGGGATTACAAAGCCTAGTAAGTGGCTAATGATGGATTTATTATTTTCTGACTGTGTAGCACTCTTCCTTGTTGACAATCACCATGAAGTGTACCTGTGGCAAGGCTGGTGGCCTGTGGAGAACAAAATCACTGGATCAGCTCGAATCAGGTGGGCTACAGACAGGAAATGCGCCATGGAGACAGTGCTCCGGTACTGCAAAGGTAACAGTGCCCGACTGCTCTGAGTGTGTCACACCTGTCCATGCCTTCTATCCTTAGCTGAAAGGTGCTCCCACAGTGTTAGCAGTAAACATCTGTTTATTTGAAGATACACTCCCCACTCTTTCTTAGCAAACCCTTTGTCTAGTAACAGCGTTGTTCCCAAATTGCCAATATACTCTACTGACTCCACTGTCAGTGGAAAGGCTTTATTTATTGTGTTACACCTCAGAATCACAAGTTAACAGTTTAAACATTCTCACTTAAGGCTCCAAGCTTAAGCTTAGTTGGTTGTTGGCAGGACACTTCTGCTGAGCATACCAGAAGGTTTCATTTACCTGAATTTGGCTAATTTCAGACCATCACACTCTGCTTACTCTGTTCTAAGTCTAGTTTTGTAAGATAAGAAAGGCATTGGGTTAGAAGTAGCCATTGGGGATTTTCAGCATGTTTTAATTTTTGCAGTCAGATACAGTAAAAGACAGGTGTAAGAATATTGAAAAACATGTTAAAAGGTCCCATATTAAAAAGAAATTCTGGAAAATTTATTCTTTCCACCTTAAAAAAAAAAAACTTCAGCTTTTCAGGAAAAAATTAAATACCCTTCAGAGGTAACTTTGGATAGTGGGTGAGATTGCAAAATACTGTACCTTTTGTAATTTCTCCCTCTTTTTTTGTATTTTGACTGCTTTTAGGGAAAAATGTAAAGAAGCCCCCAAAATCCTATCTAATTCACGCTGGCCTAGAGCCTCTGACATTCACTAATATGTTCCCAAGTTGGGAGCACAGGGAGGACATTGCAGAGATCACAGAAATGGTAAATCTTTTCATTGCATAATCTGTTTTGTATTGCTAGTCATTGTGTCTTGTCTTGTCTTGTCAGTAACATTGGTTGTTTCCACTGTCAAGCCCCAAGAGGGGGTTGTTTATCCAGAGGATAAACTTAGAAAGCACAGTCCAGGAGTTTGTACAGGGAAAAAAAACCCAACACCACAGCTAAACTCTGACTGGGAATGTGTATATCAGAGGCATTGCTGTTTTGTTTTTCATGTAACATCTCGTGTTCTTTATTTGTTAAAAACAGAAGAAAAGTGTTACCTGGATCATCTCTTAGAAAGAGATGTGCTTGAGTTTGAGCTTGACAGAACAGCTGTTTCAGTCATGCAGCAACATGCAGTTCTGGTCTGTTCCCCAGATTCGAAGTGCAGGGGAGCAAAACACCTCTGAAAGGATTAGCTGGCTCCAAGGGCTCTGTAACTGGCTTCCTTACCAGGGATTGAGAGTCACAGCCAAATTACATGTGGCTGCTTTAAAAGCTTTCAATCGAGGGGCATCTCAACACTAATGACATTTTCTGTTTTCTAAGTGTTCTGCAGCTGTCCTTAGCAGAAAATGCTGGCTTCATGAGTAAACACAGATTTTAGCCTTAAACTGAGATTCTGGGAGTACAGGATGTCCTGCTAAGTGCAGACCTGTTTTTACCTGTGAAATTGTTGTAGGGCATGTCTGTTGGCCTGTGTGCACACCTGGACTTACAGCTTTGTGCTCAGGCAGGGCAGGTTGTCCCATGCCATCTGCAGATGGCCATGGGCACAGCTGATGGCTTCAGCATTGTGATCCTGTTCTCTCTTTTCTCCTTCCAGGATGCTGACGTTTCTAATCAGATAATACTTGTGGAGGATGTGCTGGCCAAGCTGTGTAAAACAGTGTATCCATTAGCAGATCTCTTAGCTAGGCCTCTGCCTGAGGGAGTTGATCCACTGAAGCTTGAAATTTACCTTTCAGATGAGGACTTTGAGGTAAGGAGAGAATAGGTACACTGTTACTCTGTGCATCTACGCCTAACCATGCAAGAAGATTGGTCTGCGGTTGTGCTGCTCATCAGTTGTTTTTGCTAATAGTGCAAACTCTCATTTTAAATGCAGGTTGCATTAGAGATGACAAGAGAGGAGTACAATGCACTGCCATCTTGGAAGCAGGTTAACCTGAAGAAGGCAAAAGGACTTTTCTAAGCTGTGTTTATGGAAGTGAGCACTAAAGGATTGTCCACTCTCACTTTCTATGTCCTTTAGAAGAATTGTACCCTACATTTACAGAACAAATAAAAAATAATCTGAAGTTATTAGCGACTACCTATCTGGAGGTGTGTAATATTATAATAAAAGGCCAAGAGAACTCTTTGAAAATGGAATTCAATTTTGACTCTTAAAGGTAACGTGTTTAAGCTCTGTTCTCCTATGCACTTAAACAGTAGTTTCTTGAGCTACTGCTGCAGGTGTCCTTTGGCTATATCCAATACTTGCCATTTTTGTTTTTAAAGAAGTTCTCTTTGTAAAGTGTTATTTTGTTAGTTTGTGGATTACAAAGAATTTATATTTATATAAACACATAGAACAAGTATGTATTTAACAATGCAATATATATTCACTTTCAAGACTTCCATGTCAAAACTACAGAAAAGTGGCTGGATGGCAGTTGCTTGTACCAAATTAGCTGTACCACCAATATGTATCTCCTTCGCATTCTGAAAAGTTTCTCTTTGCAAAAGTTAACAAATTGTTCTCAGTGCTGCTTCAGGTGCTAAACTGAACAAAGCATTTGTATTTATAGCATGGATTTCTTGAGAAACTATGCGAATCAACCTTTATACTTTATTATCCAAAAATGTATAGTGCCTTGTTTTTTTGTGTACAGTTTATATACAAAAAAAAAAGATTGGTCTGCATTTTGAAGATGGCTTAGAACGGTCTCCTATGTTACTTTTATAACAGTAGAAATTAAAACATCTCAGTTTCTAATACTTGTTGTAAACATTAAACCTGTCTTTTGTGATATAAGAACCGAAAGTAAAAGCTTCTGAATAAACTCCTAGCAATGCTCTGACTTGTCATTAATTTGTACTGTAATCTGTACTAGCATTGGAGCCTTCCATAACCCAGTATTTTCTCAAAATATTTTAACCTTAGATGTCTGTGGGTATTGTACAGAGTTATAATTTGAGAAGCAGATAATGTAGAAAATAATCGATGTAAGAGATAAAATTGAGCAAAACTTTAATGCTGAATGTTGGAACATGTCAGTCACACAACTCTGTATTCTTTGGGTTTCCCTGTTTTATATACAAAACCAAAATTATTATGCTGGTTTTCAAAATTTGAAAAATCTTTTCAACCTTTGTGCAATTGAAAGTAAAATTTGAATTGAAAATGAGCATTGTGTCCATTCTTTCAATAAGCCCTGAAGACAAAATTGTTTTTACTCAGTTAATTACAACATTGAATAGACTCTTCAAGTAAATATTTGCTTATGGTTTGAAATGCTTTTCAGGCATTTGACATTTCTATAATAAGCTGTGTGGTTCTCCTCTGGTATCTAGTGGGTTTCACATTTTCATTCCTGGCTGCATAGCTTTCCTTCTGCCCTGCAACCATTTAGATCTGCTCCTGGCTTGGGGTGGTGCCTCTTGCTGCTCTTGTCATTCTCCTAGGCCAAGGGACTTGAAGTGGGATTTTTGAATATGTGAGATGTGGATTTCTACAAGATCTGCAGTAAGTATTGCTCCATAGTTAAAGTGAATCTTATTTTGACAGATGGGTTGGTAAGTTGTAACCAAGTCTTTAAGTAAATGAATTAAAAACTTAGAAATACGCAAGTACTATTCAGAGGACATGAGATATTACAGGTGAATTTTCAGCACTGGAGTATTTCCTTTCATGTACTGGTTTCTGTCAAGAACTGAAATGAAATAACACAAGAAAATGTTAGGAACAGTATTAAGAGCCAGAATGCTTCTTACATAGATGCCAGCAAAAAGCTGTTTAGATGCCAGTTCCTCAGAGGTCCTCAGCTGCCTTCTACATGGGATGCAGTGTTAGTTTGGAAATGCAGGGCTTTATAGTGGCAAGTTTATTTTTCAAGCACTGAGAGGTTTCCAAAGTCACTGCTGTATTCATCTAAGTATTTTTGCACCCATATATTTTCCTCTTTCACCCTCTCTGTTGATAAAATCAAGCAGGAATTAGGTTTTGATTATTCATGTTCAGTCTGTACCATGAGGGTAGCAGGTTCCTCTGTTTTGATTTTTCTCTCCAACAGAGAGCTGATTTGCATAGCATGATTGACCTTGGCTTTCCCTCTGGCAGGGTAGTATCATTTGCTTTTGTTTCTTGAAAACATTGTCAGTCCTTCAAGTGCTGCTGAAGGGCAATATTTACCCACCTCTAAAGCCTTTAGAATCTCAGCTGAAAGAGAGACAGCAAGGGGGCTGCAGGCACTGAAACAATTTGCTGTTGTCAGATCTCAGAGTTCCTGTAAATTTTACACTATTTCACATCTAATGGCCCAGTTCTGTGAACCAGGACATGGAACCCAACTTTCTACCTGGGTGCTTTGCTTGTAACATTGCCTAGGAAAGCTTTAAAGTTTTTCAGGAAATACTTTATTATCCATTATATACTTGTTACTTATCAAAATGCTTTCCTGAAATGTGAAGCTGACAACAGAAAGCAAATCAGTGTAAGGCCTTAGACAGACACGTAGATTATGCTTTAACTTTCTGCTACCTTCCCTCTCCACTATAGGGATGCCATTTATGGTTGGAAATTACAGAGGACCATTCAAATATTCTTGAACTGGTTTTAGAGCCCTGAACAGGAAATAGAGCTGAAACATGTCTTGTCTGGATAGAGGGACAGGGTTAGTTTGGTTGCTTGCCTGGGTTACCTGGTGTTCTCTGCTTGTTTCAAATAAACACCCAAGAACTCCATGTTTAGGCAAAGTTTCTGGTGTAGGGAGTCTGCACATGAAAAAGGTAGTACACTGAACACAGCATTCTGTGTTTTCTGTCAATCCCATAGCCTTCAGGGATTGAGTCATGATTATATTTCCTATGGCTTTAAACTGCCCCATCCTGACTCTTAAAAGTATTGTTCTTTGATTACACAATTATTCCTGCCCACATAAGGATTAGTTAGCAGCGAAATGGGCTGGAAATGTGAATACATTTGTATGCCAAAACAGCAAATAAAACATTATGTCTGAAAAATCTGCTACCTGCATGTGACAGCCGGAAGAGGAGAGAAAATGGGAGATAGGTAAAAGGAGAAAAACCAAAAGTAATCTTTAATCATTTGGGAAAAATTTATTCTGTCTATCTCTGTCCCATCCGTCTCACAAACAGGTACTTAGCTGAGGAGGAGTTGTGGACCCATGTGCAGAACTGGTGAAAGCTGATTCTGAGCTTCTCTGAAAGCCTGTGGTGCTTTTATGGAAAGGGCCAGTGGCAGGTTGCTGTGGTGAGTCCCAGTGTTTGCACAGCCCTGCTGGGATAGAGGTTTTGGCTGGTGGGACAGGCTCTGCACAGCATCAACTCTGCTTGGCTGCACTACGGGGAAGAACAGTTTGACCAGTCTCTGCTTCTAACTCCAATCAATGTTCCCCTTTTGGATCAAGCAGTAGATGAGGAGAAATAGCTCAATAATATTCTCCAAAGTGCCTGCTTTCCACTGGGGCTCCAGGTCACCTGATGCACGCTCCCAGTACGAAGCTGGTCACCAACAGCTGACACTGCAGGGAATTCCCTTTGGGCACAGGGTGAGAACTGTGCTCAGCCAGTCAGGACTGGCTCTGAGGACACTTTCCTTCTCACAGAGCAGCAGCATGGGGTTGATCATACAAGTCTGAGATGCCACCCCAGGTAGACGAACACTTTCCTCCTGAGATTGCATCGGTGAATTGATGGGGATGAAGGTATTTGGAGTGCAGTGCTTGAAATGCCAGGTTTGTTTTCTCTCCTCTGCCCTCATATGTATATACCCTGTAAGATTACTGCTGATTTGTGTTTTCATGCAATTTGATTTGTGGAGTAAGAGGAGCACCTGGAAGAACAGCTAATCTGAGAGTAACAGCTAATTGTAACTCTTGCTGCTGTCGAGGTGAGATGGTAGCTAAAACTGCCCAAAGAACAGCCTAGAGAGTCAGTGGAGTTTCCTCATTCATACTGGCTCTGTGGGTAAGTTTTGTCAAAACCTGTGACTGTGGGGTGGTGCTGATTAGTTTTCCCCTATCTTAATTCAACGGTCCTGGTCCTATAATAAAGTATTTTAACAATATTTTTTCCTTCACATTAAGCTCTGTGTGTGTTGTACTGGCTTCTTGCTAGTAATATTTTTCTGGGCCCTGACTTCTGATCTTCGAGGTGAACAAGTGCAAAAGCTGTCCATGGACAAAGGCACAGCCCAAATAACTAAGTGGTAAGTACAACCAATCCCAGCAGAAAAGGAATGCAGCCACTTGTTTTGTGACTCACAGGGCATCTTAAACTCTGTTTAGCAGCCCTAAGATCTGCTCTTTCATGTGGGATTTTCCAGTTTGTGAGACTCGGGGCAGATATGGGAAATGTGCAGCTATATGGCAGGATTTCACCAGCCATTCGCTTGGCAGCCCTTTCTCATGGGTAGGACAGTCTTCTTCCACATGTCTCTGTGCTCTGGGGTCAAGAAGAGCAGTGTGGGCTGGGAGCCATTTATTTGGGGACTATTCCAAGAGCTGGAAAGCCAATGAAGAAGCAAACCCAACCAGCCCATAATGCTGCATGCTTTAGAGCTGAAGGTAAGTAAATCATCATCTGTGTTTGTGCTCCTCCTAAAGCACAGCATATTTCAGAGGAATGGTGGCAAAGAGGGAGTAGCATACACTCTGCACACCATCATGTTTTCTGCAGCTGGTACTTTGCCTTTGGGTGCTCCCTGTCCTTTATTTGTTGGAGAATTGGTGCAGTGTGCCCAAGTGCCAAGGCAGCAGGCACATGAGATCAGCAGCAGGGACTGCATCTTCACATTTTCATGTCAAATCTTGTGCTCTTCACAAGGATGTACAACCCAAGGGGCAAAGATGTCCCCATCCTGTTTTTACAGCCACAGTCCTAAGGGCAGCCTCATGACACATGCACATGCAGTCTTGATCCAAGTTGCCCTCTTGGCAACAGAGTGCCACTTTTATAAAGCTTTGTAAATCACTCCCGCTCCGGGTAGCCTCTTGGACTAGCATAGAATATATTTTCACAGCAAGGACCAGACTCTGGGCAAATTTCTTATATTCTGGTGCTAAAAGATGCAATATTTATGTAAAAGAAACATTTTTCTGCTCTCTCATTGCAGTAAGGCACTGGAGTATGTGAAGAAAACTCTCCTTTATCTATTCAAACAGAAGACGTTGTCATTGTAGAGTTTCATGGTAAAAGGTACTGATTTTGCACCTGAGTTCCTTGGCTCTGCTACACGTGCTGCACACACAGTCCAGGCCCTGTGCTGGCAAACCCTTGCAGCTGTGCATTTCTACGCTTCTGGCTCTACTGAGCCAGCCAAGTTGGAAGGGACCTTGACGGGCTGCCTGCACCACAACTGCAAATGTTACCTAAACCACCCCAAAGTTCTGCTCTCTCCTCTGCAGGAGCCTGCCCATGGAATTGTCAAGCTACTGAACCAGAGAAAAGTCCTAGAGTGCATGCACTGCTGAAAGAGCAAAAGAAGTCAGGAGAAAGCAATCTGTAGTGAGCCCATTTTCTATTTTACTGATACCTGCTCAGCTTCAATTTTACACTCCCCTATCTCCCTCTGCAGCCTGTGTGTTCCAGGCTATGCTAACCAGCACATTCATTTTACAGTGGCAATTGCTGAGCCACTTGTGCTTCGTAGCAGAACACTGATGTTTAATTCCTTTAATTTAGAAATGTGCTGTATAAACAGTTAACTGTCTGCCCATGTGGCTATTAATTGTCTTTAAGCAGCCAGTAAACATAAAACCTCAATACAATCACTACCCTTGGTCGTGGCAACTGCCTGTGAGGAAAGGCACCTGCTTCCTCCTCCCAAAATTGGATGCTGTATATAATAATGTTGTTGAAGTGGTAGCACATTATTATTAGTGCCTCTGTTTGCTCACTCTCTACTTTATAAAGTGGTCATGACTTACAGACAGAAAAGTAATTGATTTGGCTTGGTTTATCTACAGGGGCCCAGGCAATATTTTATCGTTTCACTTCGAAAGCTGTTTTTGAACTCAAGTCATTCATGTAAGTAATTTCCAAGTAAAATCTCTGCTAGTTCTAATGCTTTTTCTTTTTCCAGCTCTGACTGCTACCCTCATTTCGCTGAAGTTTTACAATTTAAATATGTGGGTGTTTTTTTAAACAATTCTAACTTCCATATTTGAGGAATATGATTGCTGGTACCTTGCTGTACAGTTGTAGGGGGTGTATTTCCCCCTACACCCCCACCACCATCTCAGTTCTTTCCAAGTGGTTTATTAATGATCTGGGAAATATGATTTTCTCTTCCAAAAAAGATTTTTAAAATTTGGCTGCAAAGCAGAAGCAAAACCATACTGCACAGCACCAGTGCAATAAATGCTAAGGAAGGTTGAACATTTCACAAAAAGAAAACTACCAGAAAGAGTCTGAAGTTTTGACTTCATCCAGAAGCCTCTGGTTTACTTTAGTACTAAAATTTCCAGCAAAACAGACTTAATTTTTGCAATGCTTTTTGTTTTTGATAGAGCTATGCATTCTGCCAGGACATGGCTGCTGGATGAGTAGACTTCCAAGACACTCTCTACAGTAAGAGATGCAGGACTGAAGGCTGGAAGTGACATGAGGCGTAGAAGGTCCAACCAAAATTACGCAGGGCAGCAAGAGGAATGAACTTTGAAAATCCCGAGTCAGAGCAATAGAGGGACAAGCTGGAGCCCTTCAAGAATGGCCTGTGAAGATGAGATCCTCTGGGACCACCATTGGTCTTGGTACCAGTTTGGACAGATTCCGCAGTAGAATATCTACAGTTTGTCTTTAAAATATATGCAAAGACTTCAAAAGATGGGGTTTATGAAGAGCCCATATTGGTTGGAGAAACAAGATACCACCTCTCCCAACACACCTCACTTGCTGATGTTCATACTCCATAAGACCAAGTGCTAGAATATGTGGGTTTGTATTTTGAGGATCTTAGCACATCTGCCTCATTTCTGATGACACAGAAGAGGCACTGGTCTGTGAGAGCCTGGTAGCAGCAGATTTGTTTCCATGTTCTACCTCTAGACTGAGATAGTCCTTTATAAATACAACCAAGTGTCGAAGTGGAGTTTCTGGAAGCTCATGCACGTGTGGCCTCCCCACTCTGCCATGGGAGGGATCTCTTACGAATTGGTTCTTTCTGAAGCCCTCCTCTTTTATAGTCAAACTCTTCCAGAAGAATTAGAAAACCTTTAAAGCACTATTTTCCAAAGAAGGGACTCCCAGAAGAGTTAGAAAACCTTTAAAGCACCTTTTTCCAAAGAAGGGACTGAGCCGTGTGTGGGAAAGCAGCCAGATCCCAGGAAAAGGCCGGTAGAGGATGTATGCTAATGAGGAAACTGTCCTGGTAGATGGGATAATGCCTGAGCTTTCTAAGGAGGGAAGAGACGAGGAAAAACCATTGGAAAAGTGCCAGAACAGAGTGATTAAAAGTCCTTTCATTTTATATTACGAAGTGGCTGAAGGCTGGCAGCCTTGTTTGAATTTAATGGCAGCTTGTCCTTGTCCCGTATCATGCTGTACCAACGAGTGCCGGCCGTCGGACGCTGCGAGCGCGGGTGCCTGGCTGGGCGGGTTCGCGGCAGCGCCCAGCGCACACGGGGCCCCGTGCTCTGCCCCGTTCCCCGCTCCGCTCGCTCCGGCCTGCCTGCTGCCTGGCTGCCGCCCCGGCGAGGCTCACCCCCTCCTCTGGTCGAACCCGAGCTGGACGCAGGTTGTTGTGTAGCCGCGGGGCACCTCACCGGGTGCCCCCCATCTGGCCAAGCGTTTACAAGCGCGGGCGCAGGGCTGGGACGGCAACACGCAGCCGCCCCCCCTCGGCGGACCGAGCGCCTCTCGCCGCAGCCCGGGGGTTCGTGTTGCAGGCCTGAGC
>VYXF01002452.1:1249819-1299072 GCA_013397295.1 Polioptila caerulea
GGCCACCCCCTCACAGCCCCGGGCGAGCTTGCTGTCACCAGCCCCGGTCACAGCTCTGCCCTGCGGAGGGGCTGCCGGCAGCGGCGCAAACAGGGTCTGGCGGCTGCCGCTGCCTTCCCAGGGGGCCCTTCTCCCCTACCAGGCTGTGGCTCCGTGCCCGGCCCGACCCCAGGCCGGCGCGGTGGCAGAGCAGTGCCACAGCCCGACCTTGGCCGCCGTGTGACCCTGGCGCTGCACCACGGAAAGGCTGCAAGAGCCCCTCACCAAAAGCCTTTGCAGCCGCATTTGCCCCTCTGACATCCCACCGGGCTGTCAGACCTACCCTAACCCAACCTTCCCCCCATGCAGGCGTATCCCAGCCTGGGGAGGAGAGCTGTGGTTGGCATGAACCACATTCTTCCATCCAGAAGCACATGAAAAAGGCAAAACTGTGTTTTGGCCGTGAGAGCTGTAGTGGCCCTTTGGGGATCATGACACAGGGCATAAAGGAGAGGGAAGAAGACTGAACCCAGGCTGTCGCCAGCACTGCGGGAGCAGTTTCGGGGACAGACACTTTCCCTGATTATCTGGTAGCTAGTCTAAGCAAGCCGGTGCTGAGGTCCTGTTTCATGTGGCAGCTCTGGGAATGACTTCCTGGCACACTCAAGGTTGAGTAATTGTGGAGAGCATAGCTGCTCTTCCCCTCTCCCCTAGGACCCAGTTGTTTGGGCCAACCAGGCTATGGCTGTGCACAGAGGCACATCCCAATTGCCAGGTGCTAGAGAATTTGTGATGGCTATGTGTCAGTCAGCAAGGAAGATCCACATCGTTCCTCCTCCAGCTCCACCAGCCACAAAGCCACAGATTTCTAGTGGTTCTTGCCTACTCCAGCAAAATAGTTGGCACAGTGACTAGAGAAGCAGCAGCTTGCAGTTGGCACGGATCAGCCATGACTCGCTGGCCTCAGTGCCTTCACTTTGAACTTGCCCACTTGTTGCCGCCTCTTCCTTTTCTCACAGAGCTGCACAAAGAGAGCTGGCAGGGCTGCCCACCACCCCAGCGGGCACCACTCACCTTGCCAAGCAGGGCCCCCTCCATGCCCTCTTCCTGCCACCCCCCAGCTGCTTCGCCCCCATCACCATTGTATTCACTTGCCTTTGAAATTGGCAGGAGACATCAGCTATGCTTAGATGATGAAAAGAGAGGGAACAGCACCTGCTCATGTTTGGGGCTTGAGTTTAGAGCTGTGCTTGTGCTGAATACATACATCCTTATTTGGGTGCTTATTTGGATGCAGAAGAGTTGGAGGGGGGCTTTTATTCTGCTGCTGAAATATTCAGCCAGATGACACTGCAGCAGTTTGCAGAGACCACCTCTCCCATCCTCACACCACCACTGTAAAAAAAAAACCCTATTATTTTTAAGCACATTATGTGCTGAATGCTCAAGTGTTTTTTACCTTACAATGGGAATACTGTTAGGATGGGCTAAACGAACAAACCAACAGCAGACTTCTTGCTCCACTACACAGTGACAGCGTGTGTTAGTTACCTGCATACATCATGTCTCTTGAAAGCATTTTGGGACCACAAAATTTCAGCCTGTAAAGACACATTTGAATACCTAGGAGGAGTCAAGCAGTCTCTAACATCAAGTGGGAAGAAAAAGGACATTTTTACAAGGCATGAGAACTAATGGAGTGAGGGTGAACTACTTGTGATAGATGGTTGTTGGCAGTTTCCTTGCTCACTTCCAAAGCATAGATCTAAATGAGTGACCAAAACCAGCTTGGACTTTCCTCCCTCTCACTTCTATGACTTTTTCATGGGGATGGAAGTGGGTCCAGCACATTTGTCCTGAAGCAAGGTAGTGGTTATGAGCCCTGCCCACCTCAAGCCAGGCAGCAGCCCAGGGCTGCCAACGTGCAGAGCGTTGGTAACAACACAAGGTGCAGCCTGGTGTCACACAGGCATAGCAGTGGGTCTGATGGCAGTACTGACACATTCGCCTGGCATTGCACCTGAGCTAATACGGGTTTGTTAGCTTGGGCACAGCACTGCACTGACATCAGGGGACCTGCACTGGTTCCCAGCCCACCAGCTGGGATGCCTCTGGGCTGTTTTTCCTGATTCTGGTGCTAGGTAAACACAGACAATTTGAGGGCCAAGAAAGTGACATCATTCAAAGTCCCCCTTCCTTACTTTTTGTAATACTTACTAAGGCTGAAGCCCCAGTAATTCCTCAGCTTTAGCTCCTGCCTTCATCTCAAGAGGAGATGCACAGGAATAGGCAATCTAAGGGAGGGTATGGGAGTGGCTATTGATGGTTTTGTCACTGTGCACACTGCAGTGCCCTGCCTGCCCACTCTTCCTTTTATCCATTTTGAGCCATCGGACTTGCAGAGCATCTTGCACCTGAATCCATCTCATGGCTCCACACAGCGGCTAAGGGAAGGTCTGGGAAATCAATCACCTCTGCTCAGATCTGTAGTCAGCAGAAACTGTTTCAGCTGCAGGATTCCAGGATTGGAGTCACCTTATCCAAGAGGCGGCAGGCACATCGTCAGGTCAATTGTATCCAAAAGTTTTTTCCCTTACACCACTAACTGTAAAGGAGGCCATGGCTCCACTAGAGAGTGAGGAGAGAGGAATCCCACCATTGTAATCCACAGGTGTTTAAATTTTCTCAGTGACCCAGGGCTCGGCACTGGATGTCTGCCCTAAGCCCCTGCCATTGCAGCAGGACTCCTCAAATTCCTGCCTAGAGCTGTGCAGAATGTCCTCCTGCCCTCCCTGAGGGACCCCAAGGCACAGGGGTCTCCACTAATGTCCTCTGCACAAGTAACATCACACTTGGCTGTGATTAAGCTGGTGGAGGCAGCACTATCTTGCCTTTGCCCCTTAACACCATTATTGCAGCTAAGGAGAGATTTGGGGGTGATGTCTGAACTGACAGGCTACAGAATTGTTACCTTCCAACAGAGTTGTTACCTTCTAGGTCATCTTCCTGACCATCTGCCAGTCTGCTGGGGCAGAGGGAAAGTGGAGGGAACCAGGCTCCTGCAGGGGGAGTTGGGCAGGTGACTCCCATGTCACCAGGCACTTCAGTGCTGGATATTAAGGGTCTGTGGGACACATCCCATCAGCCAGTCCTGCCCAGTATCAGGCAGCTGGGTACTGGGAATGCTGCATGGATTGAGTCTGACTTAGTAAATATTAGTTGGTAGAGTCATCTGTGATCTAGTGAAATGCAAGCAGTTTCCTGCTAAAAGGCCCCTTTTCTGAAAGCTGGGGTGGTGAGGTTAGGAACACTTACTATGCCCCGGCAGACATGATGCCTCAGTCATTAAGTGGGAAAAAGCCTCAAGGAATTTGAGCAGTGCAATGATAAAAGGCCGTGAACAGCTGCTGAAAGTGTTCATGACCCAGGAGTAACTTTACATAAAGAACTAAAGTAAAAATAAAGCTCGGTTTGATTAAATGGTTGGATTCAGGACAGCAGGTCACCTCCTGGAAAGCAGCTTATGTAGGTGTGAGATGATTCAGGATATTTCTGAAGAGGGAAAATATGCAACAGCTTCCTGGCTAAAGCACAGGCCACCCCACTCCCAAGTAAGGCCACAGGCTCTCAGTGACCCTTGTCATCGCTCCTTCAGGCCCTGTGCTCTCAGGGAATACTAATGCTCCTCTGCCTGGTCTCTGCTTCCAAAGCCAAAATACACACACACACATGCACGCACGCATGCAAGCAATTCCCAAATTGCTAAGATTCATTCACCAACACAAAAGCAATTTCAAAGGTGAAATTCAAAGGTGCTGAAACTTTCCACTCTTGGTCAGATTATGCCCAGAATGTAATTCCTTAGGTAGCACAGTGGCCAAAACCCCTGATTGAAACTATAAGCACTTGGCATCTGAAAATCAGGACACGTCCATTTTTGTGTCTAACCTCAAACAATTGCTTGGAAATAATACCTGATGATCTCCTCTGAGGACCCAAGGGCACCTTGCAAGTCACTGTAGGAGACAGAAACCTTCAAGCCCCTGTGACTGCATGGGTCAGCTGGCAACTTCTGCTGATCCTGCCCACGTAACCAGGTGAGCTGGAAAAAGCAAAGCTATTTGCAAACTCATGGTTTGTCACTATGACTTGTGAGAGGCGGGATCTTGTGGCCTGGGTGATTTCTTTGCAAAATAGCTGGCAGAGAGCCTGGATACACATCCTGGCTCATATCTGCTTTCGCTGTAATTTGGCCCAAGCAGTCAAAAGCAAATAAGGGAGGATGTAGCAATAATATGGGGGAAGCTGGAGAGGTTGGAAATATGTGCAGGAAATAATCAAATTAAACTGTGCCTGGGAAAACCAAAGTTGATATATTTGAGAAAATAGTCTGAAACACTACTGCTCAATAGGACAGAGAAATTTGGAAAGCAGGAATATCAATTAGCAGACACTGCTGCACTATGGTTCAGGACAGGTCCATGTGATTTGCCCACTGGAGTATCTTACCACAGAGTGGGGTGTGCTGGGGCTGCAGCAGGGCTGCAGTACACCCCAGGCCCAGGGTGATGCAGACAGGCTTTCAGAGAGCACCACATCAGATGAAATGTGGGAGGGAACAGCTGGATGAGGAAAGCCTGAAAGAATTCGGCATAAACAACTTTTCCAAATAGTGACTAAAGGAGAAGGATATGATAACCCTCTGTAAGTATTTGAAGGCTATAAACACCAAGTGTGGCTCATGTGGGATAAAATTAGATGTAATTGGATAAATGTATGGGCAGAGGAAAAATGTGTTTTATGCAAGCACAGAGGTACAAAGTAATAGAAGGTGATTTCCCAAACCTGGTATACACCAAACTGCTCCAGGTAGAAAAAGAAAACAAGGCCATGTGCTGTTGTGACAGTTCAGCAAAGGAGAAGCGGATAGGGTAGCCTTTGCCTTCAGGTCTTCTGCTGTGAAGCTTGTTGTTCTGTAAAAAAAGAAAAACTAATATTCATCATATTGCTTATAATCCCTACCAGAACCAAGCTGAGTGCAAAAATAGGTAACAAGACCCTTTTTCCGCAGTGGTGAAGAACATTGCTCATCATAGTCTGGAACTTTCCTTGCTTGTACAATGAAGGAGGTGAGACATCCTGCTTTGTGTGGGTTTTGTGGAGGATGGCCCAGAGGACATAAAAAGGGATAGTTTGCAGCAGTCAGCTATCACCTATGTCACTGGCAGCACGCTGGCAATGCTGAGGTGACTTCATCCCACACTGCATTCTTCGTGGAATTTGACATACGACATACTGGGAGTATTTGTTGGCCAGGTACCTGGTGACCAAGCTGTAATTAATTCCTGGGATGGCAGTGAAAATCAAATCAGGGAAGGGTCATTCCTGTTCTATGGATAATTTTTCTCCACAGTAGAAGTAAGGCACAATTTTTCACCTCATGTTTATTGAGACCCTTTGGAGGCTCTCTCTTGTACAGGCATTTTAAAGGGAAAAAAAATCAGGACTTGGATGCAATCCTATCACCTGCCAATTGCTCTCTCCATTCCAGTCAGTAGAAAGCTAGGCAGAAAAGGGTCTTTTTTTCCTACTCTGCCTCTGTCTTCCTCTCCCATTCCTCTAAACTTGTATAATCTATGGAGGCCAGGGTATTCAGTGCTGTTCAGACCCTGTATTTTGGCTCATTAAAATGTCAGACTTGCCACTGCACACCCAGGATGCTCATTCCTATTGACATCAATGGACAATGAAATCAGTGGGAGTTGGGGAAGTAGAAAAAACCCACAACTTTCTTTATGCTGAGATTAGTGATCAAAGTAGCTTTAAATTATGTTAAACTCCTCTAGTGTCATTAAGCAGAGTTGTTAGGCTGAACAGCCTGACAACAACAAGCACATGACATTTCAGTAAGTTTTCTTGTGTGACTTGGGAAGATAAGGTGTCTGATACTCACCTGTGCTCTGCTGCTGAGCTGTGCAAAAGCTTTTGTGTCGCTGGTGTTCAGTAAAACATGAGGAAAATGGATTTTGCTGATGTGTTTCCAGGTTTCATAATGCATCACACAAACCATTTAATAAATACACAGTAAAGTGGAAAATAAATCGTTCTGAGAGAAGCCTGAGGTGATCTGAAAGGCAAGCACAACAAAGCTATCACTCAGCTTCTCTGGGACAAAACCCTTCCTTCCTTTATTTTCAGACTGCAGAATTAAGTAAGCAGCTACCACAAACTCAGTTGTCTTTTACCTAGTTGCTTCCAAATCTTATCTAAGGTATTTCTTATATGTAAGACTGCTCACAGAAATAATGCACAGCCTGAAAATAAGATTTGATAAAAGCTAAATTACAGTTTGGAAAACTGTATTATTGTCACCTTCCTCACATTTAAAAGGATTTTTGTACTTTCACATTTGGAACAATATTTGCCTTGCCCATAGGTGAGACTTTTATAGCCCCAAATATGTCTAACAATGTTTCTAGTTTAATTCTGGAAATTATTTTAATGAGGACTGTCTCTCTTCTAATAAACCAATATAATATAAGCTCATTAATACAATCAAAAGGTTTTTCATGTAATAAATCATTATAATATGTTATTATGTGTGAAAGAGCTGCTTAGCATTTCTGTGTATCCCAAACATGAACTACTTTTCCAGGATACTACTAAGGAGCTGTGTTTTTCCCAAGGGAAAAGCAAAGTGGTAATATTTCTACTTCATTTCTCATTTTCTGCTGCACCAGACATATCTGAGGTTGGGGCTGGCGTGGGCAGCAGTGCTGCTCCAGTGCAGGCATGGACACAGGGTCCTTAGAGAGCTCTCAAATAAGTGCTAAAAGAGGGCAGTGCATGTGTGACACAAGACATTTAATTAGTATGTTAAATACTCACATGTGCATTTCAAAGCAGTGCCAGCTGAGCAGGAAAGCAGACTAACACACAGTTTGAAGTAAACAATCATATTTGCAAACTTTTTTTCCCCCCTAAATTGACTGTTGTTTTTTGGACAGTAAAGGGAAATCTGGTTTTTTGGAAACAGAACATACATTGAAGTCCTTTATTAAATCAGCTGGCTGAACTGCAATTGCTGAAGGCTATGTGAGTACTTGCCAGCTTCTTTTGAAAAGCACTGTCTTGTTTTGGGCATGGTTTAGGCTATACATGTTTATTGCAGATGCTGAACTCTGCCCATAGGGTAGGGGCACGCAATTCAGGCTTTAGGATACGTGATTACACGTGTCTGGAACACTGAAAGGCTGCCAGAACAAGATACCTTGTTCCACCTGTACCCAAGTGAAATGGAGATTTCTCTCTTTGATTCATCAGCACATCAGCCAGATGAACTTGGAAACTCAACTTGCCAAATTCACATAGTTTGTCCAGGTTCACATTAAATCTATGGGATCTGACTTTGCTTTCCAGAATTTTCTGGAATTATGCCTGTAACAATCCCTTCGAGTTCCATTGGCCCAAAAGCCTGACAAAATAAATTCTAAGGAAAGTGCCTCCCTAGGTGGAAAAGTTCCAGCTCTTTAGCTGTCACCTGGTGTGAAGCTGGCCCAGCACACACTCACTCATTTCTCTCTTGGGCCACCTTCACTCGCAGGCCAAGCAGAGGGCAAGCAGGTACCTACCTCACCTGAAATCAGTAGACACAGGCATGGTACCACTGCAGCTTCTGCTGCCCTGCAGACATTTGTACCTAGGACATAAAGGACTCACACTTAAAAAAAACCAAAAACACAAGGAAACAAAAAAAATCCAAACTCATTACCACACCCAGTCTGGTTTTAGAGACACCAGGAGCTGTTTAAAGTGTAGCCATGGGTGTAGGAGTTGTAAAGCCCTTCTCCTCCAGCTCTCTGTCAGAGCATCACTGATTGGGGCAGCAGGAGCACAGCCTCGTGGGAAGGTGCTCCAGAGGCCCAAGGGAACAGAATTAATGCTCCTTTGGACATTATGTTCCACCATTCTCCCTTTCCCAGTATTGTGGAGTGGCAGCCAAAAACAAAGCTGCTGCTTCTGGAGAAGAGTGACTGCACAAGAGGCAACAGTTTTGAACAGTAAGAGGGAGGGTTTAGGCTGGACATCAGGATGAAAATTTTTATGATGGGGGTGGAACAGGTTGTCCAGAGAAGTTGTCCATGCCCTGTCCTTGGGAGCATACAAAGTCAGGTTGGATGAGGCTTTGAGTGACCTGATCTAGTGAAAGATGTCTCTGCCCATGGCAGTAGGGTTGGACTAGTTGATCTCCAAAGGTCCTTCCAACCTAAACTGTGCTCTGATTCTTAGAGCCACTGCAGTGAAGTGCCAGTGAGAGGGGAGCTGAGGGTGCTGGACACATTGTTCCAGGCACAGAGACGAGACCTGCCAGGCTGTCTTGATCAGGCATGTTTTGGTCATTGAGTGCTGGCCATTTGGATACAATGCACTCTAAAAACATATTAGATGTCAAGGTCCTGGTGGCTGGAGGCTGATGAAAATGAGAAGACACCTGGGGAAATCTTAGGGCAGCAAGGAGACAGGAGGCTGGAGACAAAACTGCAATTTTTAAATCCCTTTCTCCTCTAGAGTTTCACAGTCTGCTGAGTTTGGCCTAAGTTGACAAGAAAGATCTGCTGCGTTTCCTGTTACACATGAAAAATGACATACACACCAGTAACATCAATATTATTATAATTTTTTTTATCAGACTTCACTCATAATTTTTACTAAAAATATGTATTTTGAGATTTATAACTCATCTTAGCCTGGTTTTTCTCTCTGAGTGTGACCAGAGTTTTGGGAAGAGTGATGAGATACTGCATCTCAAAGCAATGCCCATCACTGCCCAAAGTCAGTAGTGCCAATGGGCCACCTGCATCTTTAATAATGTCAGGCAGCTTCAAAGCACTGACATCTGTTTGTGAAGTTTGAAGTTTAAGTGATTTCTCAGATATGCAAGTGAACACTCTCTCCCTGGAACCTTGCTTGGAAAATATTTGACATTTCTATAGCAGGCATTTACTCACTTAGGAAAAAGTTATCCAGAGAAAATAAGGGCTTTGCTGCTTAGCCAATTCTTACATACACCACAAGTGAGCTCCACTGTCCTCTCTTTTCTCTACATTGTTGTGTTTCTATGAGAGAGAGAGATGTATCACTGCCATCAGTCTGCTTGTGGGCTTTCCCCTTCTGCAGGAACTCTGCTCCACTGCTCATACAGTGGCGTATTTTGTTTTATTTTTGCTTGAAATCTCACTATCAAAACAGTAAAACTGGGGAATTTCTGGTTATTTGACTAAGGATACTTTTAATTGCTCAATAATGTAACAAATCTTATAAAGGCATTTGAATTTTTGCTCTAATACCAAAATCACTGGCCAAAGTCCAATATTTCTTACATTTTAAGCAGGCCTTTATACAGTGTTTTTACAACATTTTAAAGGGTCTCATCTTTTTTTTTTTTTTAATGGCTTTGTGGGGATTGGGCTGTATAAGAACATGAAGACTTGGATAAAATCCAATCCAGATCAGCTGCTATTACAGAAACAAATCAAACAGAGTTGGTTTTGTTTGTTCTCTTTACTCAAAACAAGAAGCAGGGCTGGAGTTGCATCAGCTGCCAGTGAGCCAGAGGTTAACCCCAACATATCAAATCTGCAGCTGGGTTCATCCTTCCCTTCAAGGCCAAGAAGGGCATGCATGTTGCAGTCGTGCAGACTCACCCATGCATGGAGAAAGCATGATTGCTGTGCATGGCTATATAACAAAAAAACCAAACCCGCCCTATACACCAAAGCAGGGTGTTTGGTGCTGAGCTGGTTACAAAGCCAGGCTGGAATCAGCACTGTGCTCTCTCAGCAGCTCCAGCACTCAGAAACTTGTCAAATCAGACCCTCATCTTTAACGAAATCACTGGGTTGCAGCACCAGCAACCCCAGTGCAGGTCTGGGGGCAGCTCCCATCCCTGCTCTCCCCACCATGGCTTTCCCAGCTCCAGCCCTCTCAGCCTCCATGCATCAGCACTGTGATCAGTGCCTGATCCACAGCATGCTTCAAATGCATATTTCTTCCTTATAAAAACATAGAACAAGATATTTGGCTTTTCTTACTAGAAGCTTGGGGTATAATTAATCCAGCCTATCTTGCATTTTTAATTATGTCTGCACTTTAGTGTCCAAGTCTTTCCCAACCCCAATAGTTTTAAGATGCAGGGAAAATATTACAGCCATTTTCAGAGGGAGAGAGGCTGTGGCACAGAGCCTCTGAGTAAGTAGGCCAAACTTCAGAGAAAACCTGGAGCATGACTGAGAACAGAACCCAGATGTACCCAGGCTCATGCTTCATTTTAATACAGCACTAGGATCCCTCTCACTCATGATGCCAGTGTAATGGTATTTCCTCTCCTGGAATTGTGTGCTCAGCTTTGGCCAGCACCTCTCTCTCTGAGAAGTCAGATAGAGAGAAGGAGAAAAAGACCAGAGAAGTACAACCAAGACAAGTTCTCTTGTGCAGAGGATCTCCATACAAGGCCAGGAAGAGGCACAGGAGCCTGTAGAGGACTGTGAGGTGTTCTATGCCTGGTGGAGCAGTGGGCAGACCAGCAGGCTGGCAGCACAGGGCTGGGCTTCACCCAGCCACAGGTTAGGAGGGCTTGGTGATGGAATTTGGAGCCAGCCAGCTTGGGTCTGCTTCTACTTTCTCTCTGTTCTGCAGTAAGCCATTGAACACTTAAGTCGTTATCTACCAGGCTGGGGGGGACTTTGGCAGGATGTTTTAAAATGCAAATTTAACATGTGCCAGAGCTGCCTTGAGCTAACTCCACAGGTCAGTCCAAATGCAAGGCAGAGCACTTGTGAGCAGGTATTCCAAAGGCGCTCTTAAGCCTCTTTCTTATAGGTAGTCTGTGACAGTATCATGGGTATATAGAATCAGAATTGTTTGGGTTGTAAGGGACCTTAAAAATCTAATTCCAAAACCCCTGCCATGGGTAGGAATGCCACTCACTAGATCAGGTTGCTCAGAGCATCATTCACCCTGGCCTGGAACGCTTTCAGGGATGGAAGGATGGGGCATCCATGACCTCTTTGGGAACCTGTTCCAATGCTTCACCACCCTCTGAGTAAAGAATTTCCTCTTTACATCTAATCTAAATGTGCCCTCTTTCAGTTTAAAACTGAATTTTGTTTGTCCCTTGCCCTGGTACTATCTGCCATACAAAAAGTCCCTCTCCCTCCTTTTTGGAAACCTCTTTAGGAACTCGAAGCTGGTATAAGGTCTCCCTGAGGCTTTCCCTTCTCCAGGCTGAAAAGTTCCAATTTTCTCAGCCTCCTCTTTGTAGGAGAGAGGCTTTGTCATGGTTTAAGCACAGAACAAAATTAAGCACCAGTCAGCCACTCATTCACCCCCTCCCTTCTCTCTGCATCCTCCCCCAGTGGAACAAAGAGGACTGAAGTAAAACTGGTATGTTGAGAACATACAGTTCAACAACTGAAAATTAAATAAAATGCAATAATAATGGTAAATAATGATAATAAAAGGAAACAAACAAGTGATTCACAGTGCAACTGCTCACCACTCACTGACCAATGCCAGACCCACTTCCTGAACCCAGATCAACCCCACTTCCAGGTAACTCCCAGCAGTTTATATACTGAGCATGACCTTCTGTGGTGTGGAATACCCCTTAGGTCAGTTTGGGGTCTCAGCTGTGCTCCTTCCCAGTTTCTTTTGCATACCTCCTCGCTGGCAAAGCATGAGATGAGGAAAAAAAATCCTTTACTTAAGATAAACAGGACTTAGCAAACACCAAACATCAACACCATTGATGTGTGATCAAGATCATTCTTATTCTGAATTCAAAACACAGCACTGTAACAGCTACTGAGGAGAAATAAATTGTATCCTACCTGTAACCAGGACAGTGCTCCAGCCCTCTGACCATCTTTATGGCCCTCCTCTGGACCTACTCCAATAGGTCCACATCTTCCTTGTGTTGAGGACCTGGATCCATCCCCAAACCTGGGTGCAGTACTCCATATGCTCCAGTATATCCAGGTATGCAAGGGCAGAATAGAAGGGGAAGATTGCCTTCCTTGACCTGCTGGCACAATTCTCTTAGTGCAACTCAGGTTTGGCTTTCTGGCCTGCAAGTGCACACTGTTGTCTCATGTCCAGCTTTTCATCCATATGTGGCATGATGAACATGCTGTGAAGTCCCACCTCAGTACTGCATACAGTGGTCCTGGCAGACATAAACCCTTAGGCAAGAAGAGCAAAGCTCAGCTTTATCAAACCTGAAGACCCGCACATGCACTGTGGTAGTAGAAATGCAAAGTATTCTTTTTTCAAGCCTTTGTTATTCCAGAATGACCTGTATTAAGTGACCTGACCCTTTCGGCAATGGCAAAATGACATTTACTCATAGAAAGAATTAAAAACTTCAAAGACTAGAAAAATAGATCCCATTCAGTGTGTTAGGGAAAAACCACCTGGGAAGACTTGAAAAAATTCAGGAGAGCTTTTGACCCTGTATAATTACTTCACAGAGCTTTTCTAGTTCATGCTTGCAACCAGTGGCCAAATATTACAGCTGGGGAGATGCACTTTTATTGAGGACACTGTGTAAGAAGCCCTAAAATGCAAGTACACTGTGCACTGTGCTGTAAGGTAGCTGAGCAGAGCTCACATCGCAGGCTTGGAAAATTGCTGTCTCTACAGTGCAGGGAAGGTCCTGATGGGCCCCCTCACCCCAACTGGCTGCAGGGCTGCATCCTCTAGGAGCAGGGGGCCTCTGCAGGAGCAGGCAGCATGCCTGATTTATGAGCAGTGGATGTCACACCCTGCTCTTCTTCCTGCCTGCCTTGCCAAGTGTTGTGACCACCACCTTCAGCCACGCACAAGGAATTAAATGAAGCCATGCCTGATGTCCCAATGGAAGCCATGGTGTGCTTCATGCAGAGCTGTCAGACAGACCATGGTGTGATGGTGGCATTGTGAAAAGCTGCCTTCGTCTGGCAGACACAGACAGGCAACACTGAGGATGTGCCGTGGCCTTCAACAAGGCAAAGCTCCCAAGGACCATACCCAGCATAACCAGGTGACTGCAGACACAGGTGCCAAACCAGATCCTGTCACACCATCAGCATTTTTGCTCACTTGGATATTCCTGGCTGTCCTACCTGTTGTGGTGTGTGTTTTTGTTGATCATTCATGTACTTTTATATCAAGGATTTGTTCTCATGTTCAGTTGGTATGTTCCTAGTTCTCCCCCAAGTTCCCCACAGTTGTGTATCCCTGAGTTGCTTACCACCTTTGTTCAAAAGTATGTTTTCTGTCAATCCCCCAGTTGCCAACCCCCAGTTCTCTCTTACATGGGTTTTCCCCTCCCTTTATTCCAGCACCTTCCCTGCCTGTCATGTTCCCCCTCCTGTCTGTCATAAGTACCCTGCCTCTTTCTTCCAGCACCTTCTATGTCAATCTTCCCCTGACCCAATCCTAGAAGCGCCCCAACCCCCTGGGCGTGTTGGGNTAAAATCCCCTGCACAAGTGTGCTCAGGACCCTTTCGGACCTTGCCCCCTTCAGCTGCAATAAACCTTGGCTGAATCCTCATGGCGAAAGGTCTCCCTGTTTCTCCTTTGCCCAACCCTTGTCGTGGTCAGTGACACAGTGTAGTGGAGCAGCAGCTCTCCAGGTTCCGCCGCAGGCACCCCCGTTCGCCCGGGCGGTTCCCCACACGTGCCGTGGTGCTGGAAAACCCCCGAACTAGCCGGGCTCCGGCGGATCCGCGTCACTACCAGGTTCTCAAACTGCTGGATCACGTCGGACAAAAATTAGGCTCTCCAAGGAGTTTGGCCCCAAATGAGTGTCTTTTCAGGGCATTCTTCATTCCTCCCAAATGCAGACTGTTAAATGTAACCCATCAGCTTCCAGGTACTTTTTTCAGGCAACTCTTCATTGTGCCACTGCATGAGGGTGTAATGACCTTGGCAATGGGCACAATCACTAGACAGACAAGATGAGTCTATTAAGCACAAGGCCATCAGACAGAGATGGCTCAGCCCTCCAGCAGCAGTAGATCAGGATCTGTGGGGTTTTCTGCTTTTGCAGAAATGTCCCCAAGGTGTTAAAAGTCCTTTTCCTTGCCTGAGATGAAAAAAAGACGTGAAATCTTCGGTCTTCAGGAGTTTTTTTTAATTGTTTATTTTATCGTATCTAAAACATTGTTCTCTCTGTCCTGCCGAGGTCTTCACAGCACGACAGTCCGAGGCTATTCCCCTGCCCAAGAGGCAGTGGTTTATCTTTTATACTAAAAACTACCTATACCTTATTTACAACTATTTTCCAATACCTATCACCGATGTTGGACAGTCTGTATTCTCTCTAAAACAATCACCAGTGCCACCATCACAGCAGAATCATGGAGGAGATGAAGAAGAAGGAAGAAGCCTAAAAACCATGTGGTCCCTCCATCTTGGCTTCACCCACCCCCATGTACTAAAACCCAAAATCTACTTTTTCACCCTGTGACAATCTTATTATTACTCTATTTAGATTTGTGAGTCTTGTAGTTTTTCTTTCAAAGCTGGTAGACGTTCACAAGGACTAAAATCCAAATCACAGGTATCTTGGGCTTGGTGCCAGGGCTTCTGAGCCCTCTGGGCCCACTGCACAGGTCTCTGAGCTCCCAGGGCAGTCAAGGACAAGCCCTGAGTTCTCACAAGGATCGTCAGCATTTGACTCTACTTTTGGAAGTGGGGGAGGACAGGAGACCCCAGAGTTCCATCAGAGCCCAGGGCTGTTTCATCTTTTTGATTCCAAACACTACAGATTCCAAAGGAACCCTCTCCTCCATCATATCCAGATTCTTTATTGCCTCTGGAGACCCAGGTGACCTTGCCTGACACCGTGTCCTTTAACTTGTATCTTCATCTCCCGGAAGTCCTGCTTTCCATCAGGGCATGCACAGTGGTCTTAGCAATTTTTTCTCTCCTTAAAGCCAGAGGCCATCTGTGAGAAAGCATCTCTTCCCAAATCTGTGTGTTTTGTACTCACTTTGAAATCTGAGATACACCCATGGTTCTGCTCCACTGCTTTGTGCACATATAATGTGAATGTGGGAATTCCATGCAACTTGAGACAGAGGTTTCCTTTGGTAGCCACATCCATGATCTGCTTTAGCCCCGCAGCTTAATGATCTCCTGGCAGCCTGTATCACTCATTGTTAGTTTGCACAGATCTTTCCTCTACCACTTACCATCTTGTCCTCCCATAAACATTTGTCAATTGTGTCAAAAATTTCTCCTGCTATGATGCCAAGGAAAAGCCTTCTAAAAACCAGTGTTTGCTGTTTATAATGCTAGTTGTCTATCAGTTCCCTCAGACTCAGGCCTGCCTGTGCTATAAACTGCCTGGGCAAGACAAACAGTTGTTCTTTCTTTGGCACAAGGGGATGATGGTCCAGAATGAGTGATGCTCTATGAGACAATAATAAAAGTGATAAATAATCAGACTAATGCAGGGGGACGTCCTTGCTAGAACATTGGTAAGAAAGATCAAGCAATTCCTCTAAAAACCAAGTTATTCCAAATATCATCTTCCTTCACCCGAATCAAGTGACCAGGACTTGCACTTGTTTGACTGACCACATCCTCTGTCATCAGAATCTGCCTCCCCACTACCTCTTCAACTTCTGATTCTCTTCACTTTCAGAGCCCACAGACATAATTCAATTAGAAATAAAATTTAATTTACAACACCAAAAACACTCACATTTGGACACTAATTCCCTGATGCTCCAAAGCACATCGCATTATAATTTATCAATCATCACATTTTTAACTATGTCAGACATTTGTCATAAAATCACCATTAAATGGATATCTAATGGCTTCTCATAAATGTCACAATGAACTTGCAGATGCCTATTCAAAATATATTAGGAGCCATTAAATATCAATTAAAAAGAAGTTTCACAAATAATATTTTATATTAGATATGTTATAGAGCCAGGCAAGGAAGGGACGGTGACATTTTGAGGACCTTCTGGAAATGCTCCCTTGTGCCACATATTTCTGCAATGATGGACTGCACACTTCCCTGGAGAGCATCCCATGCTCCCTGGACATCCTTGCATGATGAGGCCCTGGGCTCTTATGATGTGGATGCTGTAATTCACTGCTTTAAGGCGCAGCATGAACAGTATGTGAGGTAATGGCATTAGTCCCATTCTCCCTCGTGCCCTTCTGCTCTAGGGGCAGAAAGATGTCCCAGACCCTCCCCAGCGCTGCCCTCCAGGGTGCTGGGTAGTGCTGCAGCAGGCAGGGATGTGGGGCTGGAGGGGATAGCTGCCAGTGTGGGGAGAGAGAAACAGACACTGGCATTTTGCTGGAGTTTGGAGGGGATGGGCAGAAGATCTCCAGAGGGGTGCAAAAGGTTTTGTAGATGATGAGCAGAGCAGGGGATATGAACAGCCATTCTCCCTCTGGAAATGTGAGGTGAGTGAGAAAGAGGCTTACTAAACTGGAGAGATGGACAACTTGAGGCCAGTTAGTATTGAGGTGTGCACGTGCACTAAACCCTGAAGTGTGCACACCTTTCTACTGGCTTCAAGGAGAGAGCTCGCACCACTGGCACTTGCTGCCCTGCCATCTCTTTCTCTAGTCCACATATTAACAAAGCTCACCCCGTGTGCCTGGTGTGACCCGGTGTGAGCATGTGCTGGGCTCTCTCAGGAGGGCACTGAAGGTCTCCTTTGCCTTCTGGCTCGAGGCTCTCCAGGAGCAGCTGTGCACTGAGAGGCAATGATGGTCCATGTTTTTCCTGTGTGCCCATGCTGCTTCTGTTCTGGAGCTGTGGTTTAAAAGGTGCATCTTACAGGCATATTAAGTACACATTAAGTAAAATTTATAAGAAATATACAGCTCATTACCGGTATGATGCCCTTAGTTTCTCTTGCAATGCAAAGATTCCTTTAATTTCTATGGAATCATAGAATCATTTAGGTTGATAAAAACCTCTGTGATCACTGAGTCCAACTGTTAATTCAATACTTCCAAGTCCACCACTAAACCATATCCCTATATCTTGAAAATTACTGACAGACATGTAACCTTTAGGAGTAAACCTTAACATTAACATTAGTATAAATGTTAAACATGAACACTAACAGCAGCAATTCTTAACGAGAATTTTTTAGTATTCACATTCCTATATTGGTCCAGCCACAGCTTAGAAATGGTTAAAAAGAAAAACTTCATCCCAGCTTGTTCCATTCCAATACTTAAAAGAGCAGCTTGCTTTCTCCCTCTTTTTTTTTTTTTTTTTTTTTTTTTTTTTACATTTGCCTTCACAAGCAGGAGGGAGGGAAGGATGGGACTAGATGAGACCCTTAATCCTGTGGGTTTCAGGCCATAGCAGTGAGAATCAGGTAAACAGGAGGCTGTGGAGCCCAGTGGGGACAGCACGTTCTGGCGGGGTCAGGAGCGCGAGCAACAAACCAGCGTCTTACACAAGGAGGTCTCAGGAGCCAGTAATAGATCCATTGTGTCAGAACACAAATATGTTGTTATGCTCCACCTTCTGTCCTGTTTGTTTCTTACAGTACTATGGCTACTTCCCTCTCCCACTGACGTAGCTGAGAATTGGTCCTGACACAGAAAAGAAAGAAAAATCTCTCATTCCCCCCACCCTCTCCATCACTCCCGCTGTAAAGGACCTGTTTACACAACTGTGGAAGAGGGTGTGTATTTGCATATTAAATGGGATCAAGAAAATATGTAACATATGTTGCAAACAGAACAAATGTCTAAACACACATGCAAACCTGGGCTAACGGGTCCTGCCAAAATATTTTAACCATCTGTTTTTACTTAGCTGTTTTTGAACAAATTATGTTTATTATGTTAATTTATTTTACTGTCAACAACAACAAATGACAGAGTTGCCACTAAACAGCATCATTATATATCACATTCTGGCATAATACCAGCAGGTTCTTCTAATGCGACAGGAATAAATGCATATTAAAATGTCAATTTGTTTAAAATCTAGTTCAGGATGGTAAATACATCTGCTCAAATTCATCATGTTCCAAGAGACACTGTTTGTACCCAGACTATTTTAAGATAAGGCGCTCTGACAGGACCTGAAGAGGCAAGAGCACAGAGGTCCTGCCTGTACTCCTGGCTCCAGCTTTCAGGTTGATCCCAAGAGGAGGGGAAGAGAGGACCAAAGTGGGAGATAATTTAATTTTTAGAAGTTGTGATTAAACTTCCTATGAGCCTATCTTTATTTGCAGCATCCAGGAAATCTCCCTTAGGTGAAGAAAAACTGAAATTGAGGTCAGCCACAAAATAATATTGAACTTCATCCTAGGTCTATGTCCTGTTCTCCCCAAACACAGTTAGTGCAGGAGCCTCTGTCCCCAGGCTCTCCACTGGGCTGTTGCAGGGAAGGAATACCCAGTGCTACAGGCAGCTGCTGCTGCAAGCACATATCCAGCACAAAAGTTCAGTGAGCGATGCTCTGGGCGCCCCAACAACTCAAAAATCCCCCAACAGTTAAGTTACATGATATTTTCTGGGTCAGCTCTTCTCTCTCGATCAAATAATTTTCTGGTTGTTGCCCAAAAACAAATCTTTATTTCAGCAGGATTTTTCTTGCTGGCCTCCCTAAGAGGGAAGTTCATCTTCTCTGGAAGGGGCAGGTGGGTCTGTCAGTGGCTTTCTTGCCTTCTTGGCTGCCTGCCTTCACCATCCACAAGTTCAAAATCCTTCCTTTCCTGATTACCAAAGTCAGCACCTGTTCTCCTAAATCAGCCTGCTCCCCAACTCCTGTTCCCATTTAGACAGCTGCTCATAGCTTCTGTGACAAAAACAACCTTTTCTCCAAATAACTGATTCTGAATCTCATCTTTGCCCCTCTAGCTACATTTCCCTTCCAGTACAATTCATGGGATGGTGTAGGCTGCATTTTGCCTCATTTCTCTCTCAGGACCATGCTTGCTGGGCTGACCTTCCTTCACACAGTGAGAGAATCCTGCTTGTCCCTGCCCTGGGCTGTGCATGCTTTCACACCACTTCACAGGCAGGTCTGGAAAGCGGTCAGAAAACTCCAACCTACTTCACTTCATCCTTTGCAGTCATGGGAAAATAGTCTATGGTTCCATACAGCTGGAAGCAGAGATTTTTATGTGCTCCAGAAGATAACTAGAAAAACTGGAGCACTGGGGAGTCCTCTGGGTTTTCAGCCAAAAAACATAAAGAAGACAGACTGACTTTCCTGCCTAAATATTCTTTCTTGATCTCTTCTTCCCGCATCTGAAGCACTGAATCATATAATCATTAAGGTTGGAAAAGAGCTATAAGATCATCACATCCAAACATCAACCTGGCACCACCACCAGGATCACCATTGAACCACATCCTTAAGTGCCCCATCTGCACATTGTTTGAACACGGCCTTGGATGTGTTCCACCACGTCTCTAAGCAGTCTGTTCCAATGTGTTGCAACACTTTTCTGTGAAAAAGTTTTCTTAGTATCTAATGTAAACTTTCTCTGGGACAACTTGAGGCCAATTCTTCTCATCCTGTCACTTCTTACCTGGGAGAAGAGACTGAGCCCACCCCACTATGACCTCCCCCACACCACCCTGGCCTCCATCCTGTGTACACCTCTAGGGCTGTCTTGATGCTGGCAGCTATAATCACAGCAACTGGGACAATGTACAACAGGCTATGGAATTCTTCCCGGTGCTTTTATATAAACCTCAGAGAGGAGAAAAGAGCAAAATGAGCATGAAGCCTTCAGAAATACCAAATAATCAGAATAGAACAAGATTAAAGAGGAATGAGTGGAAAAGTCCAAAATGAGACCATGAGCACAAGGAATGCTCTCTGGCCGTCATGAACTATCCTGTTTGCTCCAGGAACTGAGGAAAGGTGTGACATGTGAGCCAGTGACAATGTAATACATTACAGGATATGGCACAACATAAAATACAGTCAGACCACAATCCTGCAAAGACCTATGCATACGCAAAACTGTGCAAGTGCATGGTCCTGCTGAGGCCCAAGGAATTACTCTGGCACAGATGGCTGAACACATGCACAAAAAACTTTGCAAAGCCAGAGCCCAGGAGAGGTATGGTCAAGGAGGAGCTTTCGTGCCCTGAGCAGTCCTAATGCAGCGTAACAATGCCTCTGATGCTGAATTGGCTGAGAAGCAACCAGTACGGAAATACAATATTCCTTTCTGGGGTTTAAGGAGCAGACATCTTGGGATAAGATTTTGCTTAAGACAAGGAACAGGTTCCTTTAGATTAACCTTTGCCTTTGGAAAAGTATAGCAAAGAAATACTGTCCACATAAATATTTTGATATCTCACAAACAAATATTGTAAGGCATGTCACCTTTGTTTAAATGCCTTTCTTTGTCATGACAAGGGCTGTTCATGCAAGATAGTAAAGGAATCCTTGTTTATAGCATCCACAATAGCACTAGACTTTGTCAAGTGCAGCAGCTTGTGAGAAGTGCCATGGAGTGCACAGCTTAGGGGAGTTCCCCCTCCCCTCTCTAAATTCTGGTTTTATGAAGAGAAAGGTTACGTAGTGTATATTTCAGGAGTTGAAGTCCTGAGAAAATAAACCCCAGTCCAAGTACTCGTCCAGCATACAGCAAATATTCCATAAAATATATGGGCTGATTTCATGCATATGGCTGCTCGTTTTACAGGGGGATGATTAAGATGGTCATGGTTATGTTGGCTTTTAGTCCACAAATGCCTCAGCTGTTCTGGAGTCATTTAAAATCATAATGTACCTCTGTGTGCTAAAAGCAAGCAGCCAGCACTGCTCTGCTCTCGCTGTCCTGCAAATCCAGCCCTTTGCTTGTGATGGTGTTTCCAGCATGGTTCATTAGTCACTGTTGACTTACATGGTCCATCTCTTTCTTCTCACAGTCTGCCATCTCCCTCTGCTCTGGCACCAGAGGGACCTGCAGAGTGGAAGGGCTGCCTTTGGGAAGAGATGAATTTTTTATTGCAGTTTGCTGGCTTCCACCCCCCTTCCTGACGCCTTTCTTACTCTTTGATATCTCCCAACTGGCATTTTGCAGCCTGCCTCCTGAGGGATGCCAGCCCACCCTGTCCTGGCCTTCTAGCCAGAGCACACCAAGCTGCTCTGCTGGCACTTTCAGAGTAGTTTGTTGAGAAGAAGTATTACCAGTGGAAATGGAGTTCAAAAGGGATTTTTCCCTTCCTATACTGAAAATTCACCTCAGTCCAAAAGAGAAGCATATCCAGCACCGTTGGGAGAACCAGTTTTTCACACCCAGGAGTGGAGAAGACTCTTGTGGCATGGTCTGGGTGGTGCATCATGCAGTGTTATTCCACATCCCCTCCTCAGGAGTCACACAGACAGTGATTAAATGGATGGGCTTTAAACATAACCACCTTTTCCCATTTTAATCTGTTTTGGTCATCTCGGGCTTTTCAAGCACATTCTATTTGATACTTCCTGCTTCAGAGGTTTTTCTTGCTGCAGCTGTCCAGCATCCCTTTCCCTCACCCTCCTCCACATCTTGTCCTGCATTTGGTTTATCTCTTCACTCTAAAAAGGAAAGGCATTTATTGCTCCATTCACATTAAGTGATCATCATGTAACAGAAATAAACAACTTGTTCCTATATAGCCATAGATTGCTTTGCAGAACACAGGCTTCAAACAGCAGAGGTAGAAGTCTGCAATGTTTTCTTCTGAAGCAATCTTTGTTTCTTAAAAAAACCAACAAAACAAACTCTAAAACCCCTAAGTCAGTATCTTCCCACAACTGCAGCTGATTTCCTGTGTAAACTAAAACCATGTGATATTCCATAAATGCTTCCAGCTCTAAATTACAGGAAATGAAAACCATCATGGAAAAGGAAAGCTTTGGACTAAATTCCCAGATCAGATATCGCTGTAACTTTATTTCAGTCTGATTACAATTTGGATGCTTTCTAACATACCTGTCAGTAATTAAAAGAGCTGATAGCTGTTGGAGTGCAGTGTCCCCAGGGCCTTGCGGTGGGACAGACATATCTTCCACACCCAGGGCAGTGCCCCTGAGGTGGCACAGATGAAATCATGAGCTGAGTTTGATCAAGGGAAGCATTTTTATGTAGCCATTGTGAAGGTCAGGCTCTGAACTTCCAACTGTGTTAAATTGTGTGTGCTGCAGGCCGCAACACTTTGCAGTCAGCTGGCCACACACCCCCACCCACACAGGTAGGTGCTGTTTCACCATCAAGGGCTTCATGCCTGTGCAGCTCTTCATTGCTCAGTAACATTTTTTGCAGTGAGAAAGAGTAAGTTGTGCAAAGGGAATATGAGCCAGCACTGGTACAGAGCATATACATGGTAAAAACATAAGAGAGGAACTGATCTCACCCCATCCCACCTGAATTTGGAATATGTGCATGGCCCTTTGGGAGTGGTGCTGTCTACTGCTTCTCAGAGTGGCTCTAATCCCGTGTAAAGCTGAGAGTTAGGCCATGTCATCCACTGTGACATGCACCATGCAGTGTGAATGTGCATCTGCTTTCTGCAGACAGGGCACCCAGGGCCCCTCAGAGCTGCCATGAATGCACTGCAGAGTTATCAGACTGATGCCTTCAGGTGGCTCTCTGTAGCTCTCACTTGCTGACAAGTCAAGTGGCCAACCTGAGATTTATGGACACTTGTCTCAGTGTTCTCATCTCATAAATGACTGCAGAAAGGGGATTTCCATTCCAGTGACCAGCACATTCTCTTCATTTCTGAAGAGTGTATGTGTCCTTCAAGGCACTAAATCAGCCTGCCACTGCTAAGAAATAGGGACTTCAATTAAACAAATTAATTGCAATGTTCTACACAATCTCTTAATTGATTCACCAGCAGGAATTTTAGTTTGTTCAGCCAAAATCATAATAATTTTCCTATTGAACTGATGCAGTGGAAATAATTGTCAGACTGAAAAGAAGTTGAGGCAAAGTACTAATTTTAAGGAGAGTATCAGGTACACTATCATTCATTTCTTATTTCAAATGTCACAGGAGCAAAGCTTCACTTTTACTGGGGAAGAGAGTCTTGCTGGGTGCCAGACCAATGCCCATACACCACAGTCACCCTTTTAGATGTGTCAACCATTGCTGTCACTTCTTCACACATAAGACATTTGGGGTAGTCCCTAGAACTTCTGAGTGTAAATTACAGCTGTCCTATTCCTGGTACCATGAAAGAATTTCTATAAACCAGGGTATCTCAGCAGCCATCAATATATCATTCACATTTAGGCTTGCATTGATTTCTGTCTTGTTACCAGAATGAGGCAGATGCTTCAGCAGGGCAGAGGGTCATACATCCAATGCCAAAGGCACCAAGACAATTTGCACAAATTGAGGACTTCAGCCAATACTTTTTATAAGCTGTTCCTGCTGAATGTCCCAAATGAGGTGTTTGAGTGCCAGCAAAATCATTAAAGTGAACAGGTTTGCCTTGCTCCCTACCCAGCAGACACTTGTGTTAGGGTAGGTCATTAGTTATTCCTGAGGTCATTAGGTTATCGCATTGAATCTTAATCCATCTAATTCATCCCAGTGCACTCCCATTTGTTTCTAGTGCTTGCCTTTTAAAATACCATTAAATCATGTCACAGGCCGCCTCTGCACCTGCCAAGAAAGCTGCACGCATTCTCTGATTTTCTTTGCCAGGTGAATTCTATTCAGTATATTCCTGGAGAAGACAGCTCATTGCAAAACCTCTTTCTCCTGTTTCTCCTTCCCAAGCACACTTGCTCATGCACTCTGGGGATTTTAACTTTTACAAACCCAGCTTAGCCCTGGCTCAAGTCAATCAGTGTCATCCCAAGCAGATGCCAGTGGGTTTCCATTGCCTCAAGCTAGCCTGGATGTCCCACTTTCTCTGCTGAGATAAGTTATTAGGGCAAAGAAAGAAGAAACTGTTTGCCTTTGATAGTTTAATGCAAAAATAAAGAAATCCCAGTAAAACCTTCCCTTCTTGTGCATAAAACCCTTTGGTAAAAAATTCTTAGCAGGATGCTATAAATAGAGGAACTCCACTGAGATTGGTGCACAGCTTTAAACCAAACATATAAATTAGTAAAGAAATGGCATTCTCAGTTGTAGATAGCTTGTAGTGAATTAGACCAGGGCTTTTACAGAACAAAGGAACCTAAAAAGACCTTAATCTCACTTTGACAGGAAAAAAGTCTCTGATCATTCCACCTGCCACTTCTTTCTGTGCCAAGAAAAACTCAAGTGTACACCAAAAACACTGAAGGAGAGTTGAGTGTTGCATTAAATTTATGGACCACTAGAGACTAGGGTTGAATGTGCTGACTGAACTTATTCTAATAACTTAGATGGGAAAAATCCATACTGCAAATCACCTTACTTAGGTTGGTTTAACAAGAACTATTTACCCAAGAAAGAAAAAAAATCATGAGTGCTGATTGCTTTCTCTCTCACCCAAGAAATACACACAGCCAGACCCTGACAATTTTTTTCTAGCTGCAAAATACCACAGAGTGAGTGGGAAGGAAAGTTGTTTTTTAGACCAGGTAAAGGACTTTTCACAGAAAACAAGCAGGATTTGCAGAGAGCTCTGTTTGTGCATGTGACAAATGTTTACCATTGGTACAAGATTTGAAGGCACACAGGGAACCAGGGCATCCTGGGGTTGTGCTAATGTTGCTTTAGTCATTATGGTGAACCTTAGGGAGTGTGCTGGACCTTCTGTTCTGAGCCCACATCACTTGGCCAGACCTCCATGCTCTTGGACCATTCCATGTGTCCTAGTTTGGACAACAACCTCAATGTTATTTGATACCACCTCACATCCTTGCCAGGGCCAGGGGAAAGAAACTCTGGCATCCAAAAAGGAGGAGGTGGCTTCTGGTCATAAAAACATGGCAGCATTGTCCACCATTGGTGGTTTTTTAATCTCATTGCTGTTTCCAGTAAATTGTTCTTATCTCAACCTGTGAACCCTACCTTTTAGGCTTCCCATTGCAGAGGGCAAGGGGAGTGTGGCTCGTGGTCTTTTTAGTGAGAGGGCTAAATTGGGGAATACCATTCCTAAACCATGACACAGTGCCTATCACCTTTGGCAAACGCTTGTTTGCAGTCTCTCACCTCATGTACCCTGGCTGTGGATCTTGGTTTGGGGGAGGGGGCAAAGGGCATGGTCTGGAGATGGATCAAGTACACAAAGGCAGGGGGTGAATGGGTTCATTGCCAATGACTTTAGGGCAAAATCCACCTACATTACAATTGCTGAAGAGAGCAGACCCTGATAGCGCAGGGTTAGGCCTTGTCCCCAGACTTTGTCCAATAAGACACACACATGTAAGTCTAGTCTGTCCTATGGTGAGGGAAGGAGGAGTTAGGAAGCATCCTTGGGAGGACCTGGGGAATGTGGGGAAGGAAAGGGATGAAGGGCCTAAAGCTAGAGCAGGTCCTGGGAAAACTCAGCACAAAAGGTGGGCAAAGATGCTTTAATTAAAAATTCAGATATTCAAAGTCTTGCTGATGAAGCTAGAGAGCTTAAGAGCAGCCTCTGCTGCAGCCATGGTCTGCAGCAGCTTGTTCAACGCCTATGCCCACAGGAAGGGCAGTCCCTGCTGAAATTGCCACGGAGGTTCCAATTAGCACCAATTGAGGCAAGTTATTGGGAGGTTTTCTTTGTACAGACACACCTCCCCTGGGGCACAGCATGAGACCACCCACTTGCATTGCATAAACCACCAAAAAAACATTAAACTTACCGGAATCATTCTCAATCACTACCAACCCATACTAGATTTGAACTATCCACCAAAAGGTGAAACATTAATGCGAGCTAATTTTTCAAATCATTGCTGTAACATTAGGAAGAGGCTCTGGTAACCTTTTGGGGGTTGCTGACTTACTGCCTAGTGTTCATTTGGCTGATCCTACAGGCTACAATCATGATAGGATAGTGTCCCAAGAGAGCAAATAAAATCCAAGAGGTACATTTTTCTTCTCAGCACTTGCCTGCTATAACGCTGAACCCTTCATTAAAAATGTGATAAGCCATGCAATATATTTTCCTGTAAATTATAGCCTTTAATCTTTAATGTTAATGACAGAAATTTTACCATTAGCAGGACCGTATTTTGCTCCACACTTCAAACATTCTTTAGTAACCATGTTTTCCTGTCCTCTTTCAGACAGATGGTAACTATTTCTTTCAGCTTGAATTCCTTTTTATATTAACATAAAGAGAATTTGAAAAAACAAACTAAGGTATAATATAACTAAAATAGAAGAACTTACAGCATTGAAATGTGAAACACTTTTTTCCTAGCTATGACCACCCTTTGACTTTGCTGTTACTAGGTGTGTGCCTTGAAACCAAAGTCAGTTTTGTAAATACTGCTGACAAGGAGGAATCAATCCACCTCAATCCCCAAGTCACACTGTCTTAACTTAGGCACAAATCTTAGAGGACAAATTATTGGCTGATCAGCTGGAAAATTTGTGTATTTATGAAGAATGTGAAAGGCGTGTTGGAGAG
Organism: Polioptila caerulea; assembly: GCA_013397295.1. Taxonomy (NCBI): domain Eukaryota; kingdom Metazoa; phylum Chordata; class Aves; order Passeriformes; family Certhiidae; genus Polioptila; species Polioptila caerulea. The sequence goes on from VYXF01002452.1 coordinate 1,276,355, forward strand.
TAGTGCTTGATCTAACAATTAATAATAAGGCTGGTAAAGAAGGAATTCCTGAAGTTTAATCCCAGCTACGTGTTTCTCCATGTCCTTCACACGTGCCCTTCCAGCCTCCCTTGCAGCTTTGACCCCTGTAGCTGTTAAATGCAGATAATAGCACCGACACCTGCATGCTGCACCAGTTTTGCAAGGAGTCATTCACTGTGGCACATCTACTGACAAGGGTAGCATCACATTTCACACAAGAGAAAATGCTATGGGATTGGCTACAACCCTTTCAAAGGTAGGAGAGGAATCATGAAGAAATACTTCAAATCTGAGATGGGGACCAGAGACTATGGCAACATATCTCTTTTTATGTGCCAAGCATAATGAGGTCCAGTCTGCTGTGCCCATAATGAATGTGAGGAATGGTGAAAGGTTTCAGTTCTTGATCCAGATAGAGCTTCCTTTAAAAACAATCTTTCAAGCACAAGGCCTGGGGGTGTGTGATACCCTCCTGCTGTCTCCTGCCCTTCCTGTAGGCTGTTCCTTGGTCCTTGGCAGGACCTGAGGTGCCAAGGTGTGAGCTGGCCAGAAGCCACCAGTCTGGGAGATGGGCAGGGAAAAGTGACCTGCATGGCAGGCAGTGGTCTTCATTGCTCATGAGCTCCCTGGATGTGGACAGTTTTTAAGGAAGAAAAAGGACATTTAACTACTTTGTCCCCCAGTGACTCTTGTTCCTTCATTAAGGGTATGAAGGGGGATAGAGCCCCATGCAATGACAGACATTAGTGATACCATCACAGGCAAAAAACAACTAAAGGTTAAAGGCATTGTTAGATTAATTTTTCACCCAGTTTTTCAATGGTAAATTTGGTCCTAAACACCACACATTTTAGATATTAATGGACCTTCTATGCCTCTTACCTGTAATTTTTACTATTAATTTTAAGACCACAAAGCTAATATTAGAAGATCAGCAGTCTCATATCCTTATTGGAGGAAAAAATAAACTTTTCAAAATTCTATTTAAAATTCTATCAGTGGCAGTGTGCAAGGGCTGTAACTACTGAAGGTCCTGCAATGCTGGAACAGTATTGTTCCAAGTAGCCATTCCATGAGAAAGATGTTCTCATTAAAGGCTTCAGAAGCCTTCCCCAATAAATCAGTATTGTTTCAATCTTTGATTTTCATTAACAGGTCTATATTAGAAGGTTGCCATCATAAATTTTAACTGCCACTGAGGCTCTGTTGTGATTGATAGCATCAATGTTGTTCTGTTACTCGAATTTGCAGCTATTGTCAGTGTTATTTCTGCTACTGCATCTGAAGAATGTTGTATATTACACCAAATATTGGCATCTTTTTCTCAGTTTAAGAAGATTATTTTTTGCAGCTGTAATGCAGTAGCATTAAAATGTAGCTGATGATCCATATCTAGCAGAGCAAACACTAAATCACCAACGGGCTTAATTAGCACAAGGTGAGAAAATTTTTCCCTCCATGAAGTTGCAGGGCTTTAGCTTGGGAAAGGAGGGAGACATGTGGACCCTCCTTGTCATCATCAGCTCTGTCACAATTAATTTTGTCACAGAAATTTCCTGTCTGGAGGATTCTATCTGTGTATTTTCCTGTAAATCAGTATGCACTTTAGCATGGTCAATAAATAATAATAAATATTAATTATAGGCAGTTCTGGTTTTATCACACCATACCTGTCAAAAGCCAAAACTTTACCTCATCCTTTATTATAATATTATAAAATAATGATTCATATTTCTAATCTTTTACCGGACAGCTGAATATAAATAATCTCTCATTTTTGTCTCTTGGACTCTCAGCAGCTTTATCTCTGCCACTAATGGCTTCTTATGTCTCCAGAAAGAACAAATCATAAAAAAAAGAAGATAATGATTTAATCAAAGACAACTCGAATGGTAGTTTTGCTGTGCAGATATAAACAGAGTTAATGGTTCTCTCAGGACTCCTTTTTGAGAACCATAAAATCCCGACACTTAAGAAATAAGAGTTAATACACACTTTAAGAAGTGTTTTTCTATTTGAGGAAAAGAGTGAAGTCTAATACATTATTGGTTGAGTCTTAAAACATTTATGATGGTGGGAAGACAGGGTTTTATTACACATTTTATTTCATCTTCTTCATTTATTCTTACAATAAAATCAAATAATCAGTAATAGGCTGATATTTTGGTGTCAAATGGAACCTAAACCACACAAGAAAATGGAAAATCATTCAAGCAATCTGTGAACCTCCAGTGATTGAACCTTAACTAAGTAATGGACTACAGGAGGTGCTGCTTGGGCATTTTATCTTACTCCAAGGACTTTTTCTCTCACTTTAAAATGCTACTGGCATAAACAATTACAGGGAAGTCTTCGTGCCATTGGCATTGCTGAACAGTAGCATTTTCAAAACGAGTTTCCCACAAGTCTTCCTTTCTACTTGGGAGAAAACAGTACCATTAAAGTTATCATATAAAGGAGATGCTGAAGTGTCTTCTTACTATCCAGCTGCAAAAATATGTGCCTTGCTGGGGCAATTTGCTTCAAGACTCCTTTCTCACTTCTTAATGGTGTTAACTGGAAATTACTTAGAAATTTAGAAGTGCAAATTTGGTCTGGAGTTTTGGAGACTAACCAAATGAAAGGTGAATTTAGACTAAAAATAGTATAAGCAGCTTACAGGCTTATAACTATAGATGAAAGATTATATTCTGTGTGGGAGTTTTGCAGGGAACTCAGAAAAAGGTGTTCAATGTCACTAACCAATTTTGTCTCTTTCCGTTACAAAAAAAAAAAATATATTTTATGACACAAAACCTCAGAAAAGAAAAATGGAAATGTTAATATCTACTGGAGTACCTTATTTTCTGTTAACCCTGTACTGTTTTGCAAACACTTTCCTAGTTTCTATTCCAAAAAATAAATAAATGCAGACTGTGCTACTTAATAGCATTAAGAGCATCAGTCTGCTCCACTGCCTGGATCTGGATCAAACAGTAGAGATCAAAAAGAATATAAATGTACTTGATATTCCATCATATCCAGAAATAAACTGCATGCAATAGAAGGACTAAAGTGAAGAAATATATATGTTGAGTATTTTTATTTTCAATGTTCCTTCACAGTTACTGGATTTACTCACCCTTCATTCCCTCTTTACTCATTCAGATCTTGACTCTTTTATCCTCTGCTGGCAAATTGAAGGTCTGCCTTGTGGTCAGAGGTCACTGAATTAATCACTTTAAACAAGAGATTTGCTGAGGTTTCAGAATTTCTAGTGTGACCTATTTCTCCTTTCTGTTTTCCACAGCTTTCCCCCTGTTGTTTGTAAAGGAAAAATCTGTGGAGCAAGATCAAGAGCCAGAAAGTGCCAGGAAATGAGTGGTCTTGTGGCCCAGCTTACAGGAAGGTGGGATAGCTGGCTTGGTTGCTGACATCTTTCTAGTGCAGGATCTGGATAGTGCAGTAGGAGGTAGTGATATGGGCTCTGTGGCAAAGCACTGGGTGAAAAGTTTCCTCTTAATGTTAAAATTGACCTCCCCCCTTTAGTCCCATAGGTGCAGAGAGAGGAGTTCTACCCACTTACATGGTTCTACCAACTGGAAACGCAACCTTCTTAATCTTACACCCAATACAGTTTTCAAATTATCATTAAACAAGCATTGGAGTCCTTAGGATATGGTGATTTTCTTTGTTTGGTACCAATAATCAGCTCTGCAGGGAGAAATTCACCAAAATAAAAGAAACTCTTGACCCAAACTATTTTTGAAACTTCTGGAAACTTTTTGGAACTGTGACCAGAGAAATTAAGCCATGACATCTCGCTAGCACAGCAGTTCTGTTGGGAGAGGGGTCTCCCAATTTAGATGTGTGTGAGCTAAACTATCACCAGGCTCTTCTGGACAGTGTGATGTGTCCTCTCCTGTGCACTGGATGTGTCATTTCTTTAGCTAAGTAGCAACTCTGAGGACAAAACTGCCTTCCTGCATACATGTACTGTAAACAGCATTCTGAATGCTTAAGTCTGCTCCTCACCTAGAGAACAGGCAAAAAGAAGATTAAGTATATTTTGGCAGCAATTTATGTGCCTGTTTTAGGAAAGCCATCCTATTGGTTTTTTCCACTTTGCACTCCAGCTGAATCCAGGTCACCAGTGCAGCTCCTGATAGATGTGAGCTTGGGCACTGTGGAAGGAGAGGGTTATCAACAGTCCTGGAGTGTTGTGGGCAAGAACTGTCCTTGGATGTCAAAAAGCTCCTGGTACCTCATTTATTGACCTGTTGTTCAGTCCAGAGGCTTCCCCTCTTGCAGCCATCTTCTCTCTTCTAACACAGAGGGGGCCAGTTTCCATATGCATTAACATTCCAGGGGCATCACAGGAGCAGCAAATCCTTTGAAGGGTAGAGAAGCTCTTTCGAGCTATTTCCCCTTGGAGCCGATTCCAGAGCAAATCTGCATCTGAACAACTGTTCAGTGACTAATGCCAGAATTGTACCTTGACCAGCTGCAATATTGCACTCGGGATTTTTTTATATTCTGTTTCCACTGAACCAAATAGGATTTAAAGAAGTGCTGTAAGATTTAGCAAAATGAGGGTTATGTTTGGGAGCCAGGGCTCAAGCATTTTCCCTTCTTTTATGGTCTATTCAGATATAGGGAACACACTTTAAAAAATAGAATTTCTCACTCCCATGCACAGGGGAGCCAGCGTAGGTGGGAAGAAAAGGGCACTGCCTGCTCAGCCCTTGCCCCGTTGCACCATTTCTCCTGCTGGCATTGCTCTCAGCCATTCCACAAGCATTAACAACCTTTTACTGGATTACTCTGCTTTCTATCCCACTGCACCTTCGATCTCCACTACACCTTGAAATATTGCATTTAAAATATAAAATAAAAAAAAAAAGAACTAATTCCATTAACTCAAAAGAGGTCTCTAATTGACCTCTTAATGTGGTGTATTTAACATGACACCATACCATTTTCATATGTAAATGGGACGATTCTTAATAATTCAGTGCTTCTTTTTTCATTCTATAGAATACATCTTCCAAGGGAGTCGGGAGAACGTTGGGAATTTCTGCCATTTATCACTGTGCCACAAAAATTAAACTGCGGCTGCCAACATGAAACAGTACATTTTACACCTGCCTTCCTGTGCTTTGCTCTTGCAGTGCACAACTCCAAAACCTGCATACTTTCCTTACAATAAACATATTGGAAACTTGAATGTGAACATACTTTTTCCTAATCTTTTCAGTAGTAGGAAGAGGAAGGTGCTGACAAACAGCACTTCCCATCGCAGGATTCAGCTCAGACTCGCAGCAATTCTGAGGAGTGAAATGTCCATAGACCAGAGCTGGTTAATTTGATTCCATGTCAGGCTCATATGCAGCATCTCCCCATGCCACCTCCCTCTCCCAGCCAGGCCATCCCTCCACCCCCAGGATGACACTTCACATTTAATCTAAACCCTCTCAGATTAGGTGGGCGTGTAATTTACTCCCACAGTGAGGTCCATTGCAGCTGCGGAGGTGATGTAAAGGAGAGTTTGTTCAAACAGTGTTGAGCCTGCAAACCTGCATGAAAAAACCCTGGTCTGGGCTGTCAGCAAAGCCTTTAATGTGCATTCAGTCTTGCATTCATCTGGCATCTGTGTATGGTATTGACTGATGTTTTATTATTGTTTGGTAGATAAAAATATTTAACTTAAGAACAACTCAGTTGCAGGAAGGGTTTTATACAGTCATCACAACATGCTTCTCCTGCTGCTGTGAGTGTAGGAGGCAGGGTAGTTTTCTACAGCTTTACATGTAAAGTCTGACATATTTTAAGAACATGATTAAACTGCAGCTTTTGAAATCAATTTAAACATATAAAAACCCAAAGAAATAAATCCATAGTCTTTTGACAATTTCCCTCAGCTAAACTATTCCAATATGCTATTTTTAATTTTATTATTTCTTTCTGCCTTTGGCAGCACAGGTCTTTTCAACTAGATAGGGTATAATGGACCATGAAAGCAGGATACATCCTCAGAACCCAAATGTCAGCAGCAGTTAAGGTGAACTGCTTCATTCTAAGGTGCAGCGAGTTACCTTGTGCTTCACTGGAAACCTCAGCTCTAGTGCAAGAGAGGAACTGGGAAAGGAGGTGGATCTTCACAGGGATGGATTGTGACAGCCCTCAGGCCACTGGTGCCTCCTCATTCTGTGAAATAACAGCTTTGTTAGAGAAATATAAGGGAAAGTACCATTGCCAGTTTTGCACTACTTCCCCCTCTCTCAGACTCTATTTTACACAGCTGACAATGCATTTGTTACAGCCTACCTTCAGATGCATACCAGCAGGACATACTGGAAATTGTGCATCCAGACCAGAGGATTTCTTCACCATAGGCCTCCAACATCTGCTGCACACTTGTTACATGGCTGGAACATGAACAGAGCTTTTAATTTTGTTCTTTGATTTTTGCATTCCTGTTTTTAAATGCTGTTTGTGTAATTTATGCCTTGCAAGCCCACAGAAGTTTGGTGGAAAGGAACTTCTTTATTTGAACTCTCTGCAGTGCAATATTTCTCTTGGCTTAATTTTTCCCTCCTTCTAAGCTTATGAATTATCATCTGACAAATTGGATCTGTTCTTTTCCAGCAAGTTATTTGAACACATACTTGTAGCTGTTTTTAAGAACAGTACAGCTTTCAGATAACTTCATTGTTATTTTATGTGCCAGATGTGGTTTGTTTTCCACAGTTGGAGTATTAGAAAAATGTTGCATAACCACAAACATCCATCTATTCTTTTACAAATAGAAATTGAAATCTACAGATAAAAGATAAGTGGATCATGCAGAACCCAACACTGCCTTGTTTCACTTGTCTCTTTATGCTGAAATGAGTTCAGGCTTGCAGTCACCTCCCTGCCAAAATACAAGTTCATCTTCACCCTGCCTGGGCTTCCCCAGCCATCCTGCTTCTCTGCACTCCAGTGACTGCATTTGACTTAACATGCCCATTGACCAGAAGCATCAAAAGAAATCCTTCTTTATTCAAACCTTCAAAGCAAGTTCAGTAAGTCTTTTGGTTACTCTCCACTGACAACGTCACCCACATTAACAGATTTACTTTTGATATTTGGATTCTCATTAAAAGCCAGGGTGTACCCTGAATTTTATCCATATTCTGTGCAGCCTCTTTTTATTTCTTTCTTTTGGGAGTTGTTACCCAGAGGAATAGCTGGTGTCTCTAATTCTCTATTAAGTGCCCTGAATATCACTTCTGGGGGCTGTGGGATGAACCCATGGAAGGGTTCCCCTGTCTCCACACCAAGATTGTACATTGTGAGGCTCTCTCTCCCTTCAGAGCAGGTTAAATGCAAACAAGCACATTGAGCTCAGTGGGGATCCAACAGGGCAGCCAACACGTGCATCCAGCTGCGAGCTCTCTGAGGTCTGGGTGACACTGACTTTCTTCAAAGGAAAAGACAGAAACAAACTGATTTTACAAATTCCATGAAAGCTGCCTTTGCAGATGATTGGAGAAACCAGTTTGGCAGAAAGCTAAATGTACTCCCAAGCTCCACGATAACAGCAACTCATCTTTCTTTGAGAATTGCTCGTCCGTGTGTATCTCTGTGTGCAGCACTTGTCACTGTGCGTTCCCTTTGCAGAGCATCCTGTCTCGCCAGGGTGGGCACAGGGTGGAAAGGCTGCCATGGTCCATGTTTTAGCTGAGGACAAGGGGAGGTATCCCAGTGCAACATGCAAAGCCAGACAGTGCATAAATTACAATTATTGATGAGCCAAATCTACAGAAACCTTCAAAACAGCATCCTTGAAACATTGCTCATATTTTAACATTTTTATTAAGTAAATGTTTTATGTATTCATGCTGTAAGTACTTTATGATCACTGACTCTGCAGTCTTCTGGACTTCATACCTCCAAGAGGTAGAAAAGAGAACATTCTCCATACAGGAGAACAAGAGTCTTCTTCAGATGACAGGACTCAATATCTTTCTGGTTTATTTTTAATTTTATCGATAGAACCAGGAATTGACAGACCAAGTTACTATGGTTTCAAAAAGTTAAAATGTAAGCCACTTTGGCATCAGAAAAATACTTAGGTACATATGCAGCATTTTCTGTTTTCAAGGTGCCACAAATGTTAATTAACAAATGAATTTTGCTTGCCTTAGCTAGAAATGTCCCCTCAGTCTTGGACTTTCCCCCAAAGCCAACAGCAAAGGCCTTTATCAGAACTGCTGCAGCAGCACTGGGCACAGATCATGTCTTGACTAACGGGATATGATGCAATAAAAAGCTTTATAGATAATGAAACCATCTCCCTAAAGCAGTCCATTGAGAGGAGACTGGACACTGTTACAGGAAGTTTTGCATTACCCAGCCCATGCTTCCAGCAGGCAGCACCTTGCAGGCAGCTCTCTGCCCACCCCAGCACAAACCCAAGCTGCTTCCATGCTGCTCACTGAAAGATCCCAAAGGGATTTCACCACGTGGGCACCTGCCCCTCAGAGAGCCCCTAGCATGGGTCTGCAGGGTGGGAGTGGAAAGCTTGGCATGCTGCTGATTTCCATACCCTGATGCTGCTTACACAGGGATATAAAGCCTGGAAGTGTTTCACAGCCAAGTGCCATAGGTGGGCTTTTCTTGGGGGATATACAGCCTGGAAAATTCATGAAGTAGAACTGCAGGGAAGGTGGGTTCTCAAACAGGTTCAATGTATTTTAGCTTGTCTGCGCAATGTTGTAATATAAGAGCTCCCAGTTCCTCAGTTTCTAAACTATGTAATTCTGAGATATCCTGTGGGGACAGCAAAGCTCAGGAATCGTGTCTTGAAAAGGAACGAGAGCTTCAAAACTCTTTATTCATCAAAGATATTCTTGGTGACAACGTAATGAAAGACTAGAAGGAGAAAAATCACAGAATAAGCTGAGTTGGAAGAGACCCAGAAGGTTCATCAATTCCTGGCCTTGCACAGAACAGCCCCAAGAATGACACCCTGTGCCTGAGAGAATTGTCCAAGAGCTTCTTCAGCTCTGTCAGGCTGTGCTGTGACCGCTTCCCTGGGGAGCTGTTCCAATGCCCAGCCAACCCCTGGGTGAAGGACTTCTTTTAAATATCCAACCTAAACCTCCCATGACAACTTCAGGCCATTCCCTTGGATCCTGTCTCTGGCCACCAGAGAGCAGAGATCAGTGTCCCTTCTCTTCCCTTTATGAGGAAGTTGTAACTGCAATGATGTCTGCCCTCAGTCTCTTCTTTTCCAGGCTGAACAGACCAAGTGATCTCAGCTGCTCCTCACACGGCTTCCCCTCAAGGCCCTGCACCATCTTTGTGTGTCTCTTTTTTATGCTTTCTAACAGTTTTGTATCTTTTTTATACTGTGGCACCCAGAACTGCCCCCAGCACTCGAGGTGAGGCTGCCCCAGTGCAGAGCAGAGTGGGACAATCCCCTCCCTTGCCCAGCTGTCCCTGATGTCCCCCAGGACAGGGTTGGCCCTCCTGGCTGCCAGGGCACTGCTGGCTCCTGTTCAACTTGCCATGGACCAGGACCCCCAGGTCCAAGGAGCTGCTTTCCATCCTCACATTGCCCAGTCTCTACATCCAGGGTTGCCCCATCCCAGGTGCAGAATCCAGCACTGCCTTGTTGAACTTCACGTGGCTGGTGAGTGCCCAGACCTCTAATTTGTGGAGGTCTCTCTGCAGGGCCTCCCTGCCTTTAAGGGAGTCAACAGCTCCTCCCAGTTTTGTGTCAACTGCAAACTTCCAGTCCCATGTCCAAGTCATTTTTGAAGATGTTGAAGAGCACAGCAAGGATGGGGCCCTGTGGAACCCCACTAGTGACAGGTCACTGGTCTGATGTCACCCCATTCACTGTAATCCCTTGTGCCCAGCCCATGAGCCAGTTGCTCACCCACTGCATGACGTGGGGAGCACAAGGACAGGGGTATCCCATACAAGCAAGAGAGGTCTGCCAAGGATGAGGAAGGGCAGAGTCTGTGGCTGTACAAACCCAAAAGTGAGGCTGGGAGCTGCAGAGGTGCATCTGTAGGAAGGTGCATGGCAAAGTCAGAATAGAGGAAAATTGGGACCACTTTTGGTAAGAGGCAGAGAATAAGGAAGATGGAGAAACAGGCTGTACTAAACCAGATCACAAGGTAACATTCTAAAAGAAATTATTCCGCTTGTGCATTTCTTTATGTCTCCTTTATAAATCTCTGCCAGCGTATCATATAGGTAAATCTTTTCCCAATTATCCCTGTTGGCTCTGCATCACTGTAATAGAAGGGTTCTGCTCTTGTCTCAGCATGAGCTCACTGAGAACAAATTGCTCTTACGGAGGAACCGATGTGTGAGCACACGCTGGGAGGCCCTGACAGTGCCTGGTGCAGCTCAGCCACTGGCACAGAACCAGCTCCCAGCGAGCAGGGAGCATGCACGCCACTTCTAATTACTTGACTTCTTAATGTTAATATCTCTGGAAGAAAAACATTAATGTGCCTTTGACAGGACATTTCTTCCCCTGGTCTCAACGCACTCTCCAGAGGTGGTGGCATCTAGTCACAGTTAGAACTGGACACAGAAATGCAGCAATGTCTGTCCATCCACTGCAATCTTTTCAGGAATGTTAGATGGGAAGAGGAGGGAATCTAAAGACTGTTGCCCATAGCATCTGCCAACAAACCTGCTTCTTATTTTTGCCACCTCACCTTTGGGAAAACACATTAACACCTCACAATATCTCATTGTGGAAAGTATTTCTAAGATTCAATTTCCTGCATTATTTTGATTCCTATCACTGCTGCAATCATGCTGGTTAATGAGTTCTTTGATTCTTATGTTAACTTTCCAATGTCCCACTAATTGACTGAATAAAGAGAATTACAGTAACTGGTCAGTGTAGTGGAACACTGAATAAACACAACTGTTTCAACCTTTTCAAATCCAGACCACTTGGTGGGGAAAAAAGGGTTTTAAGAAGCTGAGATAAAGCACAGGATTAAAGGAACAAAATAATAATAATTAAATTATTATAGAGAGTATCTGCATTTTCATTCTGAGCCGAACTTTGCAGTCAAACACAACACCTTGTGTGTGGTATATGATAATACTTAGTTTTAAGGAAAAGCTCCAATAGGCAGTTAAGCACTACATTGAATTAAAAGGTACCTCTCTGTTTCCTACAAGATTTAAAATTAACCTAGGGAAAATAATTGCCTGACTGCTGAGAAATGATACTTAAAGCAGAGTCATAAACATATTATATACTCTGTGTATGTATTTAAATGTTCCCTAGTTACCCCTGATTACAGCTTGCCGCCTCAACAAAACACCTGGTCTGGTATTTTTCTTACATTGAAACCTCTTGGCCAATTGGAATTTTTTTCTCAAAAGCAGCTGAAACCTTTGTTTACCATCTCATAGGACATATTGTTACAGTCTTGTGCTGAAGATCTTTTTTAATGACATGCTTGACGGGACTGAACGGTGTATGTTCACCAGCTTTCACCTTCGCTGTTAATAACAGCACAGCTCCTACCTGAAATGTCTTCTATAATTGTGTAATTACACAGCTCATTTATCCAATTGTTAAGCCAAGAGTCTGATTAAATATTAACAACTGCTTGGTTCTCCTAGTGTCATTAGTTGGAAAGCAACCCTGTAATCTCAGGTAACCCATGATGGTAATTATCCTTCACAGTTCCCCTCAGCTGACAATCCAGCACCAATCAGAGCAGATGAGGTTGCCCAGCAGAAAACACATCACCCCTCTGTTCCTCCTCACCCCAACACTACCCGAGCCCTGTCCTGTGTGTGTGGGATTCCCATGATGGAAAAACAGGTACAGAGCACTGCAGAGGGTGGCACTGGCTGGATTTGCTTCTTTAATCCCATGCTGCATGTTGGGAAATTGCAACCTGACTTCCAAAGTAGTTTGCTACTTTAAATCAAAGAAGTGGAAGTTTGGTTTGGCCCAGACATTCCTTCCCATGGAAAACAAGGAGAAGAGCAGAGAATCCCAGTTTGTGACGAGCTGTGAGTGATGCTCTTGTATGTGGTCTTGCATCAGAGGGGCAGGTGCCCAAGGAATATCCCAAATTATACATGACCTAAACTGAAATGCATAAACCAGGAGCAAGCTGCACTTCCAATGCACTCTGCACGGGAGTATCACAAGGCCCTTTAAAATAAAATGGTGCATGAGAGAGCATCAAAATGCTATAAACAACCCAAAGCAATGGCAAACAGATGTTCAGCTGAGCCCTCTGAGGAGCCCTGCGTGCTGCTGCCCACAGCCCTCCCCAAACACCTGGGGCCCTGGGGGGACCCTGAGCTGGGTGGGAGGACACAAGCAGGGACCCTCTGCCTCTGGGACGAGAACCACATCGTGGGGACATCTGAAAGGCCCTGAGCTGTGGGCATGGGGGATGCACGGCTGTGGGCGTTGCTGAAGCCAACCCAGAAGATCCCTTTCCTGCAGCTGCTGCGGCAGCGTTAACAGAGGACTGCCTGGAGCAGCGGGGCTTTCCCCCCATTAACATCTTATTATGATGAAAGGCACAGTTTATACCTCCGAGTTATTGCTTCCAGGCTGGCCGCAAGCTCAGGTGAAGCCGCGCATCTGGTTCAGGTTTTCAGGCTTTCCGTCGCAGTGGGGAGGACGGGATCGTAATTTGTGTGCAAGGAGAGCAGGGCTGGAGGTGGGCTGGGACCAGGGGGGCTCGCCACCTATCAAGCTGGGCCACCAACACACAGCCTGGCATGGCCCCGGTGCCAGAGGCACAGCACGGCCACGGCTGCCGAGGGAAAGGGGCCGGGGTTTGCTCTGGGACCTCTGCGAGCTCTGGGGATGCTGCTCCAGAGCAGAGCGGCCTTACAGCAGGGCCCTGGCAAACCCATGGGAATCCCTGATACTATATGTGCTGCTGCTCAGCTCAGGCTCCCAGCACGGCTCTGCAGGTGATGAATTTGAAATAAGATTTACAAGATCAGGGTCGGAAATCAATAAACTCCATCAGCTAGGATCTAGCAGCTGTCTGAAACAACAGGTTACAGCAGCTGATAAATACTTTAAGGTGAGGGAAATGAATTAAAAATAAGACCAAAATATGATCATAAATCATGCTCTCCAGCTGCTAACACTACACGGGGAACAAAACCCAAGGAATAACCACGTTCAGATATATCCCTTAAAACACAAGTAGCACAGCTTCTTCAAGGATGGATGCCTTTGTAGGGAGGGCAGGTTATGCTACAAGTGACCAAATAGCTCCTTGTTTAAGTTTTATCTGCCAGGTTTTTGTGATTCAGAGAACTGAGTTATCAATTCCTATATTCTGTCTGAAATCTGCTTCAGAAAATCCTCATCCACACCTCTGCAATAATTTTTCCCTTTTTGCACCAACTGTGTAAATAAAGGATTCAGTGAAATACTATAGATCCTTATGTCTCTCAGCCTCACAGAGACTTTTTGGAAGGAGAGAAGATGTTTGGGGTCACCTCACCTGGATGAATCTTGCTGGTGAGACATGCATTAGGGGATGCTCTTGTCTGAGAAGCATTCGGGAACCCTCCATTTCCTCTGGCATATCAGCTGAGGCTCCCCTCCCCATCATTTTCCTTTGCAGCCCAAGTTATAAAAAAATAGGGTTTAAGCTAACACATATTAAATAGAGACAAGAAAGACAGAAAACCAAGGTGTCTGGGAGGCCAATGAGGCAAGCCTGGGGATATTGGAGCAACCTCCATCCTCCAGGACAAGAGTGGGAGTTTCCCAGCTTCTTCAGCATGGGCTGGGACAATGATCTGGGACCTGGCATTGCCAAGACAGGCTGGGGGAGACGTCAGGAGCTTTGCTCTCCCTGGAAGTGTTGCCTCCAATCCTACAAGGGAGAGACCCAGCAGTCTGTGAGAAGAATTGATTTGTCATTAATTTGTTACAGAACCTGTGTGGCTGCATTTTCTGCTGTGTGGCACCAGTCATGCACAGGGGGAAACTCTGCAGTCNGTCTGTGAGAAGAATTGATTTGTCATTAATTTGTTACAGCAGCCAGGTACCTGTGTGGCTGCATTTTCTTCTGTGTGGCACCAGTCATGCACAGGGGGGAACTCTGCAGTCACCTGTGGACAACAAATGGAGCTGCAGGCTCATGGGCTGGTTTCCCACCAGAATCACAGGGAGAGTTGGGGCAGATGGGCAAATGTATCCTTTGTGGGCAATGGATGAAAAGCACTCAAAATATTGGCAAGGGCACTTGTTTCCAGCTGTGCTCAATAGCTTTAGCAAGTTCCTAAGGACTCGGGAAAGGAGTCTCTGACGTGGCCACCATTCCTGCAGAGGTTTCTGGCTCATTACAGCCTTTGTGCCTGATGCTAAATAAACCACTTAAAATTATGTTGTTGGTATTTAAACATTTGTAACAGTTGATCATCAGAAAACATCCAATAGGCCTCTGATGAAGAGTCAAAGAGATCACACATGAAACCAGATTTTTGTAGAACATCACTCACTGCCTTCTGTACTGCTGCAAGTAGCCCCACTGAAAAATAAAACCACCTGGAGGAATAAATTTGTTCAGTTAAGGCTGACCAGAATAAAAGGGTTTTTTTTCTTTCTGGCCTTGTACAGACATTTTACAAACAGTTGTTTTCCAAAACAGTGTATCGATCTTCAGCAATACTGATACTGCATGCCAGGGCCTGCCTGTCCTCTGGTGATGCAGAGGATCACAGAAGGTGATTGCTGCTCTGCAGCAGAATTGCCCAGTTCCCCAGAAAAGACGTGGGTCGCCATCCAGAGACCCAAAGCAGTGCCGGTTCCAGCAGCACAGTGAATTCCAGCCAACAGAGCTGTGTGATCTTGGGGAGCCACCTGCAAAATCCCACACAAAAGTGCTCCCCAGAAACCTTCCAGCCTCATAAACCTCTCACAGGCCCCTGAAGGCCATAAATTCTGCAGGGTCTCTCACAACTGTTTCAAAACATTTAATGTTTTCCTTCTGCTCTGTGGTTTCACTGCCCACAGTGGATCTCTGCACCCACCTGATATTGAGCCTGGAAGGGTTTTGCTCCATATGCCAAAACCTGCTGTGGAACAGAGCTAAATTGTCTAAGCTGATGCCTGTCCAGATAAGACATCGAAGCCACTTCCTTACAATATGATTTATTTTAAATTAGACAGGAAAAAAAAAAAGCAATTGAGGTATTTGAATCAGATTTTCAGTTTCTAATGCCAGGCTTTAAGATACTGGTGGAACAGTTCAACAGCATCAGCTGACCTGAAGAACTCAAGTGTGGGACAAGCATAACATTTCTCTCCATAAACATAAAAATGCTATTTAAAAAACAGCACCCCAAACAAAGAGAAGAAGCTTGTAAGGAAAATGCCTCATCCTGTCACCTTAGTGGGAGTAAGCACTGAATGAGTTACTGAAAACAAAGTTCACTCATACAGGAAAGAAAATGTAGGAATGTGAACAAACCCAGCTGGGCCATGAAAAGAAAACTGAGAAATGGGAATGGCAATGCAAAACTGAAAGTACCTGAAAAATATTTTGATGCACAGAAACTGGGAATGACCCACCTGTTTCTGCTGCCGAACATCTATCAAAAGAAAAGCATCATTATGTGAGCCAAAACTACATCACAGAGGGGGAAACCCAAGCAATCTCAACAAGTATAGCTGGTTTAGTCCATTCTCAGTATTGAACTATGATTTGGAAGCATTTATGAAGTCAAAAGTAAAAGAAAGCCATGAAGGTTGGTATATACACCCCAAAGCTGTCAATCCTCAACCTCATCTCCCAGCAATCCTCAGTAAGACGAGCAACCTTTTGTGAGTGGGGTGCACTGGGTGTAAATGACCTGGAAGAGGTGCCTTACAGGAACCAGGTACTTAACCAGGCACTTCTGCTGTGGGCAGAAACAGGCCAGGAGGAAGAGAGCCTTGGGCTGTGATAAGAGAGGAGCCATCAGGGAAGGTAAGGTGCCATCATTTTTGAAGGCTCAGCATTTCAAGTTATTTTATTTAATACCTTTTATTAATGGGGTAGGAGAATCCTAATGAAATCTGTGCATCTGACAGAAGTTAATTGGTTTAATAAGGGTGATTGGAATATCATGCATGAGGCCTAGATGACTTTGTGGGTTTGAATAATAGAAACAGATTAAACTGGACTGCACCAACTGTTCATCACACACCTGGAGACTCTGAAGTGGAACTGCAGCTTTCAAATGGGGACTTGGTTTGACATTGAAAGGGGAGAGCTTTAGCTCACCAGAGGATTACGAGCTACGAGCACAGTGAGGCAGTATGGAAGGAGATCACACTCTAGGATCTGAGAAGTTTATTCCTATTGCTCTGAGCTTCGTGCACAGCCACTCATGCTTTCTTCTATGAGGGGCTGGAAGAGCCTTGTAGTTCCCTGCTGCCTGCAGCTCCTGTGGGAGCTGCCATAGCCCTCCCAGCAGGGCAGAGCTCCCAGGCATGTTTGCAGGGCCAGCCAGTCTCTCCTTGAGTGCCAGCTCAGGGCACTCACACCTAAAGTGGTGAACGAGAGACAAAAAACCAAAATCACGTGGACCCTTGCATTGTCTCCAAATCTTGGCCAAGACTGTAAAGCCATTCTTGCAGCTGGGCAGTGAAAGAGATGCTCTGCTCTTCCTAGCTTGCCACCATCTCCAGAATCCTTGCCCCTCTGCTGCAGGTGGCCCAGGGCTCAGTGGAGAAGACATTGGTGTGCTCCTTGCTGCTGCTCCCTAACCATAATGCTTGAGGGTTGAAGTATCATAATGCACCAAGCTGAACTTCACATCGATTATTTTAACATGAAGCCTGTACCAGATTTCACTAGCAAAGCATTTCATGTGGGACAAAAATATTCTGTTTCCAGCAGTGAGTCATGTTTTTCTTATTTGGGCACTGATGGAACCTGTGATGGAAGTGCTGAAACAAGAGCGAGAGGCTCGGTGTGCTTGTACCTCTCCCCTTCCCTGGACACATCTCCCCAAAGGAAAAGGGATTCCACTTATGTCCATGGGTGCACTTCAGTCAAATGTGATGCTCACCACCTGGTAAAAAAATATATAGGTTTTTGTTAATTTCTAATTATTTTTGAAAGTTTCTTATATAATAAATGACTAAAAGGGATTTTGCTGGAAAGGACTTCTATACGCAGAAAAGAGGAGGGTACAGATAGACAAAAAAAAATACCATTTACCACAGCACACCTGAGAATACCAAACTGCCATTACATTTTCATGGCTGAAAGTACATTACAATCTTTCTCTATTTGAAATCCCTGAAAACACCTCCAGACCTGCTTGTCTTAATTGATTTTCTTATACTGTCTATAAAACATCAATCAAAAACCAATGCTACAGATGAGAAACTCTGTGTGAGGGAAGAAAAAAATAAAGCAAACCATGAAAACTAAAGCAAACCATGTTGTCTTTGGGTTTCAAAGAAAGAAATCACTGTGGCCACCCATGGCTAGTCAGTTTTCACTTGTTAATTTCTATTTGGCATTAGACACTGCTGTTCTTTGCAGAGACTGAGATTTTTTACACAAATGGCAATAAGGAAATTTTTCTGTGTTCTGCCTGAGCAGCCAAGCCCCACTGCAGCCAACAGGAGCCCAGGGAGCAGAGTGTGAACCTGCACAGGGTCTTGGTGAGGGGACGGTGCCATGTCTGAAAGAGAACACAGGAAGGAAGGAAAAGCTCCCCACTGACTTTAGCCCAAAATGGAGAACCAAATACACTTTCCTTTTAATTCCCCTTTAAAATACTCTTTTCCTTTTAATACCTTGCAGTGATTTTAAAAATACATATAAAAAATTGTATACCTTTTTAGTTATCTTGCCTTCACTCTTAATAAATATCCAGCTCTGGAAATATTTTTAAATTTCTTCAGGTTCTCTTATGCTCTTATTGCCCTGGTTTGGTACCTTCTGCAAAATGTAATTTGGTGGGTGAGTTCAGACCAGCCTATTCCAACTTATATTGTAATTGTATACAGCAATTAACATCTTTCTCCATAACTAAGTAAATAAAAGTATTCCTTGGATTTCCCCTGTCTCATTTCAGACTTCCTGTCAGACTCACTCTTCATCTCATAATTACTTATAACCTACCAGTGAGGACATTCACTGAAACACAAGTAAGGTTCTTGTACAGAGATTTTTCTCTTGTTTTGATTGCTGTAATCAACACGAGGAGCAGGATTTTTGTTGGTTCACACACAATTTTTTATGTGAATTATTTGGAAGAGATAAGATACATTGCTCCATAATTCATTTCATTCTCCCTTCTCATCATATCCTCCCATAAACTTGCCCAGTGCTGTGGCTGTTGGCCAGCAGGCAACAACACGTGCCAGCAGGGGCTGATTGTCACATGTCACATCAGGAGTGTCTGTCCTGCAGAGGCACGCAGTTAGAACACTATTAGCTGCCACAGAAATTCCCCAAATATCTAATTTTAAGTGTTTGCAGGATCTGCTGAAATGGCCTCCCTGGCCCCCACTGCCCTCCCAGGCAGCTCTGGCTGGAGGCAGCACCAGTCTCTGCCCACAGTGCCACGCCATGCCAACTGAACAGCAGAGTAAAGCCAGATAAATCCAGAGTAAAGCAGCCAGGGAGAGGCAGAGGCTGGGACAGGGCACAGGATGGGCTGTGCCAGGCTTACCTGGGAGCTGGGAAGCCGAGAGGCATGGTGACCTTGGCCCCTCCTGAATGAATCTCACTCTTGAGACACATCTGCCTTTGTGGCTGTGAAAATGTTTCCAATATTTTATTAACATTCCACCAGGTGAGTTACAGAGCAGCTCAAAGTTCTCCCACCCAATTACAGTTTTGGCCATTAGTGCAGCAAGTTATGAAAGCCAAGTTAAAGAAGGAAGGGGGATGCATTTGCCACACTATTTCTCAGAAGGTTGCTGTTTAGAAATAAACCAATCACTTTCACTTGACAGCAAGCAAGGCACTATCTGCTGTGTTGTCTGAGTCTTCAGGAGCATTTGGATACCTTTAGAGGTTTATTAGAATAGGGTTTGCCTGTTCAGAGCAGGATGCTGGGAGACTGTACTGAGCTCATGTATCAAATCTAACAGTGATATAACAGGGGCAGAAAACCTGAAACGTGAAAAGGTGAATGATGAGAGACTTGGGGCTTCATTATTCCTTTTCTTTTACTGAAGACTCCTGTTGCCAAACACTGAAGGTTCAATCGATTTGCAGTGATTAAAGTTCTACCATCTATTCTCCATGGAAAAGTACTACTGTGGCATTATGGCAAAGAAAGGAACCTTGCCAACAGATGCTGCAGAGAATTGAACAACAGTTCCAAGTTAACTTCATACCTGCACCTCTCCCTTGCCTCAGGGAGAACTTCTCAGTTCCCCTCAAATCAAAAAGATCTAATGTTTTCTTTTGGTTCAGAAGTTATTCTCAATTTTATTGTATGAGAGTAGCTGAACAGCAAGACCACTCTACTATGAATTTTATCTGAAAGTAGTTATTAACACTCAGAGATCCTGCATTCGTTGGGGATTTTTGTTGAGATTTTCTCAAAGTTTTGTTTCTCTCTGCTTACAGTTTACTTTCTTTTTCCTGTCCTAATTTTTTCAGCCTGGTGTTTTTCAAAGTCACTGCCACATTTCAGGGGACTCTGAAAAGATATTGAGTAACAAACCCCTAAATTTTCTTTCAGGTGAGAATGAATCGTAAAAAACTTCATGAGCTCAAAAGCTTTAAAACAGAGAATGCTTCCCTATGCCTCATATCGACTATATCTCCTGGAACAAAACCTTATTCAGTGCTGAGTAAACAATAATGTACTTCCCTCTTAAATCCAACCTGTTGATTTATCATCTTACTTTCCTTGGACACAACTGCAAAAGCAGAATTATTTTTCACAGCTGACAGTGGAAATGCAGAGCCCAGGAGTCAGAGAGCCCCAGAGACCTGAGAGTCTTCTTGAACTGTCTGAAAAATGCCTGAAAAATGCAATTCATCTGAACACTGCAGAAGGAAGGCAGAAAAAGGGATGAGTCTAATTGGTTCTGACTATTAAAGTCAGATCTCAAGTTTTCTCTAGAGATATGTACAAGAGCAACCACTATTAGTTTAGCCAGATCCCTTTTAAAAGGGCTGATTTGATCAAATGCTACAATGATATAAGAACATGACACTGTTAGGAGATCTGCATATGATACTTGACAGTAAAAACCATCAAATGTTTGTCATGGACACCAAATCAATCATTTGGAAGATGGTTGGTATCAGCAGGAGCCAAAGGGAGCAGTCTGGCATACAATGAAGCTTCAAAATAGAGAGTTTGCTGAGCACTAACTCAAACCAGATCCTCTTTATTATGCACAAAATGAACACAAGACAAAAGCTCATAAGGTAAAGGATTCCTACCATGAAGGTGTGGGAACAATTTATTACCAAGTGATGGATGAGTTTGGTGTCAGCAAACCCCCTCATGCTGCACGTGATGCTCAGTATTTCCAAACTCAAACCCTTGGCTGCAATGAGGAGCTTTTGCTGAGCAGCATTTCCAGACTGGCCAAGCCTCACCCAGGGCTCCCACCACACCCGAGGGGAGCAGGCACAGAAACTGCAGCAGACTTTCCCTGTGTCCTCTGCCTGCATGTGGAGCTTTCAGATGGATCCTCTAAGGCCTGCAGGTTTCTCATTTTTTTCAGTCTCTCACCTTACATAAGCACTTCATTTATCAGAAAGAAAGGGGAAAAAATCCATTCTCTGTTGAAATAGACTGCCACCTGCATTGCTTCCTAATGTAAGCAAATCCCAGCAGAAAGGTTTATCACCAGGCTTTTCTGCTGGACCAGTAAATCACTCTCAGAAATATCATTTCAACCTTTCAAGTGGTGTTAACCAGCAGGAGTGGCACATTTTTTAAAAAGAGATTCCAACAATGCAACAATTAATCAAATTTCCTGGAAGAACTCATATGACCTCTGTGTATTTCAGGGTTCAGATCAGCCATACATATATTAGCAATGCAATAATAACATTGTTACTGCATTTTAATAAAAGTAATTAGAATATACAGTCCAGTGTAACATGACACACACAAGTTAGAAGTGTTGCAGGGACTTAATCCTTTTATAATTTTGAGTGTGATGGTGTGTGCATGCCTGTATAAAGACACTGGAAACGCTGCTCTTGAAAGACATGAGACTATTAACCTGTGCAGACATTGCAGTTGTCTCCTGGAGTGCTGGTAACCCATTCATTTATCAGCCCAGCTGTCTCACGAGGTAAAAATAAAATGCTGCTTTCAGTTTAACAGGCTGCAATCAACTTGAGAAGCAAGGCTGGGCTCTGCTGTACTGGGCTTGGAAGTCTAAAAAGTGGATTAGGAGAGTAGCACATACAACAGCATAAACCCCCTAAATTCTACCCTTGAAAACTTTGTCTCCAAATATTCATAAAAGAGATTAAAAATAAGTGAGCTTTCAAACAGTCTATACCATTTCTCTATTTTATAGTTCACTGCAATTTCTTTTAATTACCTTGCAATTTAAATTGGTTGAATCCTAAAGCCGGTTCCCCTTAAAAAATGTCTTCTTGCAAACTTTGATTAGCTCCAGAGAAAAGAGAGCAGATGACTTTAAATGGCACAGAGGTGGATTTATTGGCAAGTGTGTCAGGTTTGCACTTAGCAAGGAATTGGCAGATAGCAGAATAAGGCTGGACAGGATTCAAACTCCAAGGACTTGGACCTGAAAAAGGATTTATTTGAATAGCAAAGTATAGGAGTGTATTTGCTGCAGTTAAAATTATCAAAAGCTTTTAACTAAAAACATGAAGAAATTAAACTTCCAGTGAAAGGCAACTGCATTGCTTCAAAGGTATTGTCACGAGGATATTTATTGCTTTGCTCCCTCACTGTGTCACTTACTGCTCCTAGCAATAGGAAGGTATATTGATCTCCTTCATCGGGTGTATGTTCAAAAGCCAGGTTAAACCTGAACCTGCACAAAATTACT
This sequence comes from Polioptila caerulea, assembly GCA_013397295.1. Classification (NCBI taxonomy): domain Eukaryota; kingdom Metazoa; phylum Chordata; class Aves; order Passeriformes; family Certhiidae; genus Polioptila; species Polioptila caerulea. The sequence goes on from VYXF01002452.1 coordinate 1,298,394, forward strand.
GGGCATTCAGGAAATAAAATGCTTCATTTTTGTCTTAAATCAACTGCAGAAAAAGAAGTCTATTCACTGCAGGTGAAAAGTAGAGAGCCTGTAGTCCCAGAAAAAGCAGAGTCCAAGGAGCGTGAGCTGCTTCACGTGGACAGACAAGAGGCTTGGCCAGTCTGAAGCAACAAAAGCAGTAGGTTGTGCTGAGAGAAGTTCACACTACTGCCAGCTGAAACCAGAACTTTATTTGGGGTTATGGGGATTTTTTTTGTTTCAAATGTCATGTTTTCCTCAAAAAAGTAAAAAAAATTGCTTGTGTCAGCTGACACACTGAAGCCTTGTTTACACCCGTGACCCTCACACTGGCAATGGACCAGTGGGAACTGCAACACAAGCGGCTCCCAAAGAGCAAACACCACTGCTCTGCCCCTGGGCTGGTGCCGAGCCCTGCTCTGGGCAGGAGGCTGGCCCCCAGCATCCCCTGCTACCTGTTTTCCTGAAACATTCTGCAAAGGAGAGCGCACAGCTACTCAGTCCCAGGCTTTGGATGATGAAAAAGTGGGAGGAGGGCAAGAGAGGGGAGGGGAGACTCGAGGAGAGGAGACTCGAGGAGAGGAGACTCGAGGAGACTCGAGGAGAGGAGACTCGAGGAGAGGAGACTCGAGGAGAGGAGACTCGAGGAGACTCGAGGAGA
>VYXF01002452.1:1299326-1313627 GCA_013397295.1 Polioptila caerulea
GGAGAGGAGAGGAGAGGAGAGGAGAGATCTCAGTCACAGTGTCCCTGAACTGCTGCTTTATGCCATCATATCTGTGTGAAAGACTTTTATAGAAGTTCTCTGATTCCATTATTCAATTCTAAACAGATGACGGGACATTTTAGTCTTTTACAATGACACACAAATACCCCAAATCACATTCAGCAGCTGCTTTTTCTTATAGCAACACTTCACTTTTTTTACCTTACTACTTATCAGTGTTGCATCTGCAGGAAACTCAGTGAGCCATTTTCCTACTTTTTTAAGCACAGATGCAGCTTATGATTTCATTTTTATAGACTAAAGCTAAAAGATGCTTTCCTCAGAAAGTTGAACTACCACATATCACATCTGGCAGCAGCTGGTCTCAGCAGCCAGCATGTGGCTCACCTAACTACCAGCATGTAACTGAGACCCAAAGAAGAGGACATTGGCAAAGGAATCTATGCTATTTGGAAAAGCTTATGCCTCAGGAAGCTGAGGGGGCTCCAGACTGAGGTACCTCACGTGGAAGCAAAATCTGGAATGATGTAACAAAGGGGGTGGAAGGGAGAGGTTTGAGGCTCCAGGACACTTCCACCAAAGGCCAGTCACACTGAAGCTTGAACTTACATTCAAAACATTGTGATGGCCAATCTCCATCATCACTAATCCCTCACACATTTCTTTCCCTTCCCTCCACTGAAATCTGCTCTAAGGCCCCTAGGAAGTGCTTGAGTATCTTCACGGCTCGGACCACAGTCTGGACTGACACAATAGCAGAAATATTTAGCAGAAAAATTCAAACCAAAGAGAAGGCATGGACATTTTTAAATTTTTATTTCCCTTGGCCAACTTAAATAACTCCAGATAAGAACAAAATTGTTTGTACCCATCAGTAGAAAACCTGTCATCTATTAACATCACCCACAGCAGTGTAAGGGTGCAGAGTGAGCCTCATATGGAACACTTTGCTACCATAGCTCCTTCCAAGAGAATTTGCTTCCTCCTGATTTCATCTGTTAGTCTAGATTAAAATGGGAGGTTTCTGCAAAGTAACTTCAGAATGGTGTTTCCGGGTTTGTCAGCAGCAGAAATCATAATTTATCCTATAATTTCTAATGCTTACACAGAAAAGTCAATAAAATTAAAAAAAANAAAAAAGAAAAAAAAAAAAAAAAAAAAAAAAAAACAACAAAAAAAAAACAAACAAAAGGGAGAAAGCTTCCTTTGTTCTGGACAGCATCAGCATCATATTTTACAACACCTCTGGTACTACTACATCAAAAAAACTGCCTAACAAAGCACAAGTAGAGAAGTATGTTATTGCCATTTTTCAGGATTTCTTGAGGGTTCGTCAATAAGGTATTAGAAATTCATCCAAGTCTGAAAACTGAGTTATTTTTACACTCAAATTTTGAATTTCTGAGAACTTAAGAGCTGCAGAATGGTCAGCCTCATGAAGTCATACACTGAACCTCAAACCTTGCATGTTTCCCCACACTGTACAAATATATATATATATATATATGTATGTAATGGCATCAAAATTTTTTCAGTCCGTGGAACATGTCTGCTTGTTTAGAAAAAAGGAGACACATTTTTTACTGAAACTTGCTTGCAGACTCAGGTCTTCTTCAGTACTCCTCACCAAGAAAAATTATAGCAATTTAATAAAAAGTGGAGAAAATCCTGCAATGTGACAGATGAGCTTTAAAAACGCACACTGAAATGAGGACAACCTTTAAGCCATCAGACTTTTCTTCATGAGACCAGATTTTTCTGTCATACTCAGCAAGCAGAGATTTTCATTTTTCAGAGCTCTGTGGAATTTGACAAGTAAACCTACTACAGTTAATAGCATTTTAATCTTTATGCATAACAATCACAAACCTACATTGCACAGGTTTGATAATAGTAACTGACAGCTGAATTTGAAATATACATTTCATTCCAAAATAGATGCACGTGTAGGTGGATGTGTTGTAGAAATACAATGTACTACATGGCTGAGCCTATATAAGCTGGTGATCCTCAAACATCAGCATCACCTGCACGAAGTTGGGGCAGAAATCTGCTCCTTTAAATACCTGTTCATCCTTCTTATGACACTTTCTTTAAAGAGCTCAGTGAATAGTAGATAAAATAAGTATCTAATGAGGTATGACAGAAACTCTGATTGAGCTAAAAAAGAGCAAGCTGAATTCTAATAAATAAATGAAGCAAAACGTTTACTGCCAGCAACTATGTCAAGTTGGACATAGGAAACTGTAGCTCTGCAGCTGGAGAAGGGCAGTGCTCTGCAAGCCAGAAAAGTGATGGAACTCCTCCAGCTTTCATTATTTATGGTGTGATGATGAAGGAACAACTTTCCATGAGAGGAACAGCTTTAAAGTTGAACAGTGAAGCTGAAAGAGAGACTTAATGAAAAATCAGAGGGGAACAAAACTACAGCTACAAAAACAATAACATTCGGTTTAACAATTTAAAAACATAATTTGTGTGCAAAACCAGATGTTAACTTGTCCAGCTTCAAGGTAAACAGCAAACTGTATTTATAACAACCCTTCTGCTGGACAGCAAACACACATCACTAAATGTTGCAGTATATGAGGCTCACTTTGGACCTCCAAATCTTATCAAAATGAACACAAATGCCAAACAAACACATTTTAAACAAAGGACACATCTGTATTTAATGCATAGCTATTTCCAAAAAATACCAGCCTTTCATAATTGTAATAGCCTGAAACATAAGAATGCTTTCAGGCTCAGAAAAAAAAGGCTTCTAATTTTAAACATTTATGAGGACACTGAGAAGTGGCTTAGAACCATGCTCTAAAACATGTTTTCAGGCTTTAAACTGCTGAAAGCTGAGACCCCTTTACCCATTCAGCCTGGAGAAAGGGAGAGAAGTACAAAAAAAGGATGAAAAGACTGCACATGAAAATTTCTATTAAAGAAAATGCAGCTGACTCCCTCATTCCAGCCCCTTCCTCCATCACCCCTGCATCTCCCCCTCCAGGGAAAGTGCACCTCTTGCCTGATGACCACCCCCAAACAACTCACCCACATCACTGGCTCTGATGCACCACTTATTTTATCAATATCTTTTGAAAATAATTTTAAAGGGTCACTGTGCCATTGCTGCTGCTGTTCCTCAACAGGAGGGACTCTGTCTCAGCTCTGAATTTACGTCATTCTAAATAAAGAACATGATCAAACCTTTTAAATGGTTTTTCCCAACTCGTAAAATGCATGCTTTATGCTGGGAATGAACTTCCCTTTGACACAGTGTTACTATGGGAAGGAGGGATTGTTCTCACATTTCTGTTTCATGGAAAACACCCTGCTGTCTGATTTTTAAAGGATTAAGTTGCAGGGGGAAAAAATGCTGCTAAATGCAACACACTCTACTAAGTTAAATACAGCCTCAGTCTGATATGAAACACTGACTTCAAAAATAGCTATTCCTGTCCAAATGTGCCAGTGAAAATAAATATGAATATATTGTAGGCATTAAAAGATGAATGTGTCAAGAATAAGAACAAGTACTACTTTTAATTCAGCATTAAAAAACCCCAATATGTGAAAAAAAAGAAGCGGCCACAAATCTGAATTTATAGCAACAGATAGTAGGAAGTAAGTTTTGAAAATCCATGGGAATTCTTCTATGGGCTCTATGGGCATTTCTGTGTTCTACTAGTTCTATGGGCATTTACTTTTTGCCTTTTGTTATTTTTGATTCCTACCTTACAGTTCAACTTCAGGGTAAAGCACCATACAAGAAGAAATCACATTCAAAACAAAATTTTAGGTCTTCAAAATTGCCTTTACTGTTTAAAAACAAAACACATATACAAAATATTGCAACAGCTTGTGGAACCCCACACAGAAAGCCCAACATTTTTAGACCTCCTGTTTCATCACTGTAATTTTTGCACAACAGTGAGAGGTGACCCAGGCCATTTTAGGAATGACTCCTTCATCATTGCAATCCCTCAATTACAGCTGACCACAAGAAGGAATGAATAGAGTAGTACAGTAGGGACAGTACTGGTATATTTTTCAGCTTGCCCTCTGATGAGCTCTGACTTCTGTTGGAGTTTGATGTGGTAAATTCTTAGATTTACCTCCAAAATAATAATAAATAAATAATATAAAATAAATATTGCTCCCAAAATAATTCAGAGGAATGTAAGGCTTTAAGCAGTTTAAAAAACCAATTTCAAATTGGATTCAATGGTTTCAACAACTTTTTAAAACCAAGCTCCAGAACTCCACCCCCTTACAGCCTGACAGGACCTGCCCCCTTGGAGATGTGCTGGGCTCCACCTTAATGGGTGACAACTCATCTTCAACCCAGAAAGCTACAGGCAAATAAATACATGTAGAGTTTTTACTTCTATAGTACAAAGGTCTTTGCTTTTACCAGGACAGAACTGAACACCAGAAACACCTGCAAGCAGTGACCACGTTTGAAGACACTGAAATCAAGAAAATAAGTATTAAAAGTTCTTAAATTATAGGCTGTAAAGCTCCTGAGTGCCAGCTGCATGTATGCACTTTTAAATTACTGAGAGAACTGCATGGAAATATGCATTTCACAAAATCTGGAAGCCTAGTTGGGACCTGACTTCCAGTCAGGTTTGTAATCTCACTTAAGACTGAGATCACTTCATATAAATTGATTTATTTCTGAGTATACAGTATAATCTAACTCACAAATATATTTCCTTGGGGTTAACCATTAGTATTGAGTATTTATTGTTATAAAGTTTCTTAAGCATGAATTTTAAGTACAAGGATTCATAACCAGCTTCCATAAACCCACCTGGAATGATACAGAATAAACACATTTTCTAGTCACCAAAATAAAGGTTAGTATGACTTTAAAAAATATCCCAAACAACCCAAACTAGCAAACCTCTGAAATGATACATCTGTTGAGTTAGTTTAGCAAGACAGTGAAAAAAGAGTTTAGTTAGGTAGTTAATGTTTTTCATAGCATTGTAGAGTTGAGCTTCAATATTCACCATTATCAGAAAGTTCAGTAATTCCTTGTTTTGATACCAAAGTAAAAATTGTCCATAAAGTGGAAGGGTCTTCACAATTATGATGACTCTGCCAATGATTACAAAGATCCCCTTTTCTTCCAAATACCTGTTTGCATAAAATGCAGTTATAGCCTGCTTTAGACCAAAATTCTATTTTTTTCCTTGGTGTACCAAACTCCACATTTTGCACCTCCTTGGAGGCTTCACTACTTCCTGACTGACTTGGTTCACTTTTAGGTAAAACACTGACATTACTTTGATGGTGGAAGTACGTCTGTCTCTTCAGTTTTGGAACAGCAAACAGCTCCTCCTGACGGGCGCTGCACTTTGCTGAACGCCTTCTCTCATTGTGCTGTTTCCACACGTGGGTTGTGTGTTTGACCAGCTCCCCCTTTGTTCCTCTGCTTCCTTGCAAAATCCCTTCCTTCACTCTTCCCTGAATCTCTTCTCCATGGCAGCACAGTAAGTGAAACTTCATTTCACCAAAAGACTCTGCAATAAACTGGCATCGACCACATTTGACCTGTAATTTCACTCCTCCTGGGTTATGGAATAGATCCTCAAAATTGCACTTATTTCCCCTGTTAAAAAAAGGAAACACAAACTATTTAAGTATTAGCCAGACAGAGAAGAGGGATGGTGATTTCTGTCCTTGCAAGTTCCAAGAAGAGATGACAGACATGAAACACTTTTAATTAAAAACGGGCATTGTTTCTACAGTATCAAATTCATTTGGAAGAGGAAAAAAAAAAGAAACAAAATAACTAATAATAAGGTTGATTAGGATAAAACTGAAACCAAATGACATTTCTGAGTTTAAGAATTGCCTCCAAAATTAGCCTTGGTGGAAATAAATTTTAACAACCAGCCTTTAACAAAAGGCTGATAACTTTTGTTTAAGTTCCTGATTCAGTGAGGTCAATCCAAATACTTCTAGTGCTGTGCTAGAAAAGTGAAAATTACTATTACCTGTCATGTACAAGTAAGAGAAACCTATTTGTTTATAGTGAGTGATCGAGGTCCATTTGAGACAAAACCACCTCACTTTCCAAGATGGAAACTATGAAATTTCAAAGTTTCTTGCTTTTTTTCCCCCACAATCAGTAAGATGGTTTAGAAAAGTTTAAATCCCTAACTCGCAATTGGACAGCCCCTCTCCCTGATTTAGGACAGCTCTGCAGTATAAAGGATACACAGGCAGTCCCTGGTTAAGACAATCAAAACAAGATCTCCTCAGACATCTCATAACATCTGCAAGAAGGATCTCGTAACATTAGACAGATTACCCAACAAAACAGATAAACTGGATGTTTCACTGTATGACAGCTACTAAGACTGACAGAAAAGTACTGGTGCTTCTTAGTCTCAAGACTGTAAAAGTTTCTGACTGAAGCTCCAGAGAGTGGAGCTATGAAAACTGAGTAAAATGGAACTGCAGTGTTGCACTGAGCAGTTACATTGAAGCCCCCAAGTGTTCTTGAGTGAAAATAAATGCACAGTGGAATGAACAAAAGAGGCAACATACTGCATCAAGAGATTTCACCTCAAAATTATAACACAGAGGTAAAAGTATGTTCTATCCATCTTAGTATAGTGCATGTTAACTTTTCTACTTGGCTGAGTGATTGCAAAAGCAGCAGTAAACTCAGGACAGATTAGTTCACAACACTCCCTAAAAGGAAGTGGGATAATGATATTTAAGAGGGAAAACAAATTACAAGCTAATACTGAAATATGAATTGTTTTTTGCTTATTGCAATTGGTTCCCTTATCTTCTAGGGAAAATCCCAGAGTGGCTAGGACAGAAGACAGAGCACTAATCACACAAAACCAGTTGATACAAATATGGCAGCATATTGGGTGTCACTAGAATATAGGCAAAATTATTTTGGATACTCAAGTGTCAATAATGATTTATAGTCAATAAATAAGCTAAAGTATACTGGTTAGTATAATGGATTGACTGGAGTCAAATGGAATATTTAAACCATTAGGAATCTCATTTGGGGGAAAAAAAGCAACGATTTTCATAATGCTGAGATTTATTAATTTCCACTGACAACTTGAAGTCCAGTTTTCACTAGCATTTAATTAGTGAAAACTCTCACCTCTCTGTAGCTTCTTCTGCCTCCTTTTTATTCCTGCCTCTCTTCTTTAAAGTATCTTGCACCTGTGGCTCGCTAGTGGCGGGCTCTGTGCTGATAACAACCCTGTGGACTTCTCTGAGGTGGCCAAAGTACACTTTTGCGTGGCCAAAAACTTTAGCACAGAACTCGCAGCACACCAGCTTTTTGGGTTTGCCTTCACTGTGATGAAGCTTCATATGGGTGCTCAGGCTCCCAGAATGGATATATGCCTTCCTGCAGATCCTGCAGCTGTAGGGCCGCCGGCTCGTGTGCGTGTTCATGTGGTCCTGGAGATGGTGCTTGAACTGGAACGCGTGGTTACAAACGTGACACCTGTGCAGCGGCTTAGGGACGGCTGAACATGTATTTCTACTCACATCACTCGATTTAGCTGATGTAGCATCACTGTGCTTGGAACTTAAACATTTACTGGCGAGGGAACCTTTTAGAAATAACTGTTGCTCACGAGGCGGCGTCTCTACGAGTGCTGCAGGAGCCAGCGGCGCGAACGCCTGCACAAGTACCACTGGTTTTGGTCTGATACTGCGGTACTTCTTCACTGCTTCTGCTTTATTGTCTTCAGGGGTCTGAATATCAACCTTTGCCCTCTCTCTTCCTTCTCTAAACTTCTTAATGGTGCATTTCCTTCGCTTGCCCTGAAAAGCCGATAAATCTTCCGGGGCTCTTTTTTTCCTGCCTCTTCTTTTAGAGGTTGCACTGTTCAATTTGTTAAGACTGTCGACATCATCCACTTTGCTGGATGGAGAGAAGGCATTTTCTCGAACGGTTTGTTTGGGGACTTGTGTAAATGATACACCTAATTGCTTATCAAAGGCTTTGGTTTTCATTAAAGATGGCATCTTTTCACATTCAGACTTTAGTGAATGACCAGGTATGTCCATAACATAAGGATTCTGCTTAGATCTACAGAACACTGAATTCTTCATTCTCAAGTAGGGTGAAATAGGAAGTTTTCCTTTTGGTGCTGATGGAGTCATCTGAACTGTACTGCCAAAAACTGCTGGTGACAAGATACTAACAGGATTTGCAGAATTTGTGGGTTTTTCCTTTAGTTTCTCAGATGTCAGGAGTGACTCTCTTGTGGTTTCCAATGCTGTCTTCACAGAGTGTAGACTTGGTTTCATGGGATTAGCTGTACTTGCTGGCTTGGATAGAGAGCCTTCAACTACAGATGGTCCAGAAATATTATTGCTAGCAATTTCAGTTTTGCTCATTAAAAGAGATCCAGATTCCACACAATTGCTTTTATTTACTAATGTGGCAACTCCAATTTCAGCTGAGTCACAGTCTGCTATCATCCCTTGCTCAGCTGAATCTGAACTAGAATGAGCTTCAGGATAGTCTTCAGATAGAGTAGTCATGGGGGAAGCCTGTGATGAGATCAGTGCTTTGGTAGGAATCTTTTTACGGGGACTCAAACCAGAGATTTGTGCTGTTTTTTTGTCACTCAGCAATTTATTTCTTACAGACTGGTACCTGGGGATGGGCAGCTTTAGGTTTTCAGAGGGGGCCACAGTCGACTGCTGAATTTGCTGTGTTAGGGCAGGCGCAACACACGGCAGAGCCAAGAGGGAAAACGTGCCCTTGTGAGCAGCCACCTGCATGACAGCATAGTTCTGAGCTGGCACCACCAGGGGCTTGGAACCTGAAGCTGAAACTGGTGTCATTGGCTCAGGCAAAGATGAATGAAGGCAAGAAATCACTCCAGATGTTAAAACTTTTGGTACCATTTTTGGAGCAATGGTCCTAAACTGACTTTTCTTCTGAAAACTTTGTATTATATCCGAAGGGGATTTCTGTTTACCTGTAAGAATAACATAGCAAAGATGTCATATGATACATAGCATTTTTTAAAAATTACTTGCTCAGACATAAAATTGCTTAAAAAGGATACTATTACACACAAGCTTATTAAAAATATTTAGGCACTTGAATTACCACCAAATTAAATCTGGAATAGCAGAAGTTTCATAGGCAAAAGCACTGTCTGAAGCAACATGCTTGAACATAGATTTGCAAAAAAATCTCCTCTTAATCAAATCTTAATTGGATGTTTCATTCTAGGTTAGAAGCTACATGACATTTCCGTACAAATACAGCCATAAGCCTCTTCAGAAAAGAGAAAAGCTGCAAGAGCATGCTGGCAATATTCTGCTGGAAAAACAGGGACAGGATTTACACTCCATGACACAGAACTTTCCTGAGCACCAGCTCTGACCATGTATCTCAAACAGAATCATGCCATCTTTCAGTCATTCTCTACTACTTAGAATTTGTGGGTTTTATCAGATACAGACCAAAGTTTGCCTGATGAAGTCATAGAAAAATTACTGCTACAAAACATGCAAATAATGTGTAATAAAATCAGAGGACTTGAAAAAATATGTGAATATGAACTACTGTTAAATAACCAATCACAAAATCACTCATGTGCCAGTAACACACAACAGAACTACTGTAGTAAATTATTTAAACATTTTCTCGAAAGATGCAATTTATCAAGGTTATGTAGAAATTTCTTCCTGCTTGTATTTGTGTTCATAAAAGTCGCAAATGTTTTTAGTAAAGGAGAATGTGAGGATAATTTAAACAAACCAAAGGAAAACTATAACATTCATACAATAGAAGATGCATTATAGGCAGCAAAGACACCTGCTGACCTTTCAGACTCCACAGAAGAGGAACTGATACACAGTTAATTGTACCACGACCATTTCACCTATCAGCCTCAGTACCCACTCCCAATTTCAATTATTGATGCTTCTAGTTCTCAAAACCTGGAATAGGTTTCCTGGAAAAATGGAAATCGCAACCACTGAAAACTCAGCTACAAAGATCCCAGGGCAGAAAGGCAATTTGGACATAAGCAAAAATCACTTGAGAGAGGAATCACATTTGAATAGAATACGTGAAAGTAAATGCTGCAACCTTGAAATATTGTAGTAAGATAATTCCATAGGACAGTTTCCATTCCTTGCCATTTTAAAGACTTGTTTTACAAATGCATTTATAGGTGATTCTGGACTCCAAAAGGTAACTGTGAATTAGTCTCAACACTGGAAACTCCAGTAAATTTATCCTAAATTTATCTTCTTCTCAGATGTCACACACTTTGCAACAAGCACTGCAAGCTACGGACCTTTCATGTGTCATGACCACAACTCCTGGACAGTTATATATGCATATTCATGGTATGCACACGTGCAGTAAAGCCACTGCCTTCAGGACATGCTGGATTCACTGAGCAATCACATATAAACTACAGTTTACATACTACAGTTCATATTTAGTACAGTTCATATTTAGTAGAGCTGATGCTTTTCAAAACTCTTTGATCAGCAGATTCATAGAGCAGTAACTATGCAGGGCATAAGCCTCTGATCCTTTTATTGCCATCTATAGCAACAAACCCCAAGTCCATTATGCACTTTCTTTATACTCCAGTTAAGTGAAACTACTGGGCACCACCGTAACTTTCTTTCTGCTCCACGTCTGCAGAGATGTTCTGAATTTCTAGACATTCTGTGCAGACTGGGTTACTGTACACCTGGAAGTCCTATACAAATATTGAGATCCCTGCACACAGGGATAAATCAAGGTTGGTGCAACCTGGAAAAAGCAGAAACATGGTATGTTTAAAATTGTTTCCTACAGCACTTATTAGTCTCAATTTTTTTTTAATCTAGTCACTAAATATAGAGAAATATTTACACTTTCAGCTGCTAAGATTACTATTAGTCAGATGATTATTTGTTTCCTACAAGGTATCTTCCTGTTGCTTTTGCGTAAACAATTTAAGTATTTCTGAGAACAATAAAATTATGTTAAGTACTGTAATCAGTAACCAAACTAGCCCTGAACATCAATGATAGTTACAAGTCAAACCACAGACCTTAAATACAGTAGTTGACAGAATAAGAGTACTTTCCTTTTAGGGGACAGAATCAGGTTTTTTTTCTCCAGATTATGCTTGTCATACACTGACAAGAAAGACTTTCTCCAAATCAGCAGCTATTCAGCTTGCCACAATATTCAACATGAAGCTGTTTCCATTCTTTCTCATTTCTCTTGTTCCTCTCCCTTTTTATTTCAAAATTTCATGCATTGATTTGCATTTTAGGAAAGCCAGCATTTCAGCAGAGTGCTACCTGTGCACCCACTCTTCAGCCAATGGTAACAAGAAAAGGTGGAAGTTTTGCTGTGGACATGCCACCTCTACACGTGGCAGCCATAAAAGCAATGTTAATTTGAAGTTAGGAGAAATAATGTATGGCATTAGCTTTAAAAGGAACCATGTTTCTCAACTGCATTGACTTGCCTAATGTAAGCAGTAAAATCACTTTTCTATAAAGAAAGTATCTCCACGTATTTTCTTAGCATTCCACAGGAGAGTGTTGCTCTAAAAGCAAAGACCTTCATCAATATCAAACACAAAGATGTTCTTTGAAACATTCTGCTTAGATCAATACACAGGTAACACAATACTAAGAATTGATATAACTGTTTAAGAAGGGATTTTTATACAGTTTTTCTAACTAGTGTAATTTTATTGTAAGTTTTCCAGGCAAGCTATGTTTGGTACCAACCTTCAGCACAACCTTTTTTTTTCCCTTTTTTAGAAGTTTACATTAGACATTTTAGTGCACAAATATTCACTGTGGTGCTTCTGGTAAGCAAAGGAATACTCGACTCTGCATTTCCCTCGCCTCCAACAGAGGTACTGTGGCTAAGCTGCTTAGCCAGTGCCTAAATATAGAGAAGGGCTAGATGCAGACTAGCTGCCTGATGATGCTTCAGGCTCCATTAACATTTTGCCTGCAGACTGGGAAAGCCAATTGGAAGAACTGGTGGAAGACTACTTAGCATCTTAGATCAGGAGAAAGCAGCCAGTCAATTCACAGACTGGAGGTTCTAGTGACCCCCCCCAGAGTGTGCAAGTATCATCAGTGACCAAAATTCTGTTTTCCATTTATAGCTGGCAAAAAAGTTTCAACAACTTCCTTTGCACTCACTTAGAGTTACAGTAATTCATGTCTTCACCACACTGAAGGACTTGGATGTGCTCTGGCTGTCTGGCTTGTACAAAGGCAGCTTGGAAACCTGATATGCATCTCTCAGGAGCATTCCATTTCTTCCAAATTATTTCTGCCTCTGATTCAAAGGACTCATTTTGACTTGTCATCTGTGACCTGAGGAAAAGCCTTTGTGCCTATGCAATCCCATGAAGTCTTTCACCTAAGGGGAAGTTTCAGTTAAGGGAGGCTCTGCAATGGCATTTGTGAGGATGACCCTGTCTGCAGATCCTTCACTGGAAGGCAATAATTTTTTACACTTTCTTTAGAATTTTCATTAATAACAAAGGAAATAAACAAAAACATTAGATTTAATATCTGAAGATGTGAAGCTAATTTTTAACTGCCGTGTCCTCAGTCTTGCAGATGAGTGTGGAGCTGGGGCAATAGGCAGACACTTTTAAATAATTACACACAAGGCTAAACCAAATGCAGTTCAACCTATTTACTTTAAAAGTCTCTGTTAAAAGATTAATGGTTACCATGCTAGGATCTGCAAGTATCAAATCCCTCAGACACTTGCAGGATGTCATAAGCTTTCATCCCTTCTAAATAACCTTAAAATTGTATAGAAGTGGACAGTGACACACCAACAGAAAAATCAATGATGCATTAAATTCTCTGACAGAGCCATGCTGGGAAGAGTCCTCTGGAGGAGTTTCCATGGGTTGCTGCTTCTCTGTGGTTCCCCTGTCTTCCCAAGTCATCCAAGTCTGGTCTACTCCAGCCTAATCTGCCTTATTTGTGTACTGCCTTTAGTTTGCTCCCTATGTAAAACACACAACGTTGCTGAACTCAGATGCCCTAGAGAATATCAGAAGAAATTTAATTTTCAGCACTATTCACTGGTCTATTTTGAAAATAACCACCAAACAGTCACCACAGAAACCACTGAGTAATAGTGTTCATTTTTTAAACAATCTTTGTAGGTCCACCTCAAACCTTGTGCATGTATGTATTTCATTTGCGTATGAATTGACATACAGGAGAAAATAACACCAAAAAAAAGAATCAGCTTGTTTTGAAGGAAAAGACAGAATACAGATGAAGATTAATGAATATTCAATGCTTATTAACACTGCTGAGTCTTTTGCTGACTTTGAAAGGACGAGTATCTGTTCTGTGGGAAAGAAAGAAATGCACAACTGTCTAACACACAACATTAGATCTTTTTCTGCCAATGGTAGTTAATCATTCATTTTGCCAAATCTCCATACACACGAAATACCTGTGGATACTGTCTTTCCAGCACAAGTTTCTTGCTTTTGCTGACCCAGCATACTTTGTTGGACACAATGTTTCTCTGCAGGATTAGCATGCAAAAAAACACCACCTGCAAAAGTGCTTCAGTTATAAATAGATACCAGGAGAAAAAAAACCCCAAAGCAACCAAACCCCCAAAACCAACAAAACCCAGAAAAAGACAATATAAAACATTAACTTCCAGTTAATGCATTAAGAAAACTACAGCTTTTTGCTCTTTGCCATTTTTCTCTCCTCAAAATACACTTTAAAATCTAATATGTTACATGCCGAATGCAAGGTGATAGCTTAATAATTGAGTAAAGCTGGTTAATGTGGCAAACAGATGGGATGGTTTAGCTTCAGTGTCATGGCAGACAGTCAACAGCAGCAAAACAAAATGTTTCAAAAAATGAAGATTCAGTAGATTTATTGGGTAGTTTTAATATAGGGGCTAAATTCTATACTCTTTTACACTTTTCATAATTCTGTGTAGATAAACTGCAGATATTATTGAAAACAGAATTTGGACTTCTTTATTCAGAACCAGTTTTGGCACACACCTATACAAAGATTAGTAATAAAGCCTACAAAGCCATTAGTGTCCAGCTCTCTATATTACAGCAATTAATTTGCAGTTGTTTCTAACTTTGCTAATAATAACTACCTGGGTGGAATGTTCTGTTCTGGGTATTTGCATCAGATGATTTTCTAAAATTAATTTCAACAGAAAATACCAGCCATTCTCAGTATGTCTGCATTAAAAAAAAAAAAAAAAAAAAAAAA
>VYXF01002452.1:1319117-1343594 GCA_013397295.1 Polioptila caerulea
GAGCACAGCTAGACCTTACAGGCAGTAGGATGCAGCAGAAAACAAATTACAGTATCTGACCCGTTCTCCTCCCCCAGTGCATAATTACGATTATTTGCAGTGCTCATTGGCATTGCTAGCTTGCCCATGCTAGTCACCACGCTGTTGAAGGGCAGCGCTGGTTCTCGAGAAGGTGCTGGAAGTGCTGTAAAGGAACCGCGGAACGCACTGCGATGATGGACCAGCAGAGCCGGGCGGCGGTGCCGGCACACGCGGGGCTGGGAGCAGCAGCGCAGCCGCCGGGAATGCGGGCGGGCCGGGCCGGGCAGGGCAGGGCAGGGCCGAGCAGGGCAGGGCAGGGCCGAGCAGAGCAGGGCAGGGCCGAGCAGAGCAGGGCAGGGCCGAGCAGGGCCGAGCCGGGCAGGGCCGAGCAGGGCCGGGCAGAGCAGCCCGGAGCGANCGGAACCAGGTACAATCTCTAAACAACTTTGTGACGAGCCAGCTGAGTGTTTCAAAACATCCTACCTCGGCAAACTTTTCAGTCTATTCAATGTTTTGTATAACTTGAGAGCATCTTAAAGTGAAGGACTTGACTCTTCCCGTTTGAAAGTACTTCTATTAAACTATTTAGCATCTTCTATAACTGCAGTACGATTATTGTGCCTGAGATTAAAAAAAGAAAATCCTTTACTGATCTTGTGTTAGTCTAGTCAGTGCCCAAAATGGCACATCCATGTTACTAGAACCACCAATATTTACACTAGATGTTCTTCTTTCAGTAGACATATGAAAACAAAGCACTGTTACCAACAGTAACAGTGGATATTTTCCCATCCCAAGGAATATCCTGAAATCTTTCTCAAACTTTCTCGCTTTCATCATTGCCCAGCTCATCACACAAACCATCTGCATAAATAAAGCTGTAAGCATCTGCTGTATGGCAAATGGTCTCAGGGGCAGATGTTTTTATCCTTGCATTCATGTCACTGGCTTGGATACATTATTTGAACAGATGTACACAATCTGAAAGTGTCGTGTCCCACAGTGAAACGCCTCCAACTGCTTTCTATCAAAGTACATAAATGCTATTTGCACCTGCATTTATGTTAATGATATAAAGGCAGCAGGGGTTCCAGCAAAGTGAGAGCTGATGCTAAGAAACACATTTACAAGGCTAATGGAAGTTTGAGATCTCCCAGCACCAAATAACCATACTAACATGGATATAAAACGTACAGAACCACACTTGATCTATGATTTTAAAAAAATTAAAATAATCATACTCAAAGAACAAAACTATTACTTTAGCATGTGATACCCTTTTCCAATGTATATTTAAAAAAGACA
The DNA here is from genome assembly GCA_013397295.1 of Polioptila caerulea. NCBI lineage: Eukaryota > Metazoa > Chordata > Aves > Passeriformes > Certhiidae > Polioptila > Polioptila caerulea. The sequence continues at coordinate 1,320,444 of VYXF01002452.1, forward strand.
AAAACCATTAGGTAAATAAATCAGGAGAGCCTTATATTTTGCAACATATTTGTCTAAGATGCACAATTCTTTCATGTTAGAGTCATTAATAAAAACATTTTATAAATCTGACAATGCAAATAGTATTTCAGTTCACATTGGCATTGTATGCCATTATGAAGCATTATAAAAAATACTAACATTTGCTCAACAGTAAGTATTCAACATGAGCGTAAATAGTCAAATATAATGCTTCAGTGATTGTTGTCATGTCATATGTTGTCATATGGATGAAATGATAATTTCATAATCCTGAGGAAGAAATAAAATTTGACAAGTTAGATACTCATCATTTTTCAGAAAAGTGTATCTAGTTGAACATGGTGTTACAATTGCTTGCTACATAAAAGATAGTCACCCTTCTTATAAAATATTTTAAAACTGAGAAAAATAGAGATGTCTTGAAGGAGTACAGATCAAATTACAGAACACTTGCTATTACATGACAAATGGCAGCAATGAAGGGTTTAGCTGTCACTCAAAGCATTTGCACTAATCATTATTTCCATACTTAACTGAAAAATAACAAGCAAACTCAAAGTACAGAAACATTGACAAATATGCCACACTGAATGTAACTGATGGATAGGTTCCATTTACAATATAATTTATTTATTTTTAAAAATTTTATATATAAGAAATGTACCAACATTAGAGTTGTACATAAATCATCACAAATTACTAATACCCTCCATATTTTCAAAGTGCAACATTTAAAAAACAAGTGGTATTTGAAATAAAGACAAAAAAGTATCATAGTAAAAAATATACAGTGACTAGTATATTTGTAGAATATCATCATTTCACACTGATATAGCTCCTGGTCATGATCTAGGGAGGCCCTGCAGAGAGACCTCCACAAACTGCACGTCTGGGCACTCACCAGCCACATGAAGTTCAACAAGGCAAAGGGATGGGGTAACCCTGGTTATGTGTAGAGACTGGGCCATGAGAGGCTGGAGAGCAGTGCCAAAGGGACCTGGGGGTCCTGGTCCATGGCAAGTTGAACAGGAGCCAGCAGTGCCCTGGCAGCCAGGAGGGCCAGCTCTGTCCTGGGGGACATCAGGGACAGCCAGGCAAGGGAGGGGATTGTCCCACTCTGCTCTGCACTGGGGCAGCCTCACCTCGAGTGCTGGGGGCAGTTCTGGGTGCTACAGTATAAAAAAGATACAAAACTGTTAGAAAGCATAAAAAAGAGACACACAAAGATGGTGCAGGGCCTTGAGGGGAAGCCGTGTGAGGAGCAGCTGAGATCACTTGGTCTGTTCAGCCTGGAAAAAAGAGACTGAGGAGAGATCTCACTAAGTCTTGTGAGGGGAAGAAGAGGGACCAGTGACAGGACATGAGGGAATGGCCTGAAGCTGTGATGGGGGGTTTAGGTTGGATATCCGGACAAGGTTTGTCACCCAGAAGGTGGCTGGGCACTGGGTCAGGCTCCCAGAGGCAGTGGTCACAACACCAAGCCCAAGGGAATTCAGGAAGGGTTTGGACAATGCTCCATGCACAAGGTGTGACTCTTGGGGGTGGTGCTGTACAGGGCCAGGAGTTGGACTCTGTGATCCTTGTGGGTCTCTTCCAACTCAGCTTATTCTGTTATTCTGTGACTTCAACATGGAAGCTTACTTCTAAGTTTACCATTCCCTCTGGGTAAAAGTTATTTACAGGGTACTGACTGGAATGGATTTTGATTCAAGGAAAAAAAGAAAAAGCCTTCAATAAAATCTCAAAGCAAATGTTTACTGAATTTGAAGTTTACAAACAGCTTCACAGTCTATATTCTCCAACTACTATTCAGAAATTACTTTAATGTAAGACTATAACCAGGGTCAAATTCCTGTTACTTATAGGAAAAATTAAATTAACGCTTTTAAGTATTAGAATTGAGTATTTCAGTCACAAGCATGGGAATGTAGAGTGCACTCTGGAGTGGACAGCTTTACCCAACAGTAAACACTGTCTTCCTTGAAAGAATAGTCCCAAGAGACACAGAACTCATCAAATAAGATCAATTAGAATGACATGCTTCTGGAACAACTTCCTCAGAATTATTACAGCATCATAAAAATACTCAGTCTCCACAAAACAGGTAAAGTATAAACTTACATGACAGTAAAAGCTCAAGGCTTCAAATTAAGTAAAAGATAGTGCTCTTCTTAATTAACATAAGTACTAACAATGGAAACTTAACTGACAACCAGCAATGGTTCTGAGAGGTCCATTAGTGCTTATATCACATCCATCAAACAGTCACTCATATTTAAGTATCATTAAAAATGGCATTCATGTTAAAAATCATATTTAAACATTAGCATTGAGACACAGATCAAAAGGGAGAGGAAACTGAAGTTACAGCTACACACCTAGGGGCTTGAGAATACACAAATACCCTACAGAAGGAAAAAATCAAGACATCAGCCCTAGCAAAAACTAAATCAAATGAAAGACAACTTTGGAAGAGACGACACAGAAGAAAGAATTAAACACAAAAAAAAATAGTAAGGATGGGAATGCTGAAGGAAAGGCATCTAAAAAAAAAAATCTAAGTTAATGTTTATTCCTGTTTCTGCTAACTGAGTACCATAATTTGCAGATACATCTGACCCTATTTAATATGGGGATCAAATATAACAGGAATTTTCAAACATATGAGGGTTTTTAATTTTAATAAAACCTGAATACTTAATTCTGCTGAATCAAAGAAGAAGCAGATTTATGCACTTCAAGTTTCAACTACAGGTGTTAACAGTAATTAGCAATGCCCTAAAGAAGAAAACAATTTTAGCTATTGTAATTGTTTAAAGTGATAAATGCTGCAGTAATTTTTTTCTTTTAAATAAGTCATACTACAGCAGAGTAATACAGTGATTAATAATGATGAGATTTCTTCCACATTTTGAATCACAAGCATCTGATTTCTAAATAAAGTACAGAAAGCATACTATACCTGCAGAAACTGTTAACGGATTCTGCATTATGCCCTTTAACAGTTACGACAATGTTCCTAGAAAGAAATACAGATACTTAGAAGTTTTGATAATTGCTTAGAAACAAAAAAATGAACAGGATAATGGCAATAGTTTCCAGACTTGTATTTCAGAGTGGATCCCAATATGTCCATAGCTCTCAAGAAAACACCACCAGGGATTTAAACCAAGCGTTTCTTTGGATCCCTTTATGTGCTCTCTCTCAGATATCTCAACACTGTGTCCTGTTAACTTCTTGTCAGTAAACAGCCCTCTTAAAGCCAGGAAAGAGGACAGTCATGGATCCCAACATGACAGTGCATTCTAAAGGATCACAGACAATACAGGGTTAGCAATCATTTCCCTTCAAATGTGGACCTGTTGGGGAGGATCCAGAGGAGAGCCCCTACGCTGATCACAGGCCTGAAGCACCTCTTTTTGAGGACAGAGCTGGGGCTGGTCAGCCTGAAGAATAGAAGGCACCAAGGAGACCTTTGAGCACTCTCCAGTACCTAAAGGCAGCCAACAGGAAAGCTGGAGTGGACTTTTTACAAGTGCATCTACAGATAGGACAAGGCATTAAACTGAAAGAGGATAGGTTTAGATTAGATACTAGGAAGAAATTCTTTAAGGGTGGTGAGGCACTGGAACAGTTTTCCTAGAGAAGCTGTGAATACTTCATCAAGACCAAGCTGGATGCAGCTTTGAGCAACCTGATCTAGAGGAAGGTTCCCTGCCCAGGCAGGGCTGTTGGCCTTTAAGGTCCCTTCCAACCCAAACCATTGTGATCCCATGTAACTGCATGGATCCCATGTAAGTGTCAGACCAGCAGAATCTTTCATGGATGCTACAATGAAGATATTACCTTGCTCTTGTGAACCAAACATTACTGCCATCTGTCCTGAATGTGATGCTGGTATTTACAACAAGATGTGACACACTACATTTGATGAAACAGCTTTACATTAGATGGCCACCCAGTAAATTAAGAGTTGGCTACTTCTTTCCAGTGTAGTTGAGTGTGCTGTTCAAGTTCTGGTGAACTGGGAATCATCAGTCAGGTATATTATAGGAGAATATAATGACAATACAAAACTGTTGTTATCCACTTAGATTTATTTTTCATAAAATGGCCATGCTTTTGGAATGGCTGCATAATAGTTTGGTTCAACTGACCACTACTAACATGTTAGACATAACAAAGGGTATAAAGGTCTTGTTCTGATGAAGTAGGAGGCTTTGGGAAGGTAACAGATAAGTCCATTGACTGACACAGATGGAACAACAACTTCTTGGGCGTTTACTCAGATCTTAGGCTTTCATACCAGTGCACATCCACAACATTCCCATGAACAAAGACAGCTGCACAGATGTGGAGATTGTTGCCTTTCCTGACCAATTTAACAGCCAGGAGAAACTATACAAAGAACATGTGCCAGGCATGCACTCAAGACACATCTTCTGAGCACATGAAGGAGCAAAGATTAGTTTTGGTTAAATACAGAAATACATAGGACAAATACTTATGCAAATACCAAACAAAATAAGCTTTGAATATATTTCTTTACTATCATGCAATTGACACTAAAAAAGCAAGGGTGAGGTTGTGGAAGAAGATGGTTCTGTAGGTAGCAATAAAAAGAAAACCAATTCCATTTTCAGGAGGTTCAACATCAAAGCATAGAAGAACCATAGGAGACCTCTCACACAGCCACCAGGTGAAGCTCTTTGGTAGCTGTATCTTCAGATCTGAGCCATACCTAACACAGCTCTGGTACATCAAGCAGCACCTCGGGGCAGCACTTTGCTGATGCCAATCAGCAGATCCCCGACTGCCTCCAAGAGTCTCTGTCCGTGGTGCTTAAGCAGCCAACCCCTGAGCTGTCAGACCCAGCACTCAAACACACACTGGCTCATCTAACTGCAGTTTGGTGTTGTGGGAACATCCAGACAACTCCCTCTGCACATCCAGCAATGGAACAGGCCACACTGATGCAACTTCAGAATGGTGAGACACTTCTAGAAATCACTGTGGGTTTCCAACTTCTCTGTCACCCATATTGTAAGACATTCTTCTTTAAGGCCCTATTGATCATTAACAGCTTTTCAGAGAATCAAAGTCTGAAGTTTTTCTTCCCCCTTTAGTATGTACTGCACTTCAAAACATACTGAAACATTTAAAGCAACACATATTCCTGTAAAAACAATTTGAGAAATTATATTCAAATAAAGCTTCTCAAAATCATTATTTCAAAGTCACATTTTTTTAGGTTTCCATGGTCTTTCCCAGTGTATGGGAGCATTAAATCATGTTAATATGGTGCCCCATCTATAGCTACTATCTACTTGTAGAACTATAACAAACCAGACTTTGGGATATAGATAAACAACTCTTAGAATACCATGTGGAAATAGAAGCCCCAGACAATGTTCTTCACAAACATATTCACAAACCCTAACAATGCACCACAAAATTGAATCATATAAATCCAAACATTTTTGTAGAGGCATCTCTTATTTGAATTCAACTCTAACTTCAGCCAGGTAATGGTATTAACCTAGAAAATCCAGTGCTTATTTGACATTGACTACCTGCTCTTAATATCATCAAAATAATTTTAAAAGAGTATAATTTCGCCAATTAACATCGATGATTTCTTTAAGCAATTCATTTTTATTGTTGTTATATGAAAGAACCTTTCACCACACTTTGTATTTGGAGATATTTAATCAAGGAACATCTCTTTGGAAAAACTGAAGAGCTTAAAATTCTGACATCAGGACAAATTTTTATCATCCCTTCAAATTTTCCTATCCATCCTTATATGTATGGCTGTGTTAAAGCATGTTTTCTTTGACTACATATACAGTTTACAAAGCAAACCATAAACATTGGGCATTTGTCCTGTCTGTGTTTTACACTGTTTTCAAATACATCAACTGTCATCCTGTCTTTTTGATCCTTTCTCTGACAGTTTCTGACACTTTTCTGCTAGGCTGTAACATTTAAGAGATATTTATTAACTACACACATTTTACACATGTCCTAAATATAAAATACAGCCTTATCAAGAAGTTCTGTACGGTACATTGATTCAAACTTTTAGAATTTGACAATTATAACATCCACAAAACTACTTACGTCTGCCCTGAGCAGGTTTGGAGGTTTTTACCCCATTTCACTATAAATCTGGCTTGGTATGACTACTTCCCATTAAAAAAAATACAAACAAAGAAACAACAAGTTGATGTTCAAAAAGAACTAAGCTTAGAACTAAAATTACTAATTACATTTTGTACCTCTTCTACCTTCTTTCATCCAGAAAAAATTTTAGGCTGGTCACCAACTAATAATTCCTGACGTTTTCATTGAATACTGAAAAGGCAAATGTTCTTTCACTCTTCCCTAGTCCAATACTGGCTCTTTCCAAATACAGGGGGTGATACAGATTATTTCTACCTACCAATATGATAAATTCTCCTCCACCTGAGAGCTTACCAAAATGAAAAAAATTTTTAAATTCTATATAATCTTAAAATTTGTTTTGCTCAGTTTATAACTCTACCGTAAGACACTAAATAAAATCATTTAAATCACAGTACTCCAGAACTCAAATTAGTTCTCTAGAAATCTGTTGCTGACTAGTCAGAGATGAAAAGAAATCTATTACAGAATTTCAAGTGAAGTGCAGTTGAAGCTGGACAGAATTAGAAAGTAAAATCTCTCTTAATGCCATAAAATAAGCTCTATCAAGCCTGTACTATTCCTTATGTTACCAGAAAATGAAAGGATAAATTTCATTATCCCTAAGAGGCAAAAATAGCAAGCAAACTGGAAAAAAATCCCATACTGTAACTCAGTCTTTAAGAACCAAAGGAAGCAGAGCATATACATGTAATAATTTAAAAGCAATTTTCACAGGAAGATACCCACAGGTCTTTTATTTGAAACAGGTGTCCTGATAGACACACTGAATATGAATATCAGTTGAACCCAATTAACCTAATTCGATGCTTGTCCATACTAAGACATTTATCTTAGATGTTACACAAAATCCTTTAGGATATTACAGAGAAAGCAATAAATAGGCTGTAAAGGTTATGACATTAATTTTACTGTCATCCTCATGCTTTAAGCAGACATCAAAACTAAAAACCTCGTCCTCTGGGAAGGAAGAACTACCTGAAAGTAATTATAGGACTTATTATCATAACAGTATTAAACTAGACCACTATGACCCTAACCAAATTTATTTTTGGTACCTTTTGTTAAAAGAACAAAGCTCCTCAATGACGACTGCACCTTCTAATGCAGTGAGCATTAGTTTAGGCAGTGGAAGAAAGCATTAAATCAAATCTTGTAATTTCATATTAAGCTTAATTATGAATTTTAATTTAAAACTAAGCATGTAAAGAAGAGTTAGTCAAATATTATGTAATTTAATTTCAGAAGGAAAACATCCAGCTAAAAAGAAAAATTAAGTACTTAGTACAGTTTAGAAAAGACATTCTCCTGACAGAAGCCCATGAAATGCCCATTTGTATTTCAAAAGCAGTTTTATTCACTTCATTTTTCACACCTTTCACATACCATGCCATCTCTTAAATGAGTGCCATGCAAACAGCATTTCCTGTAATTTAGAAACTTTTCAACTGAAACCAAGTTCCCCAAGAAGCCTGAATGTATTGAAACAGCACAGATTTCAGGAAAGTTGGCAAAATATAAAGGCTAAGTTAGACTTGAAATAAAAGATTAAAACATTGAAGCTATGAAAAATAGAGAAGATGAAAATGACAGACACAATGACTGACTAGTGTAACACACAAAAGCATTTGTTCAAGCAAGTGTATTTGCCAAAAGCCTGGAGTGCTTGGCTACTTTATAAAATCAAGCACAAGGCATTAAGCCAATTTGTTTAAAAAATAAAAACCCCTCCAAAATCCTAAAGCCCAATAACCAAGCAATAGCTGATTTGCATTTCTGAAAACCTGCAAAAATAATCTGCATTTCACTATTCACATCTTCAGCCTCAAATGTCTTATTTACTCCCTGTTTTCTATATTACATATTTTCACATCAGGAGTTAATCCTATATTAGATCCTAGTCTCCCTATTCTGTACCCAAAGAGATATGCATGTAGTCACAAACAACGGTGTGTGAAATTGCTCACTGCTTATGTTTCCATACTTAGATAATTCATCACGGAGAAATGTGTGTCCATGGCAGAATTCTTTTGGCTGAGCCCATTAGATGACTTCAGCAGAACCACAAAAAGAAACAGAACAGTACAAACCCAGCAGAACCTAAAACCCAGGCTATTTTTAAACTTTTGGTCATCCTGTGAGGTGGACCAGTACGAGCGCATTTCCTGAACTTCAAGCCTTACATGCACTGAATGCCACAGTGGCAATCCTGGACAAAAATGCTTCCCTTCCCACTCTGCTGGGTGATGTGGGGAATGGTTGGCTGGCAAGCCTGCACTCTGCCCATCTGTCAGAGTGGAACTGTGCCTACACGACAGGTTCTATGCCACTTTCAGTAACATGTTGCTGAGAATAAAAGCTTATTTATGAAACAACATAGGGCAACATCAACGCTCGGCTTAAAATAGCAGGCAAATGAAAAATGATTGCTTTTCTTGAGGAGATAAGTCTTTTGAAATCAGCTTGAAGGTTTTTCACTCGTATGAATAAAGACTAGAACATACACTGCAAGAAATGAGGCTGTTCCACACATTTTCTACTATTGTGGACAAACTAGCATACAGTCTTGCTAATCATTATTTTACAGCTATAACTATCTCCAAAAAAGCAAATTCAAGGACCTGCGAAGAAATGTATAAAAGTGGAATTTCTCAAAAAGACACTGGGAGAAGAGAAGGCTAAAGAAGGTGCAATATTGATTCTTCATTTTATAAAATGTATGTGTATTAAAATAAAGTGGACTTTAACAGTTTTTACTATATGTAACCCCACCTATTTTCCATTTAAGAAAACAACTTCATTTCGAAAAATAATCAAAAGAGCATGGTCACTATTATGCCTAATATTAGACAATTCATTGAATGTCAAAAAATGACATCTTTTTCCACAAATTTCCAATTTAAAAAGACAGCTTGTCATATTATGTTTTCTTTAGTAAATCCCTTCTTGGTAGGAGTGCTCTAAATGCCACAAACTGGAGATCCGTGTAAGTTCCACGTCTGGGTCAGACATCTTTGTCATTACTTTGTATTAAAAGGTCAAAGCTTCTGACTTAAAATACAGTCTTGGTTATTACTAGTGTGAAAGTAACTGTGAAATGATGAATCAATACAAACTGATAGATTTTGTTCTTCATTCTTAGGACAGCCTGAAACAATAGTCGTGGAAAATACAAATTACACTTTAATAACATACCACATTAAATCTATGCTGTCCATAGTTCTTACCATTTAAATTCAAATTAACTTAGTATTTAAAACAAGAAACAGGAACGTGTACCATTCTTAGTGGGTAATGACTAATCTAGAATTCACTTTAAGATTCAAACAGCACAGTTCCTTCTACTTCTGCTCCTCCCCACCACCACGTTATCCTGGTTCTTAATTCAGCATTCATTTCTTGCTTGGGCCCAAACTACTTAGAAGCTTTGCTGGGATTCTCAATAATGCAGTTTCATAAGACACCATCCATATATCTTACACTTCTGTTAGCAATATGTTACATCATCCACAGTGGAATTGCAGCATACCACTACAGTTTTCAGTTTGCAATACCTGATTAAATTGTGAGATTTTTAAAATTTTTGTTCATAATTAATTACTGCTTTGATCTGATAAGATTAGACTACGTATTTTATCTCTCACTGGGTACCTGCTGCTGTACATTAGCTTCCTTTTCAGATAAACAATATCACAAACACTAAACAGCAATTTCAGTGGCATTATATCAAAACTTCACAGAACCAGACAAACATCTATGATTGTGTACACAGTTACTCATAAAATCATTCAGATTGGCAGAAACTACCTAAGGTCATCCTGTCCAACTTTCCTGCTTAAAACAGGGTCAAAACTGGCCTTACAGCTTTATCTGGATGAGTCTTGAAAACATCAGCAACTGCCTTTCAGAAATCAAATTGTATTTTCTAACTGACAGCAAAGGGCAGCCTGAAAATGACAGCAAAATTTGGTCTGCATACACAGGACAGATTGTTCCATCAATTCCTCTTGCAATGCTCTTACCATACTTAAGAATTACCTAAGACTCCCATATTTCATATTTAATCCATCAGTTCTGCTGACGGATTAAAGAGAACTTCAGTGATTGGCAGAGAATAAATATATTTTATAATAAAATGCCATATATACTTTTTATTTACCTAATGAATAACTTGTTTTTACACTACAGAAGACCACATTATTTCAAAGAGCAGAATGAGGTTAACATACAAAGGTACCAACCAAAATAATTAGAAAGGACTAAAGAAAAGACCAAAAAAATCCATTAGTTGTATTTTACTTGGGGTTATGTTATCTTCTTCAACTTCAATATTTGAAGAACAAGCTATTACTAGTAGTGTTACAATTTCCAGTGAAAGCTTTAGGATTCTGTTAATTTTAGACTACAGACAGAAGCAGCCAGGTCTGCAATGCTGAAAGGAGAGCAAGTTCTGTTTCATTTGGTATTCCTAACATATTTTAGAGCTACTTGATACCTCAAAACATAACCACACATACAAAAAATTTTGAACGTGTCAGATAACACAGCCCTAAAAAGTCCATTAATAATTAGAGGATTAAGAGCTACATTCACCCACACAATTTGACTGATTTAAGTTTTAAATGTGATGCTGAATTCTTCACAGAATCACAGATGGCCCTTAAGTTTTGTACAGACTAAACAAGAAATAGTCAATCACTTCTTCTATTCTGACTGAAGTATTTTGGGTTACTTCAACACTGATCTGTATCCCTCTCATAAAACTTCCTATGTTGTTCAAGAAGGATTTTGTAAAGGGTTTCATTATTTTCATGCAGACTGGGTATGTTGTTAATGTTCTATTTAGAAGAAAAACCAACAGCTGACAAAAAGCAAAAAAAAAAACAAAACCAAAACCAAACAAAACACTCCAGGCTTTGCAAGGTGAATTGCTTTTGCAATTCTGACTACAATAATTGAATTATTTCTGATTTTACAGCTGCGAACTTGAACACAGTACTCAATTTTGCCATGGTACCAAATAAGAGCATCATCTACAGCTGTTTTGAAATAAGAATTTCCATTACAAGCTTCTTAAAAGGTCAAGAAAGCTACATTGTGGCATTTACAAAGCTTATGCAACAATATCCTCTATAAAATGCAGTGTATGTTTTTTAAGTTTAATATATCCTATTCACAGAGCCAAGTAAAACAAGTTTTCAAGAACTAACTAAATTAAAATAAAACTAAAAAATAAAAATTAAAAATAACAGCTGTTTACTATGACTGCACCCAATCAAGCAAGAAGTGACCTAGGCCAAGACGGGATGTACTTCCAAGATGTTAAAATTCAAACTGCCTACCAAGTGATGACTTTCTGTTTAAATTCCCTCTCAAAAGGGCTCACCTCTAACATGCATTCAAACTCCTAAGACAGAAGTTGAAGAAACAAAGAACAGGAAAATGGTACTAGCACCAAAAAAACTAACACTGCCACATGCCTAAGACCATTAACACAAACTAAATTCTGAGGCCTAATTCATCTCAAACAAAAAAAGCTCTTAATTTGAATTTTACACTGAAATATTTAGTGAATTATGTTGAAGGAAAAAGCTTGTTTTCTTCAGCTGAACTCAGAAATAACTTCTAAATTCTACTGAAAAAGTAGAATTCATTTCAGCATGTGTAACTGTTGTGAGGCACAGCTGGTCCTTGCAGACAGTCCTGTAGTAAAAAATATTCCAGGTAACGAATCAGATGTTGTACTAAGAACTGCTTCGACTGTTTTGGTGCTACACTGATTCTGCCCCCAAACTCTGCCTCTAACACTGCTGGCCCTGTTTCAGGGCTAAGGATGGGTTCTTTCTGGATAGTCAGAACTACCCAGTACACTCCAAGAACACATATGGCTTTTAAAACTGGAGATGCAAATACATTAGTTGGAGTTTTTTTAACAATATCCAACGTTAAAAGCATTGCTCAACTGTGAGTTGTGTCTGTTTCCCAAACTGATCTTCTCACCAGGAAGGAATATGTGTTTAACAGGTCACACCTAAAAAACCTGTAAAAATCTAATGACTCGCATGAGCAACTTCCATCTTACGTAACTTCCACCTTTACTGCCTGTCGAGCATAAAATAAACTGTTCTACATTGAAAGAATCATCAAACAGGAAGCTGACAAATTAGAGCATTATCTCACTGAAGCACCCTCATAAAACCCAGAGTTCCAAATTCAGTGCAAAAATTAAAAGGTCACATTTTATATACGTTCTGTCACAGTAGGTGCCTTAAATGTTAAAGAATATTGCGTAAATTTTATACTTGTAGATAAAAAGAATTCCCAACACGCAACCAATGCACTCAAAATTATCTTGCATAATTAAGGGCAGTTCAACATTCACAGCTGAAGATGTGAACTACAGCTCTGGAACCCTCGTGAGAGCTGCAGCCAGGGAAGTGACAGCCCAGCAGAGAGCCGAGCACAGGCAGCACCTGCCCTCCCTGCTGCTGCTGTGCCCAGACTAATTCAGACAGACCCAGCAGAGGAGTTCAGCTGTTCACACGCAGCCTTTGCTGGGTCACATCCCTCTCGTTTTCTGGGAAAGGACATCACCACTTTGATGGATTCTCCTGCATGGAATGTCCCAGTTCCCTTGTTGGGAGCTCCCAGAGCTCTGACCCAACTGAAAAAGCAACAGCTACACTGAAGTGACTAATGTGCCATTTATTTTAAGAATAATCAGAACATAACAGAGTGTATTTTCTAGTCAATACAATATAAATAAATAAATATAAATATATTTCTTAATACAAATAGTAGAATTTAAATAGACACAAATATTCCACAGGCGTAGCTAGTTTTGGTGACACACTTTATTGACTAGCATCAAGAAGCACATAAAATATCAGCTGTTTTTCAAACTGGCACACCATTCCTAGAAAATACACAGGATAACATATTCTATTATTTATTTAAATTATTTTCTTTCTTGTAGTCTATTATTGTCTATCAGCACTGTTATTGATGAGCCATACTTACTAAAAAAACTTTCACACAGTTAAAAATACAAAAAAGAATAAATCAAAATCTAACCTGTCCTAGTTTACGGTCTTCACTCACTTTGCGTTGTTCTCATTGTGCAAAAAGTCCTTGCCAAAATAATTTTAATTTTTGTATCTACCACTCTGTTTGTTGTTGGAAAAACGTTAAAGGCACAGAGCTTCAAAGACTATCGGACATTTTTAATGAAGTGTCCTTAAAACACGTTCACGGAGAAAAAATGTGAAATAAACATGTCAAAATTATTCCTGGATGCTGTCCAGCAACCAGCTGTGGTGTGCAGTCTATGCTAACCCTGGGAACATTCTTCTTTCTCTATGGGCCTCCAGCTTTGTCTTCTGTTCCTACGGATATTTGTATTCCAAAGGCATTCACTTAAATCTCAAACTAAGCAAGACCAAACTGAATTAGTACTTCAAGAGGAAAACAATTAAGCATGACCAAGCTTTTAAAGCAACTAGGTTTTTTTGCTTTGACACACAGTACCTTTTCATTAGTTTACCATAAAAACCGTGCTGTGGGACACCTACACTGCTTGAGTCATGTCAAGCCTTCAAACTCTAACACTGAAGTTCTGCTCACTTAGGGCAATTAAATAACCAAACATCCATTTTTTGAACAGCAGCACTAATACCTACTTTATGTCCAAATCCAAACTTTGCTAGTCATGCTCAGTGTCTGTAGATTACAGCAGAGTTCTCATTATTTAAGACACTGCTCAAGCCTGCACACAGAGAGTTAAGAAAGGCAAAGGTCACAAAAGAAAGGCAAAGGAAAAAGTGGGCCCAATGCTTAGCAGAGAGGAGGCTGAGGCACTGATAAAACGTTACCAACAGCAGATGAAGGTGCAGTTGTACAAATCCACAGGATCAGACGGATGCATTCATAAGAGCTGATCAGTGTCACCACAAGGATGCACTCTATCATCTTTTAAAAGTCATGGCATCAAGGGACAGTCCCAAAGACTGGAAAATGGCACACAGCCATCTTCAGGAAAGGCAAGAGAGGATCTGGGGAACTGCAGGCCAGCCAGCCTAATACCAGTTTACAAAAAGGAGTAACCCCATGCAGCAGTACAATGTAGGTCTGACTTGCCCATTCTCATCAGCATTAATTATACAATTCTCCTTTAAATCTTCACTGACAGCATACTACTATCAGCCTTTTCAAGGTGTACTTATTATACTTTCTAAATTTGGGCACATTAGTTCCCCTTCACCTCCAGCCTTCTAAAATTTCTCCACTGTTCCATGATTTGTTAAAACTCAAAATGAATAATTCATAAAGCTTCTAAGCTTTTTTTTCTTTTTCAGTATCTGTAGGTGTCAGTGCAGCAGATTTTTTAAAAATTTAACATTAATAGTTGCTGGTACAGTGATAATACATTCTTCCCATCAGTAATGATGGAGGTGGTGAGATGTAAAAGCATCATCCAGCCTCTTTCTGAATACAGAACAAAATATTTATTGAATATTTATGCCTTTCTCTGCACAGTAGAAATTTATCATCCTTGCCCACTATTGGACTTCTATCATTACTAAGCTTTTGTACCCTTCAAGAACATCCTCTATATTTAAAGAACTCCATTGTACTCTACTGCCCACAGATTTTTATTAATAACTTTACCTCTTTAATCTCCTGTCTCCAAGCCATACAGTGCTTGCCATCATCAGCTCCCCATTCTTTAAAACTATATTGCTTCACTCCCTTCCTTACCTTGTTTCAACCAAACAAATCATGTTTCTTAAGAGAAGAATTGTTCTGGGAGTAACTAAATGAACGAGTAGGTGTCAAGAAAGTCACATTTTTATGCTCAAGTACTCCTTGTTTTGTAAGTCTGCTCTTCTTTTAAAGATTAAAGTTGGAGATATATGCATGCAGAACTTGTTCTTGGCTACCACCCTGCACAATTAGATCACAGTTCCTAACAAACCTGCTCTATTTATTCTACATGCCTCAGAAAGAAAAACCTGTACAGAAGACAACAGAGTGGCTTTGATTTCTTTGAAAACTGTCAGACATAAAGAAGTCTTTTCGAAGTTTCAGAAATTGATTTGTGGCCAACTGATTTATCAGCACAAGCTCCCAATACCTGCAACAGGATGAATTCTCAATTTTTCTTTGCTGAATACAGAATGACTTCTAAGAAACTGCTCATCTTCCTAGGATCTGAATTACATTGATAAAAAGTCTCCAATATATTTTTTTCAGATAAAAAACACTGGCACAGTACTAGTCTATTTGTCTTCTGAATGGTGAGAACTGTTCAAGCAGACAACAGAACATTTAATATGCAAGATCACAGAAAACTCTGTAAGGTATTGCTATGACATTTCACTTTTTAGGGGTTCTCTAGTGAGCACTCATAAAATATGTTTTAACATGCAAATTATTTCAGTCTGTTGCTGTGATTTGTTTATTTAATCTATAATTTTGTTTTATCTCAAAAACTTGCACTAAATAGCAAAATAAAAACAAGCCTGGACAAAGAACACTCTATTCTTTAAGATTTAGATAAGGACTTTAATATGGAAAGAACATTACCAAACATATTTCTGTAAAAACAAAAATCAATGCTTCCCTTGCAGCAAAGCAGAAAACTCTGCATATTATTTTTACCACATTCACTTCTGCTCTTCAAAGTCATTCACCTTTCACTAGTAGTAAAATGATGTTAGATCTGTTTTGTAAACTTGGTAGTTTTGAGACATGCACTGGGTGCATGCCAACAATCTGCATCATCCTCTGTATCAGACATTCATTCATCCAGCTCAACTACTTCTTTTTAGGGCACTGGAAGGGAGATTAAAAATAATGGTGATAACAATCAAAGACATTTTGAACTTTTCTGCTAAGCTATTTCTGATCTGTGTGAATTCACTTGCTGCATGCAGGCCTTGTGGCCCATACCATGAAAATGTCAATGATCATGCTGCAAGTTAGAACTGAATTAACCTTAAAAATGAAACACAAAATCGCAGTGACAAAGAGTTCCCTTCAAACCCATAGCCCTGTGGTGAATTTAAAAAAATAAGTACTTCCATTGACAACAGTTATCTTCAAAGATAAATAAGGAAATAATTTTTTAAGTATTTCTGGCTATGTACATATTTAATTTGCAAGTATTTTTAAAACTGTTAAATGAAATAACTGTAGCACCTACAGAATTTAAGTATCATGAAAATTCACAGACTGGAAGCCAAATTCATTTTATATAGATGGAAGAATTGAGCTTAAGTTTCTGAAATGTGAAGTTTTGGATAGGAATTTTAGAAGAAGCCTCCAACAAGTAAAAAATTTAGACAATATGTATACATTTAACAGATGACAAAAAATTACTTTGAGCATTAGAGCAGATGACAAGAAGAGAACTCTTTCTACACAGGAGAAACACATGTATAATAAGGATACAGTGTATCCTATTTCCTAACATCTTTCAAATTGCTAAATACCTTGTTAGGTTGTCTGTTTTCATGACTGTTCATCTAAAACCGTAAAATTAAAAAGCCTTAAAAATACAGAATAACAGAATAAGTTCAGTTGGAAGGGATCCACAAGGATCACAGAGTCCAACTCCTGGCTCTGCACAGCACCACCCTCAAGATGCATGGAGCATTGTCCAAACCCTTCCTGAATTCCCTTGGGCTTGGTGTTGTGACCACTGCCTGTGGGAGCCTGACCCAGTGCCCAGCCACCTTCTGGGTGACAAACCTTGTCCAGATATCCAACCTAAACCCCCCATCACAGCTTCAGGCTGGACTTGGACAATCCTTGTGGGTCCCTTCCAACTCAGGACATTCTGTGATTCTTCCTGCATACCAATGGCAAACAACATAATTCATCAACATTTTAGCAGTACTTAAGACTGTCATACATATACAGCTCAAGTCAAGAGTGCCATGGAGATAAAAACTGCCCTTAAAAATCTAGTCAAGAGATGCTCTGTGACTAAAGAGTTTGTGAACACAGAAAGTGAGAAACCACTGCACTTGAAAACAAAGGGCCTTCAGTTCTACCCAATGTGCTATTACACCGGATGTGTGTTACATTTGTTTACATGTTACTTTTTACAGCCAGTTTCAAACTGAGGCACTTAATCTATCCTTAGATAAGTAAAATGAATTAATTACTATCAAATCCTAGACAAATTTATGCATTTTGTCACAACAGTAATTTACATGTCCTCCCTAAGAGAGAACAACTCTGAATATAAAAATACAGTTGACTACATTGTCTGAAAGCCTAAAAGCTCTCCTAATTCAGATAGTTCCTTATTTCTATAGCAGCTTGTTTAAACCAAAGAGTTTCTTTTTCTGCACTAAATACACTTAAGGTTAGGTCCAACTCTTCCCTGCATCACAGCTACATGCATCACCTTGCTTCTAGTACATTACAGACATCTAAGTCCACAAGAGTTTTAAGTTAAATCACTAGAAGATCAACATGCACACACACACACAGAGGATAAACAGAACCAGCTTACATCCTGTAACATGACTTCTATACAAAAAGCAAGAGGCAATTCACATAGGCTCTGAAACCACAAATTTTTCATGGAAGAAAATTCATTACCACTCAGGGTACTTTCCACTACAAAGGAGAAATTCATAATGGTGAGTCTTGTCAGTTACATTCTAACTATTTTACAAAACAAATTCAAAACAGGTTGCCTTTAATTACAAAATAGTGAGTAATTCTCTCTGCCTTCATCTAAGCAGAAGCAAAATTAAACAGGTAAAGAGAATGGCAGGATGAACTATACATCCTATTACATAGAAAATAGGCTTCAGGAGAGTATGCCTCTCAACTAACTCTAAATTCATCAGTGTTTTCACAATATATAGTCAAAAGTCAGCTGTTTTGGAGAAAAAAAAAAAAAAAAGCTTTAACCAAAGTATAACCCTGCTGCACAGGAAGCCTATCATGCTTGCAACATGTTTAATACATACCCAAGTGGATGTGCAAAGGTAAACTCTCTTCATAGGAAGCTTCCTAACAAATCTCAGGTATCTGAAGATGACAAGCAGGCCACAATAAAATGACAATGCAATTGGAATTACAAGCAGCATCTTTTTCTGTCCAGTTATACTCACCTAGTGCTTCATGGTTTTTTCACATAACTACTGTATAAATACTTTCTGCCAGGACTGGATTCCTCTGTGTTGAATAAGAACCCATAAGAACATCTGGGTTCAACAACAAAAGTAGACAGATATGACAGCCATGTTCCCAGTCCCATGATGGAGCATGCAATTAAGAACTGGGCACCATACTGACTGCGTTCCAATTATAACTAAGGCATCAAACTCAACACTTCCTGAAAAGAGTAAAGACATTTTAATGAAAATATATTCTTCCTATCATTCACTAGCATAGCAGCACAGTCAACAACACACACACCAACTGTTTTAATTTCTATTTATATAGTAAAGCACAGGCATTGGAGTGCATGAGAATTAAACTAAGGGCTCAAACTAATACAATTTATTACCTACAAACCATTTTCTTCCAGGTATAATCATATAATCCCATTGAGCTCATAGTCACACATTCACAAGACTTCAGTCAGTTAGCTACTGACTAAACTAAAGAAGACTTCTGAGTATCGCAAGAGCAAGTACAATAATACAGCTAAACAAAATAGAATTACTTGCAGCCTGAGAATTTCACAAAGCAGCCAATTAAATGTACAAGTTAACAAGACTAGGATTATGACTAAAAAAAAGTTACCTATAATAAGATACAATAAGATAATGAGATTGCTCTTAACTGAAGTATCAAAATTCAGGCTACTTCTTGAACCAACAGAGCACAGAACTTGCAACTACTTTCTCTGACATTGTCAGTAACAAAAAACAAACCAACCCAACACTCACCACTGTGAATGTATCAGCACATTGCAATTCCTCACACCCTAAAAAAACCCTGCCATCACAACCTTTCATCTTTCTTGGCACTGTGAGAAAACAGCATAAAGGTCATGGAAAACAAACTTCACTCACAATCTTACAGGTGTCTCCTCCACATTAAAGCTGAAGAGCAGCACAGAAAACCTTTTGGTGCCTTTGCAGAACAGAACACTTCAGATCCCACATCTCTGAAGTCAACGTTTTTCAGTAGTATACAATCATTTCTATTTAAAAACAAAATAATATCTTGGGTTTACTGAAAATCAGAAGAAATACAGGATAACTGAAGTATGCAAGACAGAATTGAGTAAGATTCTGTGTTTTTTCCTTTTTTTTTTTTAAGATATGCAGCTACTGCAAAGAATTCAAAAGAAAAAAGAACCCTGAAGGCTCAGCTAAGTAGTTCTACATTCAAACAAGCTTAAAAAGATTTGCCAATTATATGGTCAAAAGTAAGAAGCTACAGTCAAAATCTGTCTTTTTTATATCATAACCTATTTTCCAAATGTATTACGAAAAAATGATCTTCAACATGAACTCACAGTCATTCAGCCAAGATTCAGCAAATTTTAAACCCACACACTTGATTTGTCATGTGTTTTGGCTGCTAAGTCTGACTCTAAAAGAGTGATGTGCTACCTTATTATTATTTTTTTAAAGATTTCTCTTGGGATTGCACAGCAAAGGAATGAGTATGTAGCCTATCTTACACAGGAAGGAGAGATTTTTATCCTTAAAAACAGGAGGTTCGCCCACATGATCACCTGGGACAGACTTGGCCAGTGCAAGCAGGCTAGAAGGTTATAGGAGCCTGGGAATGTTTAACATCAAGAAAGTAATTACAGCCCAGCAAGATCAGAAGGAATTACACAGGAAATGTGAACAGTAACCCTTTCATGCCAAAAAAAAAAAAAAAAAATCATGAAAAAGTGAGCTCTCAGCTGCCAGACTATAAGGCTGTATAAACCAATTGCAAAATGCAGGAATGGAAAAAACACTATATATTACTAGGCTATAAATTCCCAACGACGTGATAAAGCTACACCTCCATGAAAAGAACAAAACCCCTAGTCTTTTTTCTTGCCATGTATATGCAGTATAATTAAAGCCCAGAAGAAACATGAAAGACTTGCAAACACCACACAAGAATGGTCAGTTGCCTCTTCTGGACTTTTTTTTTAAATGTATGCAGACCAGTGTTCCCTCTAGAAGATGGACAAATATCTTGTTCTTATTTAGTTATGGAAAACCTCTGTCCAAAATATGTAGGGCATTATTCAAGCAAGAATACTAACTCTCTCAGTTACCTATTCCATAAAAATGAATCTCCCAAATTCTGAAATAAACCCCATAACTCAGCAGAATGGGCTCAAAGTACTGCATGTATTTGCTGGTGAAACAATTTCTATTCTCTAGGGACATGGGGGAATTTGAGTGACCTGACTGTAGCCCAGTCTAGTTAGAAAGCCTTCAAGTATGATATTGGAAAGTGAACAGTGATCACATGCCTGTCCTTCAAACAGAACTGGGACCCATTTTAGTGACAGAAGAGATTTTTCCCTAAGCTCCTCACTGAGGAAAATAGCATTCCTTTAAATCTACCAAGACCTAATACTGCACATAACCCCAGTCAGAGAAGAGATGAGCAATAAAGCAACCAAGCACTACTGTTTTTATTAATTTATTGATTAAAATTATCCTCATTAAACAAAAATAAGCTCCCCTAAAACAAGTCCTAGTGTCTATCTGCTCTATTGAAAAATAAGATTAAAAGATACTTACACAATTAAAAAAAAAAGAATCAGTGAATTATCTTATTTAAGTTTCTTTAGCTGTTCTTAAAACTACAAATTGGAACAGCATCATCACACATTGCAGTGCCAAAACCAGCGCATCACTTCAGCTTCTTTTTTCCCAACCTTGTGATTCAGGTGTTCCCCTCTACCTTCTTTTACTACCAAAGCCTTTCTCTTCTCGACTCTTCTGCTGGATTTCTGTTTTGTTTCCTTTTCCTTGCCTTCATGTCTAAGGTAAGTGGGATTTTGCCATCACTAAAGCCACATGCACAACCAATTTTTGCATGGCTGAAGTCTACTCAGCTACCTGCTCAGTGGAATCTCTAAATAAATAAAATCAAGNGAAAAAAAAAAAAAAAAAAAAAAAAAAAAAAAAAAAAACAAAAAAAAACAAAAAAAAAAACAAAAAAAAACCAAAAGCTGCACATGAGACTTTCAAACATAGGCATGCAAATAGGGCAGAGAGAGTACAGTAAAGAAGCAAGAAGAACAAAAAAATAATTGCAGACATTACGGCCTGCACAAGCAACTGTAACTCCCATTCTTCAGGAGATAAAACTGAAACACTAAACAATTATATTTTCTATTATTTTACCGAGATGGAGGCTGAAAAGAGACAAGCACCGTGACCTCACTCTGGAGACAAAGGGAAAGTTCCATTTTCTCCAGCACTAAACTTAATCCCACTTCTAAGGATTGGTGATTTGCAAAAATAAACTGAACTAGCTTTCCCAGTCAATACACGTTCTTCAAAGATTAAAGTCACTTCTCCTAAATTTGTCTGTCTCCACAGCAGATTAAAGATTCAGCAGTACAATATTCATACAAGATGTTAGCCAAAAAAACTGCAATAGTGGATGAACCACTTTTTGAACAGCTATAAACACAACACAAATCTATCCACAGCATATAACACTGTTCATCAGAAAAAAATATTTCAATATTGTTGCAAGATTCCGTTTTCAAAGGACTTGTACATGTAAAGCAAAAATACTCCCTGTGATACTATATGGTTTTCTTCAGCTCAGTGTGCTTAAAACCACAGCCTATTTTCAGCCAGCTGAACTGACTGAAGCCTGTCAGAAGGCAGGAGTTACCTCCAAGGGCTGTTACTGTGCAAACGAGTTGGTGGCAACAGCCATGGGAAGGGCTCCCTGTACCTGCCAAGTGCAGGCAGCACGTCAGGAACTGAGCATTCCTCTCAACACATGAATCTGCAACTGCCTCACCTGCAGCAGCACTGTGGCTCACAGCAGTGGGCACTGCACAGGATTCCTTTGCAGATCGACATTTTCCACCTGGCCACATCTGCTCTTTGCAAAGCCTCTGTAGAATTTGTATCTGGAAAGTTGAACTCAGTGATCCTTGTGGGCCCCTTCCAACTCAGATTCTAATGTACCACTACAAGAAATGCTCTTTAACTGGGAGGTTACAGGCATTCATCTTCTTTCTAGAAAGAAATGTAATTAACTTTCAAAACCTTAAAGAAAAAAAATGTCATACTTTGGGCCTGTGAAACCACTTTATAATGAAGTGAATTCCAAAGATACTAGTCTCGAAAATTACTATTCTTCTAAATACAGTTATTTGTAATATGAGTATATTTCAATAGAAATTTTAAACTTCCTCTTTTGGGGACATCTGTAATCAGTCAAACTAACACAAGTTAATATTCCCACCCAGTGCCTTGCTCACTGCAAGTATACACATTAAACATTTTCTCCTTCCCAGTCCAGAGCAGCTTTCTAAAGACAATTGCCAAACACTGAATTATCAGGTAACTACACCACTGACACACAAGTCTTGGAGAAAGAGAGGCCAGTAAAGAAAACCAGAAACCATTCTCTGTAAATATCCTCCATTAGGCAAGCATGGCAATTCTCTCTCAACCATTACTAACATCTATGAATTCTTTAGATTTATCTATTAATTTTGCAATTATTAATAAACATTTTTGAAATAGTCTTTCTAGTGTTTCATGTTTGAAATATTATGAACAGACAATTCAAATAAATCAAACACTTTAAAAACATAATTCCACTTTGACAAAAAAAAGGCTCATATGCCCAAGTTAATCACATTTCTCATCACTGAAATCCCCCAGGGTTAAATAAGACTCAGGATACTTAGCCTGTCCTATTCCTCTGACAGGATATTTGCAATAGTCTATAGATACAGTCCTCTTGACAAATTTTTTT
>VYXF01002453.1:0-26852 GCA_013397295.1 Polioptila caerulea
ATGTGGCCTCACTAGGGCTGAGAAGAGGTTCAAGAAAAAAAAAGAAAAACAAAGGTAGCAGAGAAAAAAGGAAAACTTGAGTGCAAACCTTCCCTGCTTTATTTTGTCTGTAGAATTGAGGTGTCCAGGTGCAGCAGGCAGGCTTTCTGATGGCGATGAAGTTAATCAGAACTTTATGAGTTGTTATGAATTATTTGAGAGTGAGGGGAAATTAGAGATGCTCATACAAAGCTGTGGTAAAAATCACTTCAGAAATCACTTTGAAATAGGTAAGTTCTCTCTGACCATTGTTATGACACTATTCACCCCCACGCATATGATCCTCAGCAGCATTCCCAAGCATAGCGACCTGGTTATGAAATGTACAACTCTGGTGATACCTGCAAACAAGTTATAGGTTGCTTCATTTACTTAGGTCTCATATAATTCTGTTGGGAGCAGTGGCAGCATGAATTAGTGCTGTATAAAGCAGGAACAGACTTGATTTGCACAGCTATAATCATTGTGAAGATTATAAATTCTTGCTTTTAGAGAGAAAGGCAAGACTGTTTCTATAATGTTGAAGTGTTGGTATCACAGCTCTCTGTTCATTTGTGTTTCTAATGGTGGACAGATAATGTGTAATTGTAACTACTTTAACAGATTTTTTTTTTAATTAAATGAGCAAACAGACTTACTTTTACCTGTTAAATAGGTGTTGCACATAAGTGGCTAGTCTCCAACCCCCATCACTCAAAAATGCACCCAGGGCAGCAAGCTGGAAAGTTTGTTTGCCCTCCTTTGTTCATGTACTTGTTAGGGTTTTATATCTGACAGAATGCCTTATTCCTCAGTTTCTGGCAATGTCTCTATTCTGAGTGACCACCTCTTTAGCATAACTAGTCCAGCATTTCATGCTCATATTAGTAGTTTCTGCTCTACTTCCCCAAGGGAAAAGTTGCTCTGTCTGTAAATCAGATTCTTCTCTTTTGCACAGTATGGTTTTCTCAGGGGTATCTCCAGGATTGCAGGAATACTTCTGGACAGTCAGTGCTTTTGGGGTTAGCTGTAGGGATGCAAAAAGATAATTACCCAGTGTAATACAGAGTGTATTACATTCTCCTCAGGTAGCTCTCTGAAACCTCTGCTCTGAATTCTGATGGGTAGGAAAAAAAAAGGGGAAATAGAAAAAAAGAATCAGTTTCATCACATCTCCCAGGTAAAGCAATCAGTATATCAGGGAATATTTCATATTAATATAAGGGGGCTGAGCACCCCCTTTGCGTATTTACGAGGAACTGAACTGGGAGTCTTCACTCAGAGTAAAGGTGTGTTTCCCTTCTGCCCACTTCACAGTTTTCCTTCTGGTTCTGTTTGCACACTATGGTATGGCTGTCAAAGCAGGCTGATGATACATTGATATTTTTTCTCATAAGCACTGTTCTTTCTATTGCAAAACCTTTCAGAGGGAAAGATACGGGCTGCTTGAAAATGTTTGTCTTGATGAAGTTTTTGCTGAATTATTTGTACTTAATTGGCAATGAGATAATTTGCATGCTCTAAAAGTGTCAAAGCGTGAAGAACTATCCTAATGATGCCATCATCTAGTTACCTGTTTTTACCATCCATGAGCTGTGAAAATGTTTTTACATTTTTATTAGTAAATAGTTTATTTAGTTTATTTTCTCTCACTTACTCTGAATTCTTTCTAACTTACTGTGAATTTTAATGATAAAGGAGAATTCTCTCCTCTCCTTGATCACCATGTTCAGTGATTTGCTTCAAGCCAAACTAGATCTCTGTAAACTGATGCAAGTTATGTTTTCACTCCCTCTTTTGTAAACTCATGGTCTTCAGCAGGTTTACAAAGTTACACTCAATTCAAATATCTGAACCAAGTCTTTGAAAGACAGTAAAGTAGGTATACATGCATAAGAGGTGAAGTGTGTTTGTTCAGACTGTCATAACTTTAATGGACTTCTGAAATAGATGTCACTAAACCATTAGTTTTTATGCTCCAGTCCATCATTTTTATGTGAAGGGATTAAAAAGGTAAAATAATCTGAATCCAATCAGGGATTCAGGACACCAGAAAGGACCCAAGGAGGAGTGAGACATCCGTTTAAATTTGCAATACAAAAGTGCTGTTCAGATGCTGATTTGATTCTGGAGGCATCTAAACTTGCCAGGCTTACTAGGCTTACTTACCTATTTGAGGGCTATCCGCAGCTTTGCACTGCTGTGTCTATAGTCACCCCAGCCAAAGCAGTTTATAATTTAAGCTGAGCAGGATCTAAAAAGTAAGTGCAGCTCTCTTTAAATCCTCAAAAGGGCCAAATCCACTATAGACCTTCAGGGAATATATAAGACAATTGTAAAAGGACAGATTAGCATTGCTCTAGTGTTTTAAAAACCAACTCTAAGTGACTGCTTTAAGGACACATGACTGAGCTTACAGGCTTACCTGCAGCCCTTAATTAGATATTTGACCTCTGTGCTTATATGTTTGGGTTTATCCCCTACATTTTTTGTTGCTCATAGATGGTATTTCTTGAGCAGACAGTTGAAATAAGGGAAAGGAATTTTTAAGGACCCCTATCTCTGCTTTTTTAGCTGCATCCCAGTGTTCATTGTGATTTACCAGAGATCCAGTTAGCAGCTATGAAATTTTAGGGTTCAGGGAAGAACGATGCAAACCCTGCTCAGTCCTGGCAGGGCCAGAGGAATCAGCCTTGCACCAGGGTGCATCAGCTGTGTGGCTGTCCAGTGACCTGGTACAAGTGCAGTTCAGTGGCAGTGGAAAATGGGTGGGTAATTGAAGCGGTTCTCTGTTGCTGGTTTAGCAATTGATACTGAAGTTATGCTGGAAACAGTTGGATCTCATTGTGCAGTGCAGATGTACAGTCAGTACTGGTACTTGCGTTGAAAGAGCTTCTGTTCTCATGGCAGATGTGTTGGTCATTGCCATGGTAGAGACAAGCAGGCAAATATTTTGGGGTTTTTTATTGGACCAGTCTTAGAAACAGAAACAGGCTCAGCATTGTTTTCTGGTGTTGTTATATTATTTCAAATAACACGATGAATTGGAAGAAAAATTATGATGCATCATACTAGGATGGAAAGCTTCTTTATTCATTGTAACCATTAGTAGATATTGAATAATATGTGTTGAAGATACCTGATTTTATGTCATTCAGCAAGTCTAGGTGTGACAGCCTACCTGTGAGCTCCAGAGGAGCCAGTGGGGAAGATATCTGGTTCACAGGTTTTAATATTTAATATGTTCCTTAAGACTGGAAGGAAGCTGGTGTTCTGCCCAGATTCAGAACAGAAAAGCAGATTGAGCAGGGTAAATATAGCCTGATATAAATTACAGTGAACATATGGAAAAAGCTGATTGAGACCTCAGCTGATAGGGAATTAAAGGCCTTGAGTAAAATTGATTCTGCTCAGAGTTTTATGGAAAGTAGGGCTTGTAAAACAAATGATTGACAAAAACTTGATTTTAATCTTTGAATATCTGGTAAATTTACAAGTTTGGTAAGATGATGGTGTCAATGTAAAAGACTTAGAAAAGCATTTGACTTACTGCCACGTGAAACCAATTAATAAAAACATGCATTGAACTATGTAACAAATCAGGCCAGACTGTGATGAAGAACAAACCATTTGTCAGGTCTTAATATATGATTGTCAGTAAAGAAGTTTCAAGGACAAAGTGGCTTTCCCACAGTGGAAATTAGAGAGTGAGAGTAGAGAGACTGTAAATTCTGTCTGGATTGTGGAAAGGAAGGAGACCACTATGAATACTTAAGTATATTCTCTAAGCAAAAACTGTTATGCTGAGTGTAGTGGCAGTTCAGGAGAGTAACCAGGCTTATGATTTTTTGCTGTATATAGAACTGCTGAGAACATTTAAGAGTGTGGCACACAAGGCCATCGGCCTTTGTCAAAATAACTTGAAAATGGCTGAGCCCATATAAACATCTAACCCTAATAAGTACCTGAAGCATCTTAATTAGTCCTGAGGAGATCTTGTTGAATTCAGGAGTTCTGTCTGTGCAGTTTATTTTTTGTCTAGTTCTCTTTAAATAGATGTCCTTATAACATGTAAAGTGTAGCCACATCCAAAGCAATGGGCTTAAGATTCATGAACAGGAGATCATGGAAGATGATTTAGTATTCCCTGATGACTTTAAAGGATAGATTTATAGTAGATTATGACAAATTAAAAACTTGGAGGAAAGCAGTGTGGTGTTAATAGTTCTAATTTGGTGTGCTTTTAGAAAGTTATAAAAATTATTTCTTTTTATTGACACTATTCAGACACTCTAAAGCTATGTGTCCTGTGGTAAGTAGATTAAGACCAGCTACCTGGAAATAGGTAGCTATAGGTATTAATTTTCATAATTTGGATAATTTACATCTAATAGGTAAAAGATGGACGAGGAAAGCAAACCAGTGGGGACTGATTTGACTACAAGATTATTCAAGAGCAGAATTTTGAATACTTCTCGGGTCTCTCAACACATATATGGTGTTTAGTCTGTTATGTCATGCTACCTCCAGAAAACCAGTTAGAATTTTTCTTCTTGTCATATAGCATTATTGTTTCTAGTAGTGCTGTGTTTGTGTCTCTTAGGTAGTGTAATGCTAAGTGCATTGTTATCTGTTACTATTTGAAAGATTTTAATTAAATAAGTGTTTCCAATTAGCATTTTTTATGTGACCTACTATTGCAAATACTAGATAACCTAAAAAAGAAGTGTGAAATTTGAAATTGTTTGTTCAAAAATTTTTAAAATAATTTTATTAATACTTGCATAGTTATCATAGTTGTGTAAAATACGTGAGTCCTCTGAAGACCTTCCATTAAGTGATAAGGTATTGCAGTTGTCCTCAAAAGCAAGCATTTTGTGTTTTTTGATTATAGTCTTCAACACCTTTTTTTTCTTTGTACATATCATTAAATACATGTAATGATCCATTTGAAATGGCTTTTCATGTTTCTGTGGATATAAGACAGCTATGAAAGAGATTTCCTTGAAAACTGTTTATTTTTCTTCTATTCTAATTATATCTGTCTTTCATTGTGAGGCGTTAGACAAATGAAGCAGAGGAAGTTTTTTGCTAAGTAATAATTTTTCTCTAATCTCCAATGTCTAACTTGTTCTGCATTAATTCAATCATGTCTGTGTGGAAAAAAATGGTTTTTTTCCCTAATGTGTATGAAATATTCCAGTTGTTCTGTCTTGCAATTTATTAACCCTTTCACATTTCTTACACTAATCATGGTTTCCATTCACACTTCAAAAGACTTTTTTGTCTTAAAAATAATGTAATTGAGTAGAAGTGCGTAATCAGTGATGCATCAAATCTCTGTGAAGCAATATAATGTTTAGAAAATACAATCTAACTTTGCTTTAGGCTGAATTTCAGTAAGCACACTTCCTTACACTCTTGCATCCTGAGAAGGAAATATTGCAGCAGCACTAACAAGGAAATTAAAGATGCTGTATGCTTCTCTTGAAGATAGGTAGAGGAAAAAATGTGTCTTTTCTGTCATTTGGAGTCTCAATTGACTCAGCTTTGAGATGTCAATTGATAGTGTCTGTCTGTATTAATATTCCAATCAGAAATCAGTATATTGTATCTTATTTAAGTGTTGGATTTGACAGTGCTGGGCTGGTGGTGCTAGTCTTGATGATCTTAAAGGTCTTTTCCAAACCTAAACAATTCTGTGATTCATTTGCTCTTGAGCTCTTAAAATTGAGGACATCCTTGTCGCTTTTGATTTACAAAAGGAATCTTGAATTCTGCCTTCCAAATTATCTCTTCCATATGCATGCTGTTTCTCCTAGCTCCTTCAGTGTTTGTCAAGTACCTGGTTTTGCTGTTTATACCCAAATGGTCCCAGTGAAGAGACCACTGGAAACTAGCTGGGTTTTGATCTTCTGCCATATAGTCTACCTCAGGCTCAACTCAGGTGCTTTCATTCTTCTAATTGTGGCTTTCTGTGGGTAATTTTTAAAAAATAGTTGCTTGTTTGTTTTTTTTTCCTAAGTGAAAAAAAAAAAAGTCGATGTCTCTCACTTGGTCCTGGTTCTTTTGTAATACATACATAAAACCCTTGCCTTTTGAAACTATACTTAGTGATTAAATACTATTACACTTTGCTTATGTATTTTTATTTACCTCGACTCCTGTTTGCTACTCCATAGCTTCAGCCTTTAGTCCATGTTGTTAGTCATAATCAGCATCTCATCAAGAAGCACAGAAGACATAACAAGTGACATTTTGTTAGGTACATATGGAGGTATAGAAAATCTTATTTTGTACAAATTGGTGAGTAAACTCCTGAATGAAATGTCACAATATATGTGTTTTCCTATGAAAAGGGTAAGAAAAAATGTCTGAGTTACAAGACATCCTAAATAAATTATCTGGAGGAAAAGGCAATCTGCTGTATAAATATTTCAAGTTTTGAAATTGAAGCCTTTACATTGATCTGTGCTTAGAGGCCTGTCCTTATTTTGTAGCAGATAATGTTATGTCAAAGCAGTGTTTAGTTCTACATAGCAGCTGTTGTATTCATACTAAATTATGCCAGATTTAATCTTGAATATATTCAGCAAGAGCACCCAGTTGTGCTGACAAACCTAAAATCATTTTCAGTAATGTTCTGTCGCAAACGCTTTGGGCACATTGGCTCTCTGAGGTTGAATTCCCATATTATATCCAAACATCTCAGCAGTAGATTCAATAGGTATCCTCCTGGAACTTTGCAGTACAGAGGTAGACAACATGAGACAATTTCTCAAGAGTATTACTTTCCTAATAATTTTAATTGCCCCTGCCTGATTCACCAGTGCTTATGTATTCATTTGTACTTGTTCAAAGCAAATGCAATTTAATTTTACAATATTCTCAAATCACTGCAATACTCATTTTACATGTCGAAAGAACAAGACAATAAAGTGGACAGTCAGGTTTTCAGTGTTTCATAAGGAGAACTGATATGCTGCATGGAGAAGAAACAACAGAAGTCAAGGTTCACGTGTGCAATACTTCAAAGAGTATCCTGTAAATCCCAGGTCGTTGCACAGAGAGGGCAGTTTGATAATTGCAGCGATACTGTAATGAGGAGATGACATAAGATCAGGAGAACAGTGGGTGAGAACCTAGTTTAACTGGAGAAGAGCAGACAGCTGTAGTCAGTGGAATAAAATCAGCTTTTTTGGAGAGCACTTCATTGCAGGAAATGTGCTGGAGCGTTCTCAGGCACTCTCAACAGAAGCCCTACTCCCTCCCCTTGCTCATTGCAGCAGGAGCATAGTAAAGTGTATGTGCCAAAATGGCATGGAGAAAACATTTCTCAGCTTTCTCAGCTCAAGCCCCAGCAATTTAGGGTGCTCATTTAAAAAGTAGGAAATTTCAGTTTATTTTTCTAGGAAAGTCTGAGTATTTTTCATGCATTCCTGCTATATGTCTGAACCTTTTTTCATGTAGGTAAGCATGCTACCTTCACTGCTTGTGCAGTTGCAGTTTGTATAAATAATTATGCAAAGACCAGAACTATGGTGTCCTCTCTTCTGATGTGTTTTGAAATTTTTCTAATCTACTCATGTAATTACTCATTACATTACGGTGTGCAGTCCTAGAGATGGTTTGGAATGTCAGTAAGCAACTTGCCCTCTCCTGTGATGCCCCAGTCAGCAGTTCCCGACGACTCCAAGTAGCACATGTCTAGAACTGTAACCTACTGGAATATTCTTATTTTGAGAGAAAAAGCTGTTTTACAGATAGTGACAGTAAGAGTCAAGGAGTTTGATGTCCTAGGTTAGAATGAGAAGTAGAGCTCCATGCCTCAGTTCAAGTTTCTAATTCCAGTCTCTGCTCAGAGGACTGTACAAAGAGAAAGATAATTTACAGCAGCAATTAAGAGGCATGATTTCTTCTGTAATGTGAAAATTGAGGGAAATTCTTACCATAGACTGGTTTAAGTAACTTCAGGAAGCACAAACAACTCTTAACTTAACATTCATAAAGCGGCTTCTTCTTTGCAACTTTAACTTCTTGTGGACTGGATAGCATTGTGTTTCATATCTGTAGCCAGAGCTGAGCAAGTGTTCTCTTCAAGGTGAATTACTGCTGATCACTGTGAACTTTCTGATCCATCTGATATCTGGGAAGTACTTTCTCCCTGGATGTCCCTTTATTGAGAATGCATTGTGTAAGCACCATTTGGATTTCTAGGGCTGTGTAGCTCTTAGCAGGTCACTGGTGATGCTGATGGGGTTTGCAGGCAGGTAGTTTTCACTCCTCCAACATTCTTCTCAGCTAGGGCTTGGCCCTGAATGCAGGAAAATAAGGAGGGAGCCAGAATCACTCTGCATGGCTAATGTGATCTCTCACGATTGGCTGAGGGGGGAAATCTAGCACATTTCAAAGAACAGATTTCCCTTAAGTTTCATTTCCGATAGTTGGTCACATATGAAAGGTGGAGAGGAGTGTTGGAGAATATGCTGACAGTTACTTAGATTTTGGGTTCAGGCTAGAAATGATGAAGCATTTTGATGTTATCTACTTTGAGAGGAATCAAATATCCAGAAATAGGAGCCTAGATACAGTACACGCTGTAGCAACTTCATGAAGTCTTGTGTATTCAGTCTACAGCTGTCTTATTAGAAAGAGTTCCAAAGTGGGGAGAAGCTGGGATACCTAACTCAAAGCTGCAGAAAGATTCCACAGTTTACTTAGCGAATTCATAGTTGATGCCTGGAATGCCTCTTTTCAAGAATGGTGCAGAGTGCTTGAAGGAGAGACTAGGTGGGCATTCAGAACTTTAATCCACTGCATCTACTTCAGAGGACTATTATCTTTAATATATACACTTTTTTAGATGATTAATAATTGATTAATGCTTTATCCTTCTTAGGAAAGCATTTGTATTTCCATTCAATAAGGTTATGGGAGTTCGTCACTAGCTTCTAGGAAAGTGTTATGATCTAGGTGACCTAAGAACTTGTGAATTTCTTGGATTTCAGTAGAACACATGGTATAACTCTTATCCTTAGACATACTATTTAGACTGCTTGTATTTCATATTATTACGATGCATGTGATCACTTAACTCCATTGTATCTGCATATCGCTCTTTTGGTTTTTATTTGCCAGGCTTCTTGTCTGTACTTACATACCTACTGCAAGCTATCTAGTCTTACGAAGTTGAACTTCATTCTTCAAGTGTGATTTACTCAGTACAGCCTAAAGTCATGATGAAAAAGATGAGCATATCTACAAGCAAAACTTCCCTGGTCCTCTTTCTGTGCCAAATTATTTCTGCACTGGATGTACCTCTTGACTGTAAGTATTAACCTGATAAATAAGTGCAGAATAATGGAAGATTAGTTAAATAATTTCTATAGGAAGCTGAAGATAACTCCAACATGGAGCTCAAAATAGAGTGTTTGGTCACTTCAATCAGGACATTATAATTGTTAATATTTACACTTATGTACTGAAGATTTTTCAAAACCTGTGCATATAAAATGAGTTACATTATTCATTTGAGGAGGTTTATCACAGGATTCTCACAGAATCCTACTTACACTTCCGTGTGCTTTTGTTTGATCAAAATGAAGAAGGGCAGAAAAGCCCTGCTATATGCTAATTATATGTGAAATTAGGATCATATTGATAATTTTCTAAAAATCCCAGGACAATTCCTAGTTGCTGTAAACAATCACCCTTACCTTCAGGGAAGAGGTTCCCAGGAGCTGATATGAGACCTAGTAAAATATTCAAATACCTAAAATTCAGGCACTCAAAGCATCCTATTTTTTTTCATGCAAAAGGGTAAGTAAGGCTCTTAGATTTCTTTCGTGCCTGAAAACAGTTAAGAACTTTTACTTAAAAACTTGTTTAAAAAGTGCTGAGCAGGGAACTCCAGCATTAACACATGAAAAAACATCTGGAGGAGGGGAAATCTCAAGATCTGAAGTTCTTGTCTAATATAAGACACTGTTAGTGTGAAACTGTTCCCCTGTTAGTGGGGAGCCTTGAGGGTAGCACTCCATACTGAAAAGGAAGCAATGGTAGCTGCTCTGTTTTATATTCTATAGCTAATTTTATTAAATTACTCATGTTTCAGGTTGCTGCTTTCTTTCTAAGATAAACATGATCACATTTTCAGAATTCAGTGAACCATGTTGCACCTCTCAGTGACTATTCATTTGCTGAACTAAATACTAGGGAAGAGAACATTAGGACTGGTGTTTAATTGATGGATTAATACATCAGTAAATTTACCTGTGATTCTAATCTGCATGGTTTTCTTTACACCTATGCTTTTGATACCTTCCTGCCTTCCAGAAATGCATGTTTTTCTTTAGTAGTTATTGACATACATTGCAGGTGCTTTGGTGTTTTTTTTTCCCCCCATGCATTTTACAAATCAAACCAATGACCTGTATTTTTGTAACAAAATCAATGTATTTGAATCACATCCAGCTTGTGTTGTAAATGCCTTTAGAGCAATCAGCTGTGGGTAAAAGAAGGCTTTGAAAGTTTGATGAATAAATGAATGTGTTACTTTCAAAACAATTTTTCTCTTTGAACATCTTTCCAAGCTATGAATAGTGTTTTAAACCTATCTTGTAGTTTAGCAACTAATATAAATTCTGCACCTCTCTCATATAATTATCTTAAGAGGAAGATTTTGGGTTAAATTTACCAGAAATGCATCAATAGACAAAAATGAATAACCCTTTTGGATGTATCATTTTACTTCTCTACTGAGAATTTAATTCCCTTCTACTTCATGCTTAATAACTTTATGAGGTCTGAGAAAGTCACATACTTGAATTTTTAGCCAGAAATTACATCTAGAATGATGGTATTGCTTTCATAAATAATGATGAGAATGGGCTCTGGGAGAGCACCACAAGGGAAAGACTTAGATTTTTTTGTGGGTCTTCCCTGAATATCCACCATACAGACCTGGTGGTGAGAACATACTTGATTAGTTGAATATTTAGGTTTCATCCAGGTTAGCAATTGCTATTCATAGGGCGTTCATTAGTTCCTAGTCAGTGTCTTCTCAAAGCAGGCAAGGAATGACTGAAAATGTAGGGGACTCAAGGACATTTGGCCTACTGATAAAGAGGTTTATGCAAAACATTGGAAGCAAGCGATAAAGATCTCACAGCTAAGATGAATTTTTTTGTTTATTTGTTATTTTTCAAACCAAAAAGGGTTGCAAGTCTGTTGAGTAGAATTAGGTGCTTTTGTCTTTACAAGAGTAATTTTGGCCTGAAGCCTTCTCTGTGTTCTTCCATGTGATCATATGGGAGGATTGATTTTGACTGCAGCATGAGAGTGGTGCACTCCATTAATTCTGATCTGCTGCTGTCTCTTCAGTATTAGTGTTTTATGTCCTTGCAAGGCCAAAATCACATAGCATGGCTGCTGTTAAAGAGTCAGCACTTCAGGAAGGTTTCTCATACCAAGAGCTTTAAGACAAATGTAGCAATATCTGACACAATGGAAATTGTGGCTGGAATTTCAGGCATCACTGCATGGGTTACAGTGCTGAATGTTTTAAATGTTTTCTTTTTAATGGTGACCAATGTCCTTGTCAGAGATACTTATCTTCCCTCTCAAAATTGCTAATTTTCTCTTCACTAACAAATGTTTCTCTTTAATCTCCATTTGTCCATTCAACTGCTGATTCTGATGTGGGAATAAAAGCAAAACTTCTAGAAGAATGTAAGTTACTCTTCACTAAAAATAGGCTGTGTGCCGCTGAAAATTAATACAGTTTGTGTTGCAAATTGAATTTGCAGTGCAAAAATGTGTGACTCTGACATTTTGTTGATAATTTGGTTTGCTGTATCTAGGTCTTTTATGCATGCAGTGTTCAGAAAATACTACTGTACATAAAACAACATTCTGACATTCTGAATAAATTAATTGTGTGGTTTTTGATGGTGTGCTACTTGAACATTAAAATCCTCACTCAATATCAGCATGTGCAGTTGTTTTATAGCTACTTTCAGGAGTAAATATATTGGATAAAAAATAAATTTATTGGAATATATGTACTTCTGTACTATTTAGCATATTTGATGTAGACATAGTGTTATATCCACAATGTATATAGCTATTTAAGTAGACCTCATATTTTATGAGTTCTAACTTTAGTTTTATGGTTAATTTAATCACTTTTAAGTGCAGTCCATAACACAGAAGTGGAGATTTCAGGTCTTTGATATGCATCAGATGGAATATCCTGTAGATTCAGCAGTGTTTACATCATATCCTTTTTCAGAGTGAATTTGCTTTTCCCAAGTAAGCATCTGACATGTACTGACCCAGGGAAATGCCTCTGAGAGGGAAAGGGACTGCCTTCAAATACTCCTAAAAAATACCCACCAAGGTGTCACGTAAAAATGTTGCCTTCNTCCCTGGGAAATGCCTCTGAGAGGGAAAAGGACTGCCTTCAAATACTAAGAAAATTAATTCCTAAATAAATTCCTAAATTAATTCCTAAAATAAATTCCTAAGAAATACCCACAAAAGTGTCACGTAAAAATGTTGCCTTCCTCTTTCAAGGATTCTCCCTTGTACAGTGAGGGGCAGAACCCAACTCGTCGTGGCCTGTTCTGTTCTGCTTAGCTGCTGTGTTCTGTTAGGATTCCATGATCTAATTTCTTTTCATCACTGTTTCTTGCAGGTAGGATTTTACAGACAGCTACCTCTGTCTGTACAAAGGAGTACTTACTGTATAATGATGTACTTAAGGAAGACCTAAATAAAAATCCCAGTTGTACAATTTTAGCTGTCTAGAGTGAGGCATAAGAACACAGCTAACTAATAAATTAAATACTTTGTTCCAGTGGCTAGAAATTACCCCAAAGCACTAGCAAAGGGTATTGCTGGACAGGCGATTTACAGCATTTAGACAGGGATGTTCATGGGCATGTTATTAAACATTTTATTTAGGTGACACTAAACTGTAAACATACAAATAATGTTGAGGAAGACACCTTTCTCACTATCTTAATATCATAAACAGATTTTTTTAAATGCAAAAATGAGCATACATAATGGTAAATGGTTATAAATTACTTAAAATAGGTAGACACCAACTACTTTGTCAGGTGAATCAATTTTGCTACTTGTTTTATAGTACTTGACAAATCACAAATGTTAAATGATTGCTTCTTCTGGGACAGTTCACAAGATTGAGTGCATTTTTAATGGGTTTCTTAAGGGGAATAAGTGCTTTAATTTTCCTACATGTTTACTTTATTCGGAAACTAGATATTATTTTTGTCATTTTTAGTCTTTTGCTTGTGACACATTTTTTACTCCTGAACTGTAGTTCTTGAAAGCATGCTTTGTAGATTAATGCAGTATGTTAAGCATAATAAATGTGTGGAAAGGTTTCACCCACAGAGAATTTAAAAATACATAAAATGTTTAGAAGCACAAAGCAATGTATATTTTTTCCTTCTGTGTGGTAAAAAACATTTTGTGGAGGTTTATGTCTTGCAACTCTTCATTTCAGATTTGTTGGACTTAGAATTTGAGTGTACTTTGGTTTTGTGAAAATCTGTTGAAATCTGAGGTATAGAAATTGTGTTTTCATTAAACTTTTTGGCCAAGATCTTCATCCACTGTAAATCAGGATAGCTCAGTTGGAAGTTAGCATAGCTACACTGATTTACAAGGGCAGAGAACTTCGGCCTCCTGATATAAAGGATACTTTAATCCCACTCTTCTGTCAATGATTTGACTGCTAAGTGCTATTCTTCTTCCTCTGCTTGCAAAAGTGTCTTGGTGATCCTTTAAAAATATTGTTGAAATCATCTCTCTTTGTTGTATTTCATAATGAAGTGTCACAACCTCCTACGATAACTCAGCAATCTCCAAAAGATTACATTGTTGACCCTCGAGAGAATATTGTAATACAGTGTGAAGCCAAAGGAAAGCCACCTCCTAGGTTAGTAGCATTTTTTTTTTCTTTTATTGACCTAAGAGCACAGAAGAAGTAGGAGAACATACTGTAATTTTTGTAAACTAACAGGATCACGATTATGTGTATGAATGTGCTTGCACATGCAGAAACATGCACACATCTGTATCTCTGTAAATTGCACAGCTACCAGATAGTGGCACAGTTTTCACTCTTATCACACTTGACATTTAAATGTTTCTAGAGTCATCAGACAACTGTAGCATTCCTTTCTTCTTAGAACTCTAACAATAAAATAATACTTGATTTTTGCAAGAGCAGATAGGTAAATGCCTATGGAACACACCAGGAGGTATGCTGTACTATGAACTGCATGATGTGCCAGGTTTAGGCATAGTGTTTAAGGAGAACGGATGTTGAATAAAATCAGACTGGTTGGAATACATTCAAATGTAATGTTTTGTAACTAATTCCATTTTATGAAGCTGGTCTTGAAGTACAGTTTGTCGGAGGTTATATAGTCTGTATCAGTTTTATTGATCAGCAGCCTTGTGTATTTAATAGCCTTAAGTTTTGGTTTTGACAGAAATGGATCAGATTCCTGATCATCATCCATTTTAAGATTCTCTTTCAGCATCTTTAAATATTTGGCAGCTACTCAATTCAAGGTACTGAGTACCTGCACTGGAAACATCAGTAGCCATGATACATTCTGACAATGTTAGTAACTGCTGCTGATTGCAGAGACTGGGAACATAGAAATGTGCCTCTCTCTAGTGATTCTGTGATTCTGCTCCAGCAGTGTTCGGCTACACCCTACTAGCAAGATCCATCTGAAACTGCTCACTCAGACATAGAGCTTGTTAGATGTATTTCTTCTGAATAACCAGGGATTTTTTCTGCGTTATTCCTGCTGGTTGCCTTGGCATCATGGTCATTATCATGCTGGGCAGCAGAATGGAGAAGATGGAGATACTCTCACCATTTCCAGTGTTCTAGAATTTTAATTTTGCTGTCCCAATACCATTTTTAGGAGTCTGTGTGTTTACCTGGAGGATCAGATGATTATTGTCCACTTTGGGACAACTATATTGCTTCTGCAGATGTTTCTCTTGAACACTTTTGGTTGGAATTACCTGAGAGA
This sequence comes from Polioptila caerulea, assembly GCA_013397295.1. Taxonomy (NCBI): domain Eukaryota; kingdom Metazoa; phylum Chordata; class Aves; order Passeriformes; family Certhiidae; genus Polioptila; species Polioptila caerulea. The sequence continues at coordinate 15,105 of VYXF01002453.1, forward strand.
AAAAGAATGCTCTATGTGAGACTGACATACCTGAGCCATGTGCCAGGGCTCTCTGATGTACATTCCCCATCAAACATGGCTTTATTCCTGCGCTACAGAGGAAGTGACAGGTTTTAAGTGAAGAATTTTCTAATGAGTTTTCTAATCTTGTGCTTAGTCTTGCCTATTTTTTAAGATATGACATTGATTTAATTTGTATCAATAGTCTGGTTGGTCCATCACTCTTGATAATCTGCAAATGCATATTTGAACTTCAACTGCTCCAGAGCTCTGAAGTCAAAGGGGGACTTTCTCAGCCCACAGTGTGAATTGTGTGATATCAGTGTGATAACTTCTTATTGGTAAGAGCACCTGGCATAAAGGTTTGTGGGAGTGCTGCTACCTATAGCTAGAACAGCAAAGACTGACTGTCATGCATCTCAAATTCAGGGGTTTGTACCACATTTTCCCTCTCTCATTAATTTTATTGATAATGGAAACCCCACATTCTGAAGCTTCACCTGCAAAGTTGTAAGAAAGAGGTTCACTGTTAGTTCACTCTGCATGGGAGTCCTCCAAAAACACTGCTGTGTGATGCAGCACTGCTGCAAGGTCATCTCTTCTCTCCCCCAACACAAGGTGCAAATATCATGTCCAGTCCTGTCCGGCTGCTGAAGAAGGGCAGTACACAACTTGAGTCAGAATTTGAGCTTTTCCAGTATCATTTACATTTATACTTTAGGAAGCATTCTAACCAGCACAAAGAGTGTTTGGGCTTATGATTCTGAAGCTGAAATATAACAAGTTCAAAAACTGCTGTTCACAGCATTTGAAGCTGTGAGTGCTGACCACTTCATAGGTGTTGGCCAAGCTCTCTGTGATTGTGCTTCTGACCATAAACAGAGCATAAGTAAGAAAGTGGTGTTTATGGTAGTCTAAGTTGTAGACTGTGAATCTCTGCTTCTTTACAATTTTTTATGAGTTCTATTAGTCTTCATTTTTAATGACTGCTTTTCAAAACATCTCTTGTTTTGAGTAGCATCGGTATAAATTTACTAGGTTAAATAAAGGCTATCAGACTGTACAATTTCAATTAGAGAATTATGTTTGCATAAGAACAGTGAAAAGAAATCAAACTTACCACAGTCTTTAATTCACTTGTATAACTTCAAAATCGCTGAACCAATTAAAAGAAATGGTCTCCTGCTGGGGCCTGAGATGACATATTTCAGCCCTGAGCAAGTTTTTAGAGACAGGTTTATTAACCCTTCCAACAATAGGTTTTATAATGGAAATGCTAATGAGCAATATCAGTTCTTGCAGATGTTATGATTTTTAATAGAAAGAAAATCAGTTCTTTTCCATGTATGATTAACCTCAGAAATTTTTAATATAGTTTTTTAAAAAAGAATTGACTTTGAAATAGCTCCTGTTAATAAGATCAGCCAAACCTTTTATCTTTAAATATGGCCAGATTTCTTATATTAAAAGTTCTTTTTTGTTTTATTAGTTAATTTAGTTCGGGAATGAGTCTTACTTATCTGCTAATAAAAAAATAGCATGTATTTTTGTTAATTAGTTTTTTCTTCTTCATGCAATCTACAAAAAGCAGCTAAGGATAAACTTTTCCTTTTGTTTTTATTGTTTTAGCTTCTCCTGGACACGCAATGGAACTCATTTTGATATAGATAAAGATGCACAGGTAACAATGAAACCAAATTCAGGGACTCTTGTCATAAATATTATGAATGGTGGGAAGGCAGAAGCATATGAGGGAGTTTACCAGTGTACAGCAAGGAATGAACGAGGAGCAGCCATTTCCAACAATATCGTTATAAGGCCTTCTAGTAAGTAAAGTTCTTAATGTTCACAAAGTGTGAAACTCTTTGGTTTTCTTATTTGCTTATTAACTTCTTTGCCTTTTTGTTTTCCTGTCTTAAAAATTCAGTCATCCAAGTAACCATGCTAGAAGTTATTGTCTATTTTCTAATACTTAAGTATAATACTGTATTACATGTTCTCTCAAATACTTTTTTTACAAAAATCTAATGGCTGAGTTTTTTTTCTTGATACATCTGGATAACCTTATAATGTTTAAAACTGAGTTTTATGTATGACACTACTGCTAGAATAAAATATTTAAATCCTTAAGGCTTTAAGGATAATTTGTTGACAATGATGGCATAATTGATGATACCAATTTTTATTCTGTTTATGAATTATATGTATACCATAGTTTTTGTAACAGCTTTAAAATGTAACAGATTGGAACTAAAAAAAAGATAAAGATGAAAAATTTTGATTTATGGTAGATTGTTTCTACAGCTTTTTATGAGCTTTATCTCATATTAGTTTTCAAGCTTCTCAGCTTCAAGTGCTGTTCTCACATCTTAATTAAAGCGTGTGTGTATAATACTGCTTCAGGAATGTCTACCCCTTGTTCTATTTTAGCACATCACCTTTTTTTTCAGTATAGTTAAAAATTTACAAGATACTGTTAGAAAACCTTTACCGAGTCGACAAAATAATTTGGATCAGTTGATTATACTTTTAATAAATCATTGCTATACTTTTCTTGCAAGAAAACATAAAAAAGAGCAAAAATAAAAACTTAGCAAACGTGAAAGGACTTAACATTCTGATGGATGTTAAGTTCTTCCATTTCTCTGGAATACTTAAAAGTTTTGCGGTTTTGCCAATCCACAGTTTGTGTGTGTGTCAAAATTCCTTTCTATAGGGTCGCCTTTGTGGACGAAAGAGAAGCTAGAACCAAACCATGTTCGCGAGGGTGACTCTCTAGTGCTGCACTGCAGGCCTCCTGTTGGCTTACCACCACCGATCATATTTTGGATGGATAACGGTGAGCTCGGTTTTCATGCAGTTGACTTTCTTTCAGTTTTTCTGTGTAGAAGATCATTGCTTACCAAAACCACAGATGGTAAAGTTTCCCTCTAAGTTAAAATTGAGTGAATTTCCATTTCTGTAGAACAAAGGAAACAAGCAGACATACAGCCCAAAAGCACGAAGCCAAAAGCAGCTGGAGATCTTAATGTAAGTTGTAGATTAACCCACTGGGGGAGAATGGGCAGACAAGGGATTTCATCAGGAAGTTTAGAAATGTCTATATATGTACCAAGCCACAAACAAGTGTAGTTTAATTAATGTGGAGTCTGCAGATCATAATAATTGAGTGTGCCAATTATATTTGACATAAATGTGTTCTTGTTTTCCCTTAGCTTTCCAAAGGCTGCCCCAAAGCGAAAGAGTTTCCCAAGGTCTAAATGGAGATCTTTATTTTTCTAATGTACAACCAGAAGACACCCGGGAGGACTATATCTGCTATGCAAGATTTAATCATACACAAACTATACAGCAGAAACAACCTATATCTGTAAAAGTCTTTTCAAGTAGGTATTGCATCACCAAATTACTTACTTACACAGTATTTTTCCAGAGTTCTCAAGTTATGTGCTAAAGTTTAGTAGTGTTATGGTAGGGGATTTTTTCATTTTAATTTTGAATAAGAAATTACATTACTGTATGAACTTGAAATGTAATCTCCAGTTTTCTTGATATATAATTGATTTTAACAGCTATCAATTTTTCCTGTATAAGGTTTTGTGTTTTGAATAAATGTTTTTTAAGATTTGATACATAGAAAAAATACAGTGTAAAAAAACCAGTTTTCAGATGTTTTTCCAATGCAAGAATATTAAGTTATTATGATTATTGTAACTATTGAAACAAATTAATCAATCACTTGATTAACTCACCGTGGCCATGTCATCACCTTTTGATTCCCAGAACTTTTATTTATCCCTTTTGTATGCTTTCTTCATGATATTCTGTTTATTTCAGTGGATTCATTGAATGACACTATAGCTGCTAATTTGAGTGACACTGATATTTATGGTGGTGAGTTACACTGGTCCCCACTGATACTCCTTGTTTCACAGTAGCATTTAGTTAACTAACTTCACCTCCATGGCTACTTAATCTTTTGCTCCTTTTTCAGTTTCTAATAAAGGTATCAATTAGTGCTGGTGATAATACATGCTTTACAGAGGGACTGCACAGTGTGATCCTTTCCAATATTTGATGTTTCGATGCTTTTATAACATATGGCTCATAGAAAATACAAACATTTATAATAAAAGAGTTCTTTCACACTGGTGCAGATTTTAAAAACTACTTCTATATTGTGTTGATTGTTTTATTTTTTTCCTCAAATTTAACTAGTAGTTTGATTATGTTAATTATCACTAGGACTATTCAATGTCATGTGCTGCATAATAAATAACAACAATTAAGCACCTAACAGATCCACTTCACATTTAATAACTTTCTGAATGTACCAATAAATTCATAGAGGTAGGATAAGTTTTGTTTGTTTGGTGTTTAAGCTGGTCTTTCCATTAATCTATGTTGAATGGTCTTTTGTATGTTCTGAATTAAATCCTCCTGAAAAGATGTATGTGTGTTTAGCAAGGCTGACTTTGGAGCACCACTGATTCTAGACTCTCCACTTGATACTGGGTGACATAGAAAATACTTGATATTTATTCCTTTTTTTTGTCTTTTTCCTTGTGAAATGGGGCTTTGCGCATATTAAACCGTAACTTACGTAAATCTAAAATAAAACATGGGCACAGAATATTTTACTTCTCCACATAAGAATATTTTACTTCTCTACATAAGAATTACATGTTATTCAGGAGGGACAAACAAGAAATAAGTACCTGGACACAGAACGATATATTAGGTACAATTATTGAGGAAAATAGTCGGGTTGGCTCCCAGCTCAGAACCACCATGGGTAATTCTTCTGAACGTTCACAGTCTGGCCAAGTGAGTCAGCAGCCCTTGGCAGTGATCCCTGGGGAGATGAGTTGTTGCTGTGACTGTCGGCTGTGTTCTTGACTCTAGACTGCTCTGTTCTCCCACAACTTTAGATTGTTTGTGCACTGGTTATTAAGGAATTCACAGCACATACTGGATTAAAACAAAGTGTTGTATTTATGTTAATGTATCAGTAAATCCTGTACTCTAACAAACTTTGAGTTTATTATGTTTCTAATCCCATTTTTAAAAAACAAAATTATTTACGGTAGTGTTTCAGACTCTTAAAGCGCTTCAGAGCAATTAAATTCTATATATTAAAATTACTACAAGAGAACATTATTCACAGAAAACACTCTATAATTACAGAAAACTCTTATTCTGAATTCCATGAAGACATAGAAAGTACCATATACTTCAAAAGCCAACAGAGTATAATGTCAGAAATGAGTCTTATATTTATAGCTGCCTGTTTACTGTGGTTATTGCTCACAGGTTAATCCAGGTTCTGTATTGCAAGACTGGGGAACAGCTTGAATTAAAGTTAAACATATAGTAAGTGGAAAACACAAGGATCAACTTCTGAAACAATGCCTCACATTGTCTAGGAAATATTAAAACATATTCCAAAGCAGACAGTATTGGTTAATATTTCTGATTAAAAATAACTTTGCTTTGTTTTTATTTTGATGGAAGCCTAGGAATTTTCAGTAACTTTCAGTCTTGCACTGTGCCTCACACCAGTGGCCTCTTACTCCCCATTACAGTTCTGTTGAATGAAACAGCAGCTACTTAGGATTAGGACTGCATAGCTGACTATGTAAAAGCTTTGTATCAATTGTTCTTGTCTTTTAATAATAACATTTCTCTTCTATGTGTTCAGAATTGTGGCACTTAACAGATATGTCTGTCAAAAAACTAATGTGTTTGGCTTTGTAGTTGTGCTGCACAATGACTTTTAATGAAGTGGCCAATGCGGAGCAAAATCTCTGTTCAAAATGTGAAAATGGATGTATGCACTTGATTAATATTAGAATAAAATTTAGAAATTAATTGTTTTACTACTTCTTGTTCCAGCAAAGCCAGTTACAGAAAGGCAGCCCGTTCTTCTAACACCAACAGGTAGCACAAGTACCAAAGTGGAACTCAGAGGAAATGTGCTTTTATTGGAGTGCATCGCGGCAGGATTGTGAGTTACTTTGAGACACCTTTTTTTTTCGAAATAGAAATACAGAAACAGAGGTAAACATTTCAGAGATGCTTAAAATGTGACCGCTCTATTAGCTTATGTGTTTCAAAGAAGAAGTGTAAAATGAAAGAGCTTTTTTAAGGAACCCCACCATTTGCTTGGGCATCAGCAGATTTTGGAACTGGCTAGGAACATATGTGGCCTCTGCCTTCTCATATCCCCAAATCCTATGCACAGGATATGGGTTGTACCATTGTTTTTAAAGGACACGGACAAGAAATTCTATAGTCTAAACTCAGGCACATATCCGCAGATTTGCAGTCAGGAGTAAAACCTCTGTTGTTTTCCTAAGTTTACAATCATAAGGTTCTCAAATTAAATAAACATAGATAAGAATTTGCTGTTGTAATCCAAGAGAACTGCTTAGATGTGTTAAAAATTACTTAGTAGATCCGCCAGGTGGGAATTGTTGGGACAAATCTTCAGGTCCTTACATCTAATTTCTCATTGAAGAGCTTAATTGGTACTTGTTTCTTCAATGCAACACAAGTTTCTTTCTGCTGGTTATTGTGCAAAAAGAAAATTACTAAGAGCAATTTAGCTCCATGTATTAGGTTGATCTTTAAATCAGTTTCATTCTCAGGAAGAAATCTGAGAATAGATTGGTTATAGATAGAAGTGGAAAATCTCTAGTATCTATTTCAAGAACTGTAAATATGTTTACAGTGCACAAAGGCATACACTGCAGAGTGCTCTCAGGTAGCCACGAGGAAAGCCAAAAATTGCAAATCATGCACCACAGCACCATGCACATGTGTTCACTTGCATGAGCTCCACAGGGCACGCTCAGGCACAGCTTGTTCTGAGCATCAGTGCCGTGCTTCTGTCTCAGCTGTGACCTGCTCAGGTGTCTGCCCCAGCAGCACCAACAAAACCACCCCTGTGAGTGAGAGTAGCATCAGCCCAGGTCATTTTCATCTGCAATAGTTATATGCCTTTTGACAACCCTGACAGAAAAGTATTCGGTGATCCAAACTCCTGTAAAATGGTTGGATAAAACTTGTGAAAAAAATAGAGTGTAATACATTATATGGCTTTCTGCTTTAGCTGTCATGTAATTTAAAAAGAAAAATCAGTGAGGGAATACTTGTCCACAAAGGGCCAGATGCAGGTTTTGTTTGAAACAACAATTCCTAATCACTGACAGCGTGATTAAAAGTCAGCTTTGCTAGGTGTCTGTGTTATAAAATATGTGCTATTAGACAGTTAAGGGAGTATTTGCCTAGAGCCATTACTATTTGAGAGAGGACATTCTATTCAGTAAGCAACAAATTGTGATTTCTTGTAATTTTCAAAGTGTATCTCCATGTGTTTGAACAACTTTCAACTTTAGTGGGCAACATGGGGCATAGCCAAGATTTAGATTTGGTGCAGTGACAAGTAGCTATACTTGACTCAGCGCTGACATTTTTTTCTTGATTTCTCACAAGAAATGTTTTTATCTCCATACAGCTCTTTTGTAAAGTTTATAAGGTTCATGAAGCATTATGATACTGCTCACACGAAGGACAATAATAAACTCATTTTATACATTTAAAAGCACCATGAGCATCAATTTAATAGTAGAAGCTTGTCTTTATTTATTAACCCTCAGAATTTTTAGATTAATCAGCAGACAAATGTATTCTGTAATTATTAATCCTATGAACAGATGGCCATTGACAATATTAGTGAGACTTGTCATTTTCTAGAAACAAATGCTGGCATATTTTTCATATTTGTTGGATGTGGCTCAGAATCTGGGTAGAGGCTCTTAAAATAATTATTTATAAAACATATATTAAAAATATTAACATATTGAACTCTTATCTTCCTTTTCTTCAGTCCCTAAATTTGATCTTACTTTTTGCTTTTACTTCTCAGACCCACACCGGTAATCCGCTGGATCAAAGAGGGTGGGGAACTGCCAGCCAACAGAACATTTTTTGAAAACTTTAAGAAAACTCTCAAGATTATAGATGTTTCAGAAGCTGACTCTGGGAACTACAAATGTATAGCAAGAAATTCATTAGGTTCAGTTCATCATGTCATTTCAGTAACTGTGAAAGGTAATGCTAAAATTATCCTTAGTGTAATGTTATCAAGGGTCCAGAATCCAGGATTGAAGCAGTCTTTCTAGGATGAAGTATGAATGATAATAGTTAAAAATCACTCTGAGGAAACATTCAACTCTGAATTCTAACACTTGAAGGGCTTTACTATCTATAATTTCTTTTTCATCTTTTAGTGTTACTTTATAAAGCATCAGGCTAAATTGGTATTTAACTGTAACAGTAGTAAGATATGCCTTAGTTTACACAAATATTACATGTATTTTAGATCCTTTGGTTATCTGTCATTAGACTGCTTCTTTCTCTTGTTTCTCTGTCTTCCTCCTTATCTCTCTTCATCATCTCGTAATTTTCTCCATTTTTCTTCTCTCCGTTCATATAGTGCAGATTCTTTCTTTCTTCTATTGTGCTATTGTCTTACAGTCTTATGTTTTTCTTCCTTTTTCTCTTTTACTAATATTTCTGGCTTCCTATCTTCTTCGTGTTTTTTACCCAAGATGATGCCTTATAATTCTAAAAACATTTACATCATGTTTGTCTAAATAGGAATTGTAAGTATGCTGTGAATACCATGAAACAAACCACTGTAATGACAGTTAATTAGTCATTGAAATAATCAGCTCTATTGCTTACTTTGCATGCTAAATAGTCATTTATTTTGTTGTAGATCAGCATCTTTTTATGATCACTTTTAACCTCCTTTCTAATAACAGAAGTTTAATTTTCTGTTTGCATCTGTCCATCAACCAAAAATCTGAAAATTAAGTGCAAGATATGATAATATATGCTGTTTGTGGTTATTTACTGTAAAAAAAAAGATGGAGAAATAGGTGAATATCTTCTAGTAAGGACAGTGTTTAACCCATTTTGATCTCTGTGTTTTCATCTGTCTCGGGTAAACATCTGGCCCCACTGCAATCATCCATTGAATTGAGTGAGACCAAGGATTTTGCCATTTTAAAATTTTACCCTTGACATGAAATCTTTTTGTGTAATTAAACCTAAATTCATTCCTAGCAGCCTAACTACTAAGAGCATAGATATCTCTGAAATTATTTAAAAGACCACTGTAGTGTCTGCAAATGCCATACTCAGATAAATTTTGCTTGCTTTAAGAAAGGCAAATTAGATTCAAAGCAGGCACCCTAAATGAAACGAAGATCCTCTTGTTGTTTATCTCAGAATTTTAATGCAGTGAGTGACCAGAGGGTCAATTCATCCAATGTATGATCTACCACCTAACTGAGTATCCCATTTGTACATATATATATATGTCTCTGTGTGTGTGTGTATATATAAGGTAACAGTATAGCTATAGCTACACATACCTTGTTGTAATTATCTTCTGATTACCATGCCTGTGCCTTATGATTTTCTGTTTATAATTTTGGAAAATAATTGCTGTCTTTCTTTTCTTAAACCCAGCTGCTCCATACTGGATAACAGCACCCAGAAACTTGGTGTTGTCTCCTGGAGAAGATGGAACATTGATCTGCAGAGCTAATGGCAACCCAAAGCCTAGTATAAGCTGGTTAGCAAATGGTGTTCCTATAGCAAGTAAGAATCTTGATTACCTTACAGGAGCATGAGTAAGAAAATATGAGGAGTCTCAGGGTGGCTTTTGTCAAATAGATGTGAAGAGCCTGTATTTGTGTAGTTTTTGCCTGACAGGTAATGACAAATCATAAAAGATGTGATAAAAATACTGTGGTTCATAAAAGCTGAACAACAAAATGTGCCTCTAATGTGTTTGAGACAGCTAAAATGTGTAATGATGCTCTTGGTTCTTGTCTGGCATTCTGCAGATAGTATCTGTGGAGATTGGATGGTCCCGCTCACAGGGTCATTGCTGGGATGTCATTGTTATTACCCCTGTGTTTCTGTGGCAGTCATATCTGCTAAATCTCTCCTTTGTTGCCCCACTGCAACTCTAATGTTGCCTAGGAATCCTAAATGTGACTTAAAAAGTGAAGTGCTCACATGGTGGATATACAGAGCACTTGTAGGATTTGCAGGATTTGCTGTACTCCGCAGGATTTGCAGCTTAGTGTATGTTTGAGCCTTCCAGGCTTCAGCTCTAAGAAGCTGCAGCAGCAAAACTGAGTGTGTCAGCAGCTACCTGACAAACAGTTTGTGCCAAGTAGGTGTCAAAGAAAAGGAACCCCTAAGGCAGTGAGACAGCTGTTTCTGTGTGCATGGGTAAGAAGAGCAGCCCTGGACTGGAGATTGAGCCACTTAATTGCTGCAGTGTTACACCTGGCAATGCTGTATGACAGACACAAGGTGGCTGCTATATATAGTACAACTTGCCTTGGGGAGAACTTGCTGGAGGACACTGCAGTGTGTTGTCAGCTGGGTTTGCACTGAGCATACCTTGTACTGTAAAGTCACACTTGGTTCTTCTACCTTTATCCTTCCTCTTTCTCAAAACAATAATAAAAAACCAGACAGTCTCACCTGTGAGAGATAATGCACTCTAAATACTGGTCTGTTTAAGGTATGACAGTGGTCTCATCTTCCTTTGTTGTTTTCTGTATACTCACCATTCATTTTTTGTTTATTTGTTTGGAGGGGATTTTTATCCTGCAGTTCTTGCAGTTTAACTATTATTTCAGGCCTCCTGACTGGTAAAATAATTTTCACCTAGCTATGAGAGTCAGCTTTGCCTTGCTCTTCCACCTTATCAGAGCTCTAGGACAAGCTGTTCAAATGACCGACAAGTACATTTTCCAGAAAAGCAATGATGTATTCTGAATTCTTTCATGGTAACAGTAAAACATTAAGAAATAGAGTTTTCAGAAGCAGCTACAGGATGCCACCAAATTTCCAAAATACAAGGGCAGCATATATTGGACTGGCCTTGAGGAATCAGTACACAAAGTCTTGTTGAAGGGAATTCAGTAAAAATTGAAAGACTTTAATTAAATTACCCACTCAAACTCAGTAGGGGAAAAAAAAAAGGGAAGAACACAGGAAATAAGTAAGTGGGTAGCTCAGCCTTATATTAAATGTCACTTTCACTGCTGAGAAAAGCTGAAGTCTTATTCACATTAAATATTTAAGTGCAAGTTGATTGGATGCTCCAGTACACTGCATCTGTCAGGGCATCTATGAGAGGCATCGTGATCACAGAAAGTGCAGTTCTTAAGATTCTTGTGATTTTTTTATTATTCTGAGTTATCAAAAGCTGTTCTGGAAATTACCAAGTACAGTGTGCCTTTTTGTTCACTTGTTACTAAATTATAGAATTGAGCCCCTCATCTTCCAACTGAATGATTAGGAAATCGCTGTAAAAGGAAACTAAAGCAGCTGTTTCAGCTTCAGGGCAGTGCTGAGAGAGCTACACCCATGGCAGGATTTCAAAGAAAAAAAGCTGCATTTGAATTTCAAAGCCCTGCTGTCATCATATATCCCACAATGTGCCTCTTGTGGCCTAGTAATCTGTTTGCAATACTTTAATTTTCTGTTGGAAAGCACAACTGGGAGATACTTAATTCTTCCAGTTTTGTTTTTCCATAATAGAGTCAGACAAGGAAGGGGAATGTTGAAGAAAGAACCATTCGTCCATATCTCAGTCAAAGGCTGAGGCTTAAATATCTACAGGGGGGGGGGGGGGGGGAAAAAAGGGAG
>VYXF01002453.1:27072-95921 GCA_013397295.1 Polioptila caerulea
AGAGAAAAATATAGTGTGTTTTAGCAACTATAAAAAAAAATTGCAATGCTGTGAATTTTGTTCAATATTACAATAATCTGAGTAAAAAAATATTTTTAAGCAAGATTGTAGGTTTCCCTGAAGTATTTTAATTAGTTTTCTTCAACAGTCATGCTGAAACACCAGCATTTCTAAAAAAAAAGCTGCTTTAGATATGTTAGAATGATAAGGACCTAACCTAACCTCCTAGTGTTTACTCACAAGAGGAGTATATTGAACTCAGATGCCCAGTCCCATTAAGGTCAATTAGAATTACTTTGGCAAGTAGCAATTGAAAGTTCAGGCCATGACTCTGTGTTGCCTTGTGCTTCAATTAACACTCAAGATCTGCATTATTTATATCCCTGCATAATCCATTGTGTCTTACTGCTTAGATATTCAGCATGGTTTTACAAATGGGAAGCCATGCATAAAGTATCTCAACTTTTAAGAAAGTAACAACTCAGATTAATTGGGGAAGGGAAATGCTTTCATAATTGGACTTCAGAAAGGCATTGCAAATACTGTAAAAAGGACTGATTTTTTGGTCCAGTGGTTTATAGTTCATGATGAGCTATTAAATATTAGATACAGACACTTAGATTTATAAAAGTAGTGCAAAAGGTACTGCTTATCTTCTTTCAACTCATTCTTCTCTTGTTGTATCACATTTTACACTAAATCTCTAGGTTTGAGTTAGTCTCCATTAGTACTCACATTGAATTTAAGGTAGAAACATTAGCCCTTAGAATTCCTTCATGAAAGGCCTTGATAATCCCTGGCTGAGAGGTTCATCATCCATCATTTTCTTTGAGAGTACACACTACAAGCTGTTCACTGCAGCCTTGGGAGGGTGGGGAAAAATTTGCTGGACCCTAATGCCCTCAGTATTTCAGTCTTGGAGAGAAAACTGCTTAGAAGATCTTTATCCACTTCTTGTGCTGTCATTGTGTTGGAACTTTGCATCTGGCCTAGGAACTTCAGCAGATGAAAAAACATTTGATAATCAGGTTTTTTTCAATTCTGCACAAAATAGTCAAAGGATGGTTATAGTTAGTGCAGGTAATGCCTTTGGAGACAATAGAACTATCATAATCAGAAACTCAGGAAAAAAGGAATTTCAGTGATCACAGGAAAATAATATGCTGAGGAGCAAGTGAGATTGGTAAGAAAAGGAAAAGGACATTCTTTACCATTTCAGCTATCCATGGTTTTTTAATCTAGGCTTTTTCCCTTCCAGTTTTAAGACTAACAGTGTGTTTTAACTGCTTCTGTTGAGAGCACATGTCATTCTGTTTTTTTCAAGAAACAAAGTAATAATTATGCCATAGTGGTTATTTAAACATACTAGCAAAAGTAATTGCTTAGGCTGTTACAAGTTTTTGAAACAGATGGAAGCATGCATTCCAATGAACAGAAGTTATTCAGGGTGCCGATTTCTAACTATGACAAAAGTATCTGATGGAGGCCCTGCCTTCTCTGTGTAGGAAAATGCTGAACATGGCTAGAGTCAAGAAGCTGTATCATTGTACAACGTGATGAAAAAATAAGGTGAAACCAGGTCTTTGTTCAGAAAGGACTTAAAGACATTCATAAGCTAAGACTCCATGTTACTTGGAGCAAATGTTGGCTGTTAGATGGCACATGTTCACCTGTCTTGTTACAGCAGTAGAACTCCTATAGCAAATCCTCATAGTTCATTATCCTGTTTGTACAAGCTGTTTTAAGTATTATATAGGCTTTTGCTATTTTGCCTGTCTTTGCCAAATTCTAATTTGTCTAATGTGTCAAAAGCGTTTTCTCCTTCTCATGCAACTGTCGCGTAATGTGACCAGAATATTCAGAAATACGAACAAGCGGTGCTTGAGTCGCCCTGCCATCACTCCTTTTCCCCAGAAAAAGATTTTTAAAAAATAACAAAAATAGACTGGTATATTGCAAGGGTGGAAGTACTGCATGCTATTTTTCCTCAGCTTTTACCTAGCAAGACTGACCTTCAGAAATCCCAGGTCCCAAAAACCAGGGGAAAAGACTAGAATGAGATGTACCCTTGGTGGAAAAGGATTAGGTCAGGAGCAAACTGGACATACCTATTTCTGTGAGCCCTGATGGGATGTAACCACAAGTGCTGACTGAGCTGGCATATGTAATTGCAAGAACAGTCTTGATAATCTTTGCTTGATCTTCGTAACTGGGAGAAGTGCCTGAAGATGGAGAGAAAGCAAATGCTACTCCTGTCTTCAACAAGAGCCAGGAGGAGAGAAAAGGGAACTACAAGCTGGCCACCCTCACCTTTACCCCTATGAGGGTGATGGAGCAGCTAATTCTGGAAACATTTCAAGACACATTAAGGACAAGAAAACTTTCAGGAGTAGTTTTCATGGCTTCACCAATGTCGGGTTTTCTGCTTTTGCAGAAATGTCTCCGAGATGTTAAAAGTCCTTTTTCTTGCCCGGGATGAAAGAAGAAGCGTAGACTCTTCTGCTCGTATATTTTCTTTATTGTTTATATTATCTTATCTGTAACATTCTTTCTCAGGCCTGCCGAGGTCCTCCTGGCAGGACAGTTCGGAGCACTGTCCCACCCCACGAGTGGTGTTTGTCTTTTATACTAAAAACTACGTGCGCTTTATTTACAATTATTTTCCAATACCTAGCACCTATGTTGGACAGTCAGTACCTACTCTAAAGCAATCACCAGTGCCACCATCACAGCAGAATCACGGAGGAGATGAAGAAGGAAGAAGCCTAGAAACCACGAGGTTCCTCCATCTTGGCTTCATTCCCCCCCATGTACTAAAACCCAAAATCTACTTTTTCACCCTGTGACAAACTTACTATTATTCTATTTAGACTTGTGTGACTTGTAAATTTTCTCTCAAAGCAGGCAAATGCTCCCACGGGCTAAAATCCAAACCACAGGTGTTCTGGGCTTGGTGCCAAGGCCTCCAAGCCCCCTGCACGGGTCTCTGAGCCTCCAGGGCAGTCAAGGACAAGCCCTGAGTTCCCACACACCAAGGGGTGACCAACTTGATACCTCTTTATGATGAAATGACTGGCCAGAGAGATGAGGACAAGAGTAATTGATAATGTCTGCCTGGACTGCAGTGAGGCCTTTGACACTGTCTCCCATTAGATCCTCATGGACAAACTGTTGATGTAGGGGCTGGATTAACATAGAGGGAGGTGGATAGAAAAATGGCTGGATGGCCAAACTGAGAGAGGGTGATCAGTGGAACAAAGTCCTGCACCTGGGGAGGAACAGCCTTAGTGCCAGTACATGCTGGGGGCCATCTAGATGGATAGTGGCTTAGCAGGACAAGACTTAGGCATCCTGGTGGATGCCGAGTTGACCATGAGCCAGCAGTGTGCCCTTGTGGCATTATCTTGGGCCACATGGGACAAAAGTATAGCCGAGAGGTCGAGGAAAGTGATCCTTCCCCCATCTTCAGTTCTGCATAACTGGATCCTGCTTGAGCAGGGGGCTGGACCAGATGACCTCCAAAAGTCCCTTCCAAGCTCAATGTTTCTGTGTCTGTGGGCACAGCAGTGGGTGCTTCAGACCATTAAAGAAGCTGTATTCAACAGACAGTTGAATAGATGCCAGTCGTAACAGGGAGCTTTTGAATCAGTGCCCTTCAGCATCCAAGTTAACAAAAAGCATCAACTAACCTGACACTTCTGTCTTTTCTCTTGGGACCCCAGCTTGAAGCCCTTTTCAGAGAACAGGCACCTCCCTCCTTTCCTTCAGATAGGTGAGGGGGAATATTTCCTTTTTTCCTTAACTGTAGCAGGGAAGGGAAGATACTGCTCCCCTTTTTATATAGTAATTTCATGGTTAGATCATTCTTTTACAATGCAGTTCTTTCAGACATAGAGGATTGAACTAATGGCTTCCATCTCTTAGGAGGGGCCCTACCATCATCCTGTAAGGGATTATGTGTTGGAGTGTGTGTGAGGGGGCCAGTCTGTGCACCCATTAAAGACCTGCCTGGGTGCAGAAAGTGCTGCAGGGTTCAGAGAGCATGAGTGGAGGGAAGCCCAGAGCCCAGGGCTGGAAGCAGCCATGCTTAGAATGGCTGTGGGCAGTTCTCCTTCCTCGTGGGAGAGCAGTTGTGCCTGTCTTCTATTTAACTGTGATTTGTATGCAGAAACAGACTGCTTCCCGCAGCTGACTGGCCTGCCTGCTGGGCTACTCACCTGCTCCGGCTATTTTCAGCCCATGAATCTTTTAATGAAAATGGCATTTACGTAGAAAAGGAAGCAATGTGAAACATGGAACTCAATAGGAAGTAAAGCAAAAGAGAGAAAAATATGTGCTAGCAACGCAGAAGGAGAGAATAAGCATCTAAAATCTCAGTATTATCTTTTTCTTCCTTCCTGAAATTTTTAAATTTGTAATGCTGATTTGAACTCAGAGTGATGGAAGACCAGAAAAAACAGAAGTTGAAATCTTTTCCTGAGGCAGCAGTTTAGAAATCGAGGTATTTAAATGAAAAATGACCTTAGATTTCATCCAAGCTGGAAGTACCCTTAAGCAGAAGCACAGAACTGTGGTCCCCTTCATCTGGTTTCTTGATATCACTAATAGATACTTTAAGAAAATGCAAGAGAAATGTCTCCATTTCCTTTACAGATGAGAGCTAAGGTATTGTCTGAATCAAAAGGTTCCTGTCACAGAAAATGGATGTTAATTTAGTTGATTATCTTTTTAATGAGTTCAATAAGAATTTCCTTATGTGAGAATATGTTCCACAAATATACATTTTCAAGCTTCAATAAGGGTGCCACTTCTGATGATGCAGCCAAACTAGGATGCATTTATTTACTTACAAATACATCTAATTTTTGTATTAGTATATCAGTAATTTTGCCATTAATTTTCATTATTAATAATAATACATGTACTTTTTAATACAATAATAATATATCTGGTCTTATATAATATGTTCATAAAATATTAAACTATATATTGTGCATTTTTATGCAGTGTGGTGTTACAAGCTAAGTTTTTTCTTCATTATACTTCTCTAATGCCATCCAGTTGTATCAGAACTGACAGCTATTCTTCTTCTTCAGTATTTTCTTAGAATTTTATTTTCAGTTATGTCTTGGCTGCTTCTGGGATGCAGAAGCTCTTAGACAGCTCAGGCCACTCCAGAGCAGTCAAGGAAGTGGTATTGTATAATTCTTACATAAGGGAAAGAGTGCCACCTACTGAATTACTGACTCTGCTCTTGTGGAGATTTTTTTCTTGATTTTGTGTGAAGGCATGCTTATTCTTTATTCTGAGATTATTTTCAACTGAGTATGGCTATTTTTAATATTTGGAAAATTATTTATGGTATAACAATCGATTTGAGACTTTAAAGTCACAGAGGACTATGTCGTTGTATCAGCACTTTCTTCTGACATTCAGAAATATTTCTGTATTTTTCTAGATATTTACTGTATTTGCCCGAATCTTGTCATATTGGTATTTTTCCTCTGTATTGCATGCAAAATACAATCTCAGTTTCACTTCCTTAAAAAAGCCCCAAAAAAATCTCTCCAAAAATGGGAACTCTGCCTTCCTGAGTTAATACCTGTAGAATTAGAAGAACTTTTTGAACTGTATTAAAATTCACATTTTTATCAGTGAGCAGCCACACAGGGGAAAAAAACATAAAGGATATATTGGTCTTTCAAATTCTTCCTTCTTTTCAGAAGTATGAAACTTGCAGTCCAGTAGCAGTTTAGGAAGAGCAATAACTCTTTTTCTTTATACCAACAGTTGCCCCAGAAGATCCTAGCAGAAAGGTGGATGGTGACACCATTATTTTCTCACACGTGCAAGAAAGGTCAAGTGCTGTCTATCAGTGCAATGCTTCTAATGAGTATGGATACTTGCTAGCAAATGCATTTGTGAATGTTCTGGGTAAGAAACAGACTTTATATTTTTCTGTTTTCTTAGTTATTCAGTTGTCTCCTGCTAGCACACAGACTCTCTGCTCAAGCCTTGCTTGAGGTCTTCATTGGGAATTGATCTATTTCCTGGCCTCTGTAAAGAGCAAGGGTATACCTCGTTTTTGCTAGGATATTCCTGAATTTCACTTTCACTGTTCCAAAGTGAGAAGCATAAATGTGAAAGCTGGGAAAACTTGGATGAAATTTTCTCTCTCTTTTTCTAATGTAAGTCAGTCAAACAGAAACGCGACAGAGAAGGCAGGAATTAGTATTGCTTAAGTTAGTACATTTCAATACAGTTTCATTGAGTCTAGATGTTTTGGATTAGTGGAATAGATGATCTCCAAACATCTGTTGCAAGGGGACATGATTATGCATTTGTCTCTAAGGCTTCCCTGGCATGTGTTTCTGATTACAAAATGTTGTGGCCTTTCTAATTCTTCTCACTGAGTTTAACAAAGCTAGTAGCAAAATCCAAGGCAGAATGGCCTCTAGAGACTCTCCTGCAGGATCTGGCAGATGTGTTGATTGACACTGTCCTTTAAAAAGAAAGAAAATGTAGGTGTTACACCAAAAATGCATCCTAGCCTCTTTATGCCTGTGGGTTTGTTTGGAATTATATAATTCAGTCTGTACCCAGGAGATTGTCTTCTTGAAGTGTATACTGATTTAAATTTTCCAATTGAAATGATTGCCTTTGGTGCCCATCACTATTACTTGCAAATAGGCAAGTAACAGTTGTTTTTCACAAGATAATTTCCCTGGGTTAACTTTTCCTCAGGCTAGTACCAATAGAATGTATTTGAACCCACACTGAGGCCTGAAATTATCTAATAGAAAAATATTTCTATTTAATTCTTTAGGCCATTCTTAATGTCTTTTTATTTTGTATTTCTAACTACACTTTCTACTATATGTTTACTATTTGTTACTTTGTAACTATATGCCGATATCTTTGTCTTTTCAGCTGAACCACCCAGAATTCTAACTCCTTCTAATAAACTGTATCAAGTAATTGCAGACAGTCCTGCATTGCTAGACTGTGCTTACTTTGGGTCACCTAAGCCTGAAATTGAATGGTAAGCTTTAGCTGTGCTTATGTTACAGAAGATGAGCCAGTTATTTCTATGAAAACAAACACTTAAAGCTTTAAAACTGTTTTAACTCTTAAAAATAGTATATTTTAAAATATATGCTGTTTACAGTTCGCTAATACAATATTGCATATGCTTTATTAATCAGCAGTAAAGTTATGCCTACAGAGTCAAGTTTAAATTTGAATGCTTCTGTCTCTATTTTCTAGCGTGGCAGTCCTAAGTTTGTATTTTATTGATAATAAAATGGTACAGAATTTATCTGTGATGCTGGCTAATTATACTACTTCTTATATAAAGGTTTAAGGGAGTGAAAGGTAGCATTTTGCGTGGAAATGAGTACGTTTTCCATGATAATGGAACTTTGGAAATTCCAGTGGCTCAGAAGAATAGTGCTGGTACATACACATGTGTAGCAAGGAATGAATTGGGAAAGATACAAAATGAGGTGCAGTTGGAAATTAAAGGTGAGAAATTAGTCATTCTTTCATCACTGATTAGTACAGAATTTCAAACTTTCTGAATATCTAATTGTAATTTTAAATTTCAGATCCAACAATGATCATTAAACAGCCAGAATACAAAGTGATTCAGAGATATGGCCAGGTTTCTTTTGAGTGTATAATAAAACATGATTCTACCTTACTACCAACAGTTATATGGTTGAAGGACAATGATGAACTGCCAGATGATGAGAGGTAAGGACCACATAGTTTTCATTTATTTTCAATTTTCTGGGTCCTTTTGTCTGCACCTTTGAAAGGAACATTTTGACCTATTGACATTTTCCAAAGAAGACTGATAAACGCCATGGCTATCCAATATTTGGTGACTAAAGGACTTACCTAGTGTGAGGAAAATACTAAGATGAAATTAAGAATAAAATGAGATGTAAACATTTATACAAACTGTGCACGCTGACCTTACATATTAAGTGTAAGGTGAAGATAATTGACATAAGAAGCCAAACAAATAACAGAAAACTATTTTGCTCTAGATCACATATATTTAAAATTTGTTTGAATATATTTGGAAAGAAAATCATATTAGAATAAAGAGTTACTGTGGGAAGATGGTCAAGAGGAGTGTAGAAAAAAAAAAAGCTGATACTGTCCCATAGCTTAACTTGGGTAAACATAGCTGTTTAGGTATGTACAAGTATATGGGATTTGATAATGTGTTATGCAAGTTTCTTATAACAGTGGCAGTTATTGAAAAATCAGTGGCTGAATCTATTGTATTTACAGGTTTCTAGTTGGTAAAGACAACTTGACCATTATGAATGTAACTGATAAAGATGATGGAACGTACACTTGCATAGTTAATACTACTCTGGACAGTGTTTCAGCAAGTGCTGTGCTTACTGTTGTTGGTAAGAATACTCTTAAACTTCTACTGTTAAGTATGAAAACAGCATTAGATTTAAGCTGAAAAGCACAAACATAGTTTTGGTTTTTAGGACAGGATAAAGGAAGTGCCACCTATGTGTCAATGTGTTTCAGTTTTTAAAAAATGTAGTCTCGCAGTTTGCATTTGAATCAGCTGCTTACAAAATGACTGAGTAGCTACAGGACAGATTTGTGCTGTATAGCTTTTTATTTTGACCACATCTGAGCTACTACAGGAAATTAATTTTTGCAGGGTATTTGAACATAAACAAGGTAGAATCACAGAATGGTTTGGGTTGGAAGGTGTCTTAAAGGTCATCTAGTTCTAACCCCCCTGCCTTGGGCAGGGACACCTTCCACACAACCTCTCTGGGCAAACCTGTTCCAGCACCTCACCATAAAAAATGTCTTCCTAATTTGTAACATAAACCCATTCTGCTTCAGCTGAAGCCATTCCCCCTTGTCTTATCACTACTTGCCCTTGTGAAAGGTCCCGCTCCAGCTCTCTTGTAGCCTGTGTAGGTGCTGGGAGGCTGCCCTAAGGTGTCCCCAGAGCCTTCTCTGGGCTGAGCAGCCCCAACTGTCTCAGTCTGTCTTCACAGGAGCGGTGCTCCAGCTCTGTGGTCGCCTTAGCGGCCCTCCTCTGGACTCATTCCAACAGGTCCATGTCTTTGTTGTGCTGGGACAATGTTGTCTCAGGAATCTCTTTGACAACTAAATTGTACTTCTGTTGGAATTTGGAATGCAGAAAATATTTCCCTGCATGTTTTAAAGATCCAAACCCTCTGAAAAATACTGCTTTTAACATTTGTCCATAGAGAGGGCTTCCTAGGCTTTGGGATGAGACAGAGTTATCAGGACTGTAAATTAGGTAGTGGTATGGTATGTAATTTATCACAGGGAGAGAAATGTAGACTTTTGGGTTTGTTAGAATGGCATGTAAGTGAAGACAAGATGGAGGATCCTGGTGGTTTTTAGGCTTCTTCCTTCTCCTTCTCTTACTCCATATTCTGCAGTGTTGGTGGCACAGGGTGATTGGTCAGAATTTGCCACAGTGCAGTTACGTGAATAGAAGTTCAGTTAGTTATTGGTAGAAAAGTAGAAATCATGTACATTCGTGGTGATGATTGGGTGAATTATCTTGAAGAAGACCTTGAATCTGTGTGCTAGAGTGTTAGAGACTTTGTTAGAAAGTTAGTTAGAGTTAGGGTCTCATCAGTGAGCTTTCTCCTTCGCGCTAGGCTGGTGTTAAGCCTTGTGCTCAGAAATTGTAGATAAGGAAAGAATAAACAACCTTGGAGAACAAAAACACCAAGAGTCCAGTGCATTTCTTACTTAACAAGGGCTTAAAAAAAATTAGCCTCCCCTTTCAGGGGAGAGACATGTAGGAGTTTAAAACTTTTTTACATACTTCAGAAAGACTGAGCATACTTGCTTGTGTGACTTCTCATGAATTGTATTTTTAATTTAGTTCTCTGTTAAGTTTTTATGATTGTGAATTCTTGCTAAGTGTATTACTTTGCCCCTTCTCCAATTTGTAAGAAAGTTTTAAGTAGATATCCTGAATTATTCTTATGTGGGTTCAATCTGAGACTCAGAGCAAGTATGTTTGTGTTTTAAAATTCTGCTGTGATGTTATGCCTATCCAGGAATGATATAAGCCAAAAAACAAGTACTTATTTAGGCATTTTTATAAGATTGCTTACTTGGTTTATTTTCTTGATCTATCCTTATTTTAAAAAATGAATAAAATATTCCAAGAATACTTTATTAGCTCTTCAGCGAAAAATTACCATGTGTTTTTTTTAAATTAACCATTTAATTTAAATAAGTTAACTTTTCTTTGTCTCTAATAACGATAGTCTTTAACTACCTACAGTATTCTGTTTCTTTGGCTACTAACTGATTAAATCCTTTATATTAATGTTCTTTTCAGCTGCTCCCCCAACACCAGCTATCATTTACGGTAAACTAAAACAAAGTTCTCTTTCTACATCATCAGGCAGATATATTGCTCATTTGCCTGTTGCAATTTTTTTTGCCTATTTTTTTCTCCTTTTCCTCTGTGTGTCTGTGTCTGTTTGTGTGGCTTCATCCCATTTTACCAACTACTTCAATACTGTAGTACAGAAATTTGGAATGTTACAGTGCAGGCTGCTTTATATTTAGAAAAGAAGTGATTTTCAGAGATAAATTATTTTTAATTTGGATTGGGTATCATACAGCGATGTTTTTCTCATAGACCACACTGTAATGCAAATTAGTTATATAATAAATGAAATAGCTAAAATATAAATCCAGCTCTTTTGGTGAGAGGTAATTCACTATTAAAGACATTGCAACAGCCAAATTATGTTGTATGTTAACATTGGGTTTGCAGCCTTGTAGTCCTGCTCTATTTTATTTCATAGTTTATCTTCATTTTACTCCACTCATAAGATGAATATGACCATATTGACCAGTTTGACTTACAGTTTATGAAATCACCAGATTAAAAAAATTAAGTTAAAACTAAAAAAGAAAAATCTGTTAGTTGGTCGTAGTCTTAAATTTGATGGTATAGAGCCTTTAATTTGGTAGCATATTTTCTGAATTTGGGGGTTCAAGTGCAATATAATAAGCTAAAACACTTAAGTATAAGGGTTTTAAGCACTTGTATGTGAACCCTGTAAGTGAAAAAGATTCAGTGAAAATGCTTATGTATTCTTACATGAACCTACTTATTAGTCATGATTTTTGTGTAGCAAATCATATAGTAAATTATCTTCATGGATTTGGAATGGTCAATTACATCTTTATTCATTATAAGGATGTATAATAACAGCTTGCATAGTATTTCTAAGCCTTTTTAAAAGAACGGAAAAAAATAAATAATTTAGTAACTTGCAATTAGTTTCTATTTGAAGTATACTTGTTTTGAATTCACATAAAAATATTTGTAATGGTTCCAGAAAAGCTTCTTTGATGTGAATGCTTCTTTATTTTCCATGTTGTATGAGGTATGTCTGTTACAATAGATAACCACCCATAATCACTCAAAGATAAACTAAACATGCATTTCATAATTCCTTACATCTCATGACAATTTTATATCACAGCACACTCAGACATAGATAAAAATAAATACCAATTCTTGTTAATGTATAGAAGTTTCCAGGTTACATCAGTTCTCCATTTTTGTCTGTTTTGTAACTATTGCATGCTATTGGTCTTTAAGTCATGCTTATGTAAGTGAGTAGATCTGCCCTGCTGTGTTTGTGAAATTCTTTGATTGGAATGTAAGGATTTTTTTTTAAATATAAAACAACCTATGCTGGTGTGGTTACTTACTTTGTGTTCATTTGATTTACAGCTCGGCCAAATCCACCGTTTGACTTGGAATTGACAGATCAGCTAGAAAGAAGCATTGAACTCTCATGGATCCCAGGAGATGACAACAACAGTCCCATTACAAGTATGTTTGTTTGTAGCTACTACACTACATTGAAAGCCTTGTTATAACTTAAATTCCAAAATTCTGGAATTAATATGTTTGTAGCTACTACACTACATTGAAAGCCTTGTTATAACTTAAATTCCAAATATTTCTGGAATAAATTTTGTGTACAGTATGGAACAATGGGAAATTAATTCTCTACAGCTGCCATTTATTTACATACAATACCTTTAATAACTACTGTACTGCCAAGCAGGAAGACCTATTTACTGCCCAGAAGGGCTGAGCTTTTTTATTCAAATACTTGGTCTAGATAATAGAGAAGTTATACGTACTGATATGAGGTCTGTCTGACAAGGCCCAATTTTATGAATATGTA
The DNA here is from genome assembly GCA_013397295.1 of Polioptila caerulea. Lineage (NCBI taxonomy): Eukaryota > Metazoa > Chordata > Aves > Passeriformes > Certhiidae > Polioptila > Polioptila caerulea. Next base: position 39,333 of record VYXF01002453.1, read on the forward strand.
GAGAGCAGACTTGTTCATTGCTTGTATGGTTCTGAAGGAGAGAGCTACTAACATCTTGCATTAACTCTTCTGTAATTCTATGAATTTGAAATAGCATCAGTACCACCATTGTCAGTAATTATCCATCACTACTAGAGCAGAAGTTTATTTTTCATGTAAATACAAGGTAGATGGTTTTACTGAGTATTTTTTTTCTAGTCCACACAGTTAAAAGAATAAACCATATCCATAAAACTAAATAATTAAATATCTATAAAATTTTGAGACAGTAAATTGCTCTTAAATGCTTTTATTCTTCCCTGTGAAAGGGGAAGATATTCTTCCCCCTTCCCATAATAAAAGACTCTTGCTTATATTGAGCAGAGAGGATAGTGGGGGAATTTAGGAGCAAGGAACAAAGATATTAATGTTTGTTTTCCAAAAAATCATGAGATCAGAAAAACTTCTCGGCATTACTTTTTACCTATGAGCAACTTCATTCAATTACTTCATTATTTATGCAGTGTGTTTTTAGATAATATCTGCCACAAGTTGCCAAGACCAGTGTGCATGTTACGTTTGGAATTAATTAGTTGGACTGACTTAGTGGGTGTTGCTCTCCAGGGTTTGATGCTGGTTGGTATCAACGCTGAAACCAAACCATAAGGATCAGGTATCTGGAAAGGAAGATTTGTAAAAAACAGAATTTCACAAGTTTCCAAGCACATCAAAGATTTTGACTGCATTTTAATGAAACACTAAGTGATTTCTCTGAAATTTTAGTCTCAGTATATCAACTGGCAATATACCTTAAAAATATAATATATGGAAGATTAATGTAAATCATTGAATAGTGGTTTATTCATATACCTATACTTTTATTAGTATTCTCATTTTTTTCCAGGCCAGAAGACGCAAGTGTTGTTTTTCTGTAGGAATGAGATCACACTGCTCCAAAAAATACTAGGCAGTGTTGTCTCTTGTAGGTTTTTCCAGAAAAAAAACTACATATTTTTCCTAGAAGAGACTCTCATATTGGGAATGGAACTCTTCTAACTAAATTACACTGAGTTTAATTATAATACAATTTATATTGCTGCATGGTCTTCTTAGAGGCTGCAAAATAAGGCATTTGCTTTCTAAGTAAGCATATTTCTTTTGCTGCTGCTATCACTTGAAAGTGCAGATGAAGACTCAAGGATTGCACTTCATTAGCAGTGAGCTGTTTGTACAATATGACTGACATGCAAGAGTCTCTCTGAAAGCTCTGATAGTTTGGGTTTTTTTTCCCTTGGAGTTGCCTGTAAATTATTCTACTAGAGTTGCAGGCAGAGTGCTAGTGACCAGGGAAGCAAAAAGCAGAAGTGAAAACCTTTTTGGCACATAATATTCTCACCATTTCAGCAAAGCTTTTACCCAAAAGACATCCCATCCCAAGACCTGTGTCACTAAGCACACAACAACAGCAGTAACTCAAACAGTAATTTGGGGTCAATTCTCCCTCTTTCTCTTCCTACTTAGGTCAGAATGAAATCTGCCAGCCTTAGGTCCAGGAGGCTATGATTAGTACTGCTTAGCTCTTTTACATTTTGATTCTCAAATTGTTGTACATTTTTCTATGTGGTGCTGTAAGTATTCTTCTAAAAGAAATTTCTAGATGCCTCTCAGAATTTTTTTAGTAGGACGAACAGGATGAACCTTGAGTCATAGTCTATCCCCACCTATACTTGAGATAGAGGAAAATTCTTGTTACACAACACACAAATATCTCATGGCTATAGCTCTGTGGAATGTACTCAGACTGTACATTCTTCTCCCGTTTATTTATTTGTGTCCTAAAAATTCCTCCTAAGTCTTTCAGAATTCATATCTCATATCTTACAGCAAGGTTTTTTGGCTGTCTCACGTCTGTAAAATAATGTCTTTTTGTCTTTCATAATGAATATGATTTTCTTTTTGGAATTCTACAAACCTTCTTATCCCTGAGGTTATATACTTTGTAGGGCCTTAACAGTAATCATCATAATGTTCACTCAGAGAACTCTCAAGAAATTTAATTTCTGAACATACGTTCCCTGATTTAATTTGAAGAGAATGAAAAGTGCTCTCAAAAACCTTCCTCAAGAACAGGTTCATGACTTTAAATAGATTTTCATTATGCCAGTTTCATTGGGAAAAATTGAATATTCAGAGAGTTTGAAATTTATACAGATATTGCATGCTGTCTGCTTGATACAACTAAGAACAATGGATTTGGCAGTCACATTCCAGTTCCTTGCTGTGATATTTCAAGGGTTCCCATTAAATTAAAATCCGGTACCTGAGAGAGGGCTCTTGTAGTAATGTGTTACCTGAGAGATGGCTGCATTACTGACAGTAGCAAAGGATAAAAGTAAGGATTTATTTATTATATTTCACCTGTATTTCTACTTCCGATATCCACATTATAGATTTGTGTTACGGTTTATGTATTTACATGTCAAGCTCCATGATTTTTTGAAAGCATTGGTTGGAGCAATCCCTTCTGGCCAGCTCATTCAGAAATGCCTATGCTTGTCTGGGAAGCTGTTTCAAGTTTTGACATGGAGTTGGATTCAATTCCTGCTTGCAGACTTTGTAATTGAATATGAGGATGCGCTGCATGAACCAGGAGTGTGGCACTACCAGACGGAAGTCCCTGGCACTGAGACAACGGTGCAGTTGAAGCTGTCCCCGTATGTCAACTACTCGTTCCGTGTGATAGCTGTCAATAAGATTGGCAGAAGTCAGCCGAGTGAACCTTCGGAGCAGTACCTGACCAAATCTGCAAGTAAATAATTATTCCAGTGATATTATACCAGTGATTGATCCCTGCTATGAATAGCATTGAATTTGCTCGGAGTCACGCGGCAGCCATTCTTGTTCACGTGTATTCATATTTTATTTCTAGGCCCTGATGAAAATCCTGCTCATATACAGGGGATTGGCTCAGAACCTGATAATTTGGTAATAACATGGGAGGTAAGATGGATCTTTTTTCAAGACTTCCTTTGTTTTCAGGTTTGTGAGTAGCTTTTAATCTTTTTTTGAGAACCAATGATGAATATACCCATTGCTTTCTTTTAAATATTACTGAAAAAGAGCTGAATTCCGATATTTCCCCATCTTTATTTTCATGAAAAAACAGAATTTGTTTTGAAAAATATGAAAATAAGAGGAGGGGGCATATTTCCTTGAGTGATTTCTCAAGCCAAAAATTCGGTAATACAGGATGTTTTGCTGCCAGTTTAGGAAAACTTCAAAATAGAAATGGAGGTTATAATAAGTAGAGTCTAATTTTTAGAGTGAATTCTGATGTGAATGCTACTTCTACCATCGTCTTTTGTGATAAACTAATCACTGTGCACTGCCCCACTAGAAAACCTTGGTTGAAGTTTTCTCTATTGTGCCCTTGCCATCATGAGGAGCTCAAAGAGAGCCATGTATAATCAATTTGGCCTCCCGGGCAAGAAATATTGCCTAGGGTACACTCTTTACAGGGAGTTAGTGCAAGTCTGGTTTTCTCTTTTCCACTTCTTAAGAAATATTTGAAAAAAAAATATGTATACAGACCATGTATACATAATCACAATGTGTTGTTTGTGTAAGAATTAGCCAGCAACATCATTCAATGTGCTTTTTACCAAAAAGTGAAAAGCAACTGAAGTGACCTCCTGTAAAAGCTAAATTGTATAGCTTTCAGCAGTGCTTCTGTGTTGCAGGATACACTGGTAAATTTTCAGTGACATCCTATAAAAGAATCAATTTATTTCCTTCTAAGTTAAGATTTTTCAGATGCTTCAGAATATTTAAAAAATATTTCTTTTCATTTCAGCCTTTAAAAGGTTTTCAGTCTAATGGACCAGGGCTTCAGTACAAAGTCAGCTGGCGCCAGAAAGATGTTGATGATGAATGGACATCTGTTATAGTTGCAAATGTATCTAAATACATTGTGTCTGGTACACCAACTTTTGTTCCATATGAAGTAAAAGTGCAAGCTTTAAATGACTTGGGGTATGCACCAGAGCCATCAGTGGTGATTGGACATTCAGGGGAAGACTGTAAGTTTTGTAGTTTGACTCAGTTATCCTAATTAAAAGGAACTAAATATGTAACCTAAATGAGTATTTAAAATGCTGACATATTGATAAGGGGGATAGTAGTTATTTTTTTAATTAAAAGGAAGTAATTTGGAGATAGTAAGGCTTCATAATACTCTGTAGTATCAATCCTGAAAACAGGAACATTTTAAGCTATTCCATGAGTACAATGCCAAGACTCATTCTAAAAAACTGTTTGTGTGGTTTCTAATTCTAACTAGGTGCTTGTTGCATCCTTTCCACACAGTGCCAATGGTTGCTCCAGGCAATGTGCAGGTTCATGTCATCAACAGCACATTAGCAAAGGTGCATTGGGACCCAGTTCCCCTAAAAACTGTCCGAGGACACCTTCAAGGGTACAAAGTAAGTACTGTCAAAAGCATTCTCTTCCCTGTTTATTAAAATAGATCAATCTTCCTGTGAGAGGTTGTATCCAGACTGAAGTAACTGACACATAAGAGGACTCATGCTTTTCAGTGAGCTCCCAAGTTCTGCTGCTAAGAGCAAGAGCTTTGATGCAATCCATACAGTGTTCAGCAGTGTTCCAGCCTTGTAGCACTAGCTTCCTGTGACATTGTCCTTGAAGAAAAAGGCAAGTGTTCACAATCAAGCTTGCACATGTTAAAGAGATTAAAAAACAGTTTTACAGATCTTTTTCCAAAGTAATTTAGAGGATGTGAAGAACTAGTTTTTGTAGGAGTCTCTTATAGGTCTAATGCTGAGGTTACTCATTTTCTGCCTCAGTATGATTAATCACATCTTTAATTCAGAGTAACTGGACACTTGCTAGCATCTGCTAGGTTATATCTTTTTGGAGGCCAGGAAAAAGCTCAGTGTAAAAGCTCAACTTAAGGGCATATGAAATGGCAGAAGATTCGGAGTGCCCATATAATTGAAGGAAGCTTATTGTAAGTTAGTGTGGTGCCTTTGGTCATAACTGAAAAGACTCTGCTGGAGAAAAAAGACTGCAATTAATAGAGAAGGGAGACAGAAGGACTTCGAGATTTGAAACTGGTGTCCCTGGGGGATAGGGAAAAGTTGCTTCAGTGAGGATATGCTGACATCCTATGTAACAGTAGAAGAAAATCAGAGTAATTCCTTCTTTGCTCCTCTGCAAGTATTCTATAAGTATGTTCTAACAAAACAGATTACTTAGCCCAAACTAGATTACTTTGTAAGACAGACTAATTTGAACTACTTATGTTTAAGTAAAAGGAGGTGAGAGAAATATTTGAAAAATTAAAACAGTAGAGGGTATTTGGAGAAGAATAAGTATACACCATACTTATAAAAGAGAGAAGTCAAAAACATTGAAACCGAACTTCATTGCTCTATAGCTGGTTACCACATGAATGTGAGTTCCTGGTATGTGGATGTCTCTTTCCTGGCAGAAAATACCACCATCCAGAGAGACTTAAACTGGTTCTGTGTGTCATAGTGTGAATGTTTGTAGTTTGTGTGGTGCTTTGCCACACCAGCTCAATAAACTCAGCTGAGAAACAGGACTTCACGAGTCTTTTAAATGTTTGTCTGTTAGAGGACAGCTTTACATCAACCTAAATCACACAAAAAAGGACAATCAAAAGAAAATGTCTATTACTTGACGATTAAAGAGTTATAATCTAGTGAAAGTAGTAGTAGTAGTTATTAATATGCCAGCAACACTAAAGCTCATAATCTGAATCACCAAATTTCTATTAAAGATCTATAACAACACCAAAACCAAAATCCATAGGCACCTTCCTGCCTGTATATCAGGTGTTAAGTTCAACAGCATGGTTACAGTGAATTGTCATCATTCAAAGTTTAGATGGACATTTCTTTTATCCTCTGACTTTCAGTGTCTGAGGGTTATCTTCTGTCCTGTAATCAGTAGTGGGATCCCTTTCCTTTCCCTGTGATCCAGGGGTTTAGCCATGTCATGATTACTTCTATTTAATTTGTTATACTTTCTCTATATACAGTATAGTTCTTTTTCTGTGGGGAGGAGAGCCACACAGCTACATAAAGCTAAGCAAAACTGAAGCTCAAATAAGTTACTTGATAATAATAAATAAAACAAGCTCACAACCACAGGACTGACAACAGACCTAACCACTGAGTAGTTTTGCTCTTCTGGCTAGGACAAATGTGACAATGATATATCCTTGAATAAGTTGCAGATGCAGCAAGAATATCTTAAATAATTTTGCAAATACAGCTAAATCAAGCTAAAATAGGTTAAAAACTAGACAAGGCATGAAAAATCCTAAGACCTGGTGGACAGCTATTATTAGAAAGTTATCTCTCAATACAAACTGAAAACTTTTCATGTATGAAGTATCTTCATCATTGACGTATTTTACAAAGAACATGACAATCTCTTTGTAAACACAGAAGCAAAATTTTACTAGCACACTCAGGTTTTCCTAATTAATAAAATTATTTCTCTCGGCAGCTCAATATATAGTGTTGCACTGGGGACAGATTTCTTAATGAAGAGAGAGCTAATAGAGAGTCTAAAGAGTCATGTCTTGAAGGCAGATGTCTGAACAAAGCAGGAAGACATCTAACTAAGCACATAATTCATATTTTGCTCTTGTATCAATCTAGCTATTACTTGATATACTGTAGTACTATAAAGCTTTTCAAACTTAGAGAGAAATTATGAAATATGTGATGCATTCTCATTTATTATAGCTTACAAGTTTCAGTACCAATAGTACCAACACTTCAAGTTTTTTTAGCTTGTAAATGATTTTCTACACTAGCTGATAGGATGAGAGCTATAGGACAACAGCTGGTGATATTGAAAAACATTAACTCAAATTGTGTAAAACACAGTGACATTTAAAAGTGATTGGAGTGAAATGGTGTGTTGAAACCTGGTGCTTTATAGCTATCTAGCTGGGCTTTGCAAGTCTTAACAGCCCCTTTTTTTGAATTCCTATGTGAAATCCCAGCTTCCTTAATTAAAGAGGTGTTTCGCAGTTGGCTTGAATGGGAACAGATTTTTTTATTAATTTAGATTTCTTAATAATCCTTAGCTTGTGATAATATGTGCATGAAAATGATGCTGTGAAAAACAAACAATTATGTATTTGAAAGTGACAATCCTAGGAGTAACACAAGTCTTTTGGAGGGGTAACTATTAATATCTTTCTAGTTATCATGGTAGAGAGACTATGTAATAAAAAGGGAAAGTACTCTGAGGCTCATATGTAGTTTCTTAGAAGCTCACTCAGCTCAATGGGCATCAGAATCAGCTTTCTTATCTGATCAAATTGTCACATAATTGGAGGAACACTCTTCCCATCCCTGTGTGGAGATCATTCCAATTCTGTAACTTAGAGTAATTTCAGAACTTGTGTGTTTTTCCAGCCCAGTCAAATCTTTTGATTTCTTCCCCATTTAAAGGTAATCTGACATCAAGGAATAGCACAGTCAGGGATGTGATCTAACAAGGAGGCAGAGTACAAATCTGCTTTGGAAGACCTGTAGACATTTTACTGAAAGAATGGATAACTTCTGCCTCTAAGGTAGACTGGATTACAGGAGGATGATCACAAACTAATGCAGTTCCCAACCAGAACTTGTGTCAAACTGGTTTTGAGCATTAGCAGAACTGGCAGGTGGTAGTCTGCACTCAATTGTGTAGACTGTTTTTGGACAAGGTCTGTTTCTGGAGCAGGAAAGCTCTATGCTGTGTTTAACCTGAGCTTATTAAACTTGCAGTTATTTCTACCTATAGTTCATGGACACTCATGGAAAAGCTCAGAGTTTAGAAAATCCAAACAGCTAAGCACTCATTGTAGATTTTTTTTTCTTTAGGTTTACTACTGGAAAGTGCAGAATCTATCCAGAAGAAGTCGACGACATGTAGAAAAAAAGATCTTGACTTTCAGGGGAAATAAGACTTTTGGAATGTTACCAGGGCTGGAGCCCTATAGTTCTTACAAGCTGAATGTTAGAGTTGTTAATGGTAAAGGAGAAGGACCAGCAAGCCCAGACAAAGTATTTAAGACCCCTGAAGGAGGTATGAAATGAAAAATCTAGATATTAAACTTGAATGGGGTTTACTTGGACTTCATAAAATAATAATCTGCCTCAATACAGTAATATTCTTAAGAATTATTAATTCATGACCTGTTTTAAGTTAATCTACTTTGTATTTATTCTATGTTCTTTTTAAAAGTTCCTAGCTCACCCTCCTTCCTGAAGATTACTAACCCAACACTGGATTCTCTGACTCTGGAGTGGGGTTCACCCACTCATCCAAATGGTGTTTTGACATCATATACACTGAAGTTTCAGCCCAGTAAGTTAAATATGAACATATTTTGGGGGTTGGACTTTTGATCTTTCAAGTCCTTTCCAACTTAAACCATTCTTTGATTCTGTAATACAACTCTAACTTAGGCAATGTATCTACCAAATAATAATCCATTCATGAGGAAAAAATTATGTTAAAATTATAATGTACAAAAGATATGATTGCATTGTAAATGTCAAGTTTGAAAAATACTAACATATTTTGATAATATAGATGACTGTACTTGGAAAATTTTCCTTGCTGTAGTACAAGGTTAGCATTTTTATTACTTTCATTACTTCAAACCATAATTCACAGAAAAATAGAGGAGAGGTCCTACATATAAGTGTCAGCCAAGTTAGATGCAAGATACTACTGCTTACAAATTCTATATTCTAACTGCAGAAAAAACATCATTAGAAGTAAATCAAAGTATGTCCAATTATATTGTTGTCTGCTTTTCCAATTTTCATGGTATTATAATCTTAAAAAGAAAAATTTAGAAATGTACCATTTATAAATAGCTCATCTCAGAGCTATTAAATCACTGCTTTTGGATCCCAGCTGTTTACTTAGCCCAGAAATTTCTCAGCAGTGATACTGGGAAGGAAAGAGTTCCATGTGCATGGAACAGATAAAGGAAGTTTGCTTTCTTCCATTCACCAAATTCCACTGTTCTTTGGCACTGAGACACAAGTAGCTTCAATGTTTTCTTTTCCTAAACATAGTGAACTTAGAGTTTCAGAATTTTTCAATGGTCAAGGCTTCAATTCTGCATAAATTCAGTTGATTTGAATTGAACTCATTTGCCTTGGATTCAGAGATTTGTGAGAATGAAACTTGATCTTAAAAAACTTGCTGGGAGTTTCCTATCTCCCAGTTGGATTTTGGCACCTTTACACAAAAGTGACTTTCTTTTGAAAGTGTATATGCAGCAGACAAGCAAAAGAAATACACACAAACCAAAAAAAGCCTTCTTAAACACAATGTCTGTGTATGCAAGTTTCCTAATTTTTTTTTTTTATTTTTTTTTTGTAACAACAGTCAACAACACACATGAATTGGGTCCCTTGGTAGAGATAAGAATTCCTGCCAACGAGAGCAGCTTGATACTAAAAAATTTAAATTACAGCACCCGGTACAAGTTTTACTTTAACGCACAGACTTCAGTTGGATCAGGAAGTCAGATAACTGAGGAAGCAGTGACAATTATGGATGAAGGTAAGATGGGTATGTATAAGGAAAGTCCAGTGAGTTTAAAAACCGCTACAGATTGTATTAAACATCTGTATCTAAATATTGCTATCGCTTCCTTCCGCTAAGGAAATAGGGCTAAGCGGTGTTTTTTCTAGAGCTTTCTTTACTGTGTTATACACTAATAAATTATTTTAAATAATTTTAAAGAAAATACATGTAAATGTTTGCTGCTGTAGTGGGAAAATAGTTATACCCCCAAATAGGTATAAAACCTCTTTTTTAATTTCAACTCTCAAGCTCTAAGACAGACATTGGCCTTTCTGGGCTTCAAGTTTTATGTAAATTTACATTTTTAGTGGTCTTAGTCTATTCACCTGTTCTGCATCATTGACCAGCTTTGGTCAAAGAGAAAAATACTGGAATGATGCAGGTTTTTGATTAGAGGAAGTTATTTCTTTTTTGTAATATGCCACAGCTTCTTTGAAATCTAAATTGCTTTCACAGAACTGGCAAAAAACTGTATAAGTGTTGAAATAAATTTGTTATCTATGGCCCAAGGTGACTATATGGTATTTAAAAACCACTAAGTATATTGTTAAATCCTGTCACCATTGATTTTTATGTTTGTAGCCATTCTAGAGCTTTGTTAAAGTTGTTTTTTAATTAAATACAGATGCTTAATAAAATAAGAATAATTTCAAGCCAACAGGAAATTTGGAGCTTTTTTTAACATTTTGATCATCTTAATAGATGATCAAAATAGACTTAATAAGTCTATTTTGGTACCATGTTTTCATGTATTTTTATGCTCAAAAAAATGATGGTTTATTGGAATTGCCATAGATGAGTTGTTATTCAATGCAATTTCTCTGACAGGCTATTAAGTTTGCGTATGAACTGCATTGCTTTTAAATCTTGCACCCTAACAAGCATGAGCAATAAAATTTTGTAAATGCATGTACGTTAATTTTGTCTTGTCTGTCAGGGTTCAGCATAAGTGTATTGTTTCTGACTTGTTTGAATTAATACATTTTATCTAGTCTGCACGCTTGTTATAGTGAAATTATAAATGTATGTTTCCTTTGGTGTTGTATCTAATTATATAGTGTTCCTGTTCTTGTTTTCCTCCATTAAAGCTGGTATTCTCCGTCCTGCTGTAGGTGCAGGCAAAGGTAAAATGAAACTGCATGATTTATTAATGTGTGGATTTTGCAGTGTTGCAAATGGGGAAAGTGCAGTGGTAAGGACAGAAAATCTTGGACTACACATTTCTGTAAAAAGTATAATCAGTGCTGGAAGAAAACAGTTGTGGGGTTTTTTGTTTGGGTTTCTTGGTTTGTTTTTTTTTGGTTTTTTTTAAGGAATCCAGAATGCTTATTAATACCTTTCATCTGTTTATTTTGCTACAGAGTTCCAGAGGAATTCATTAGCTTTGCTTCAGCAAAGTCTAATTATTTCTGAACATTTAACAGATGTATGTCACTGTCATAAATATTCAGGATCCAGGTGCACTAGCACTGATTAGCTGGAGTAGAAAAAACAGCACTTTTGCAAAGGAGATTCATTTACTCCTTGTGCCATGTGCATTTTTTGTTTTAAAAAAATATCTGCAATCTTGTTCTCACTATGGATTACTGCTACCCACTTGAACACATTTACTTCGTTTGCAAGCCAACTGTGCACAGGAGACAGATGACTGACAATACCCTCTGTCTGCTTCTCAGTTTGAGTATCAGATGGAATATACAGGCAACTGCCTTCACACTGTTTTAGGTTCACAGATCTTGTGAGTGAGTACTTGAGGATATTTCAGTCAGTAGAACCTAGTATCATCCTTATTTGTGAATTTGGTGATATTTAGTGTATTTAGTTTTCATGATGCAGTTTTGCACACAGTTTTAATGAATTTTGATACCTTCATTGTCAGAAGCAAAGGTAGCAAAGTCCTGAGGTAGCTCAGTCTCAGGAATGTCTCTCTATACGGAGGTGTCATTGAATTACAGAGGTGTAATTACCACTAATGAACACCTGTGCTTCAGATTCTCAGACCATAAACATCGCAAGTCAAAATCTGTATATGAAGTACTCACCATTTTTTATAAACTTGGAAGAGACAGCATAAATTGTTGCACATATAATTTCTTTTCACTTGATTATCAAGTGTTGTGAATGATAGCAGCCATAAGAAATTAATTCACTCAGTCTGGTATTAATCAGACAACATATAAATATATGTATGCCTGCATGTGGGCATAAATAGTATACATTTTTATATGTATATAGTTGTATTCTGATATCAGATATATTCTTATCATTCTGGTAAGTGATGTGTGTGGAATTATTTCAACAAGGTTTTTTTACTATTTTAGTCTACTCGTAGCTGAGAAGTCAGCTCAGATTGGAACAATCAAACTGGCTTTAGTCCTGGACATGCGCAGCAGAAATGTAAATTAAGTTCTCATTATTTATAGCTGACTCTAAAAACTCATGAAAGGAAAAATGGATTCTCTGTGTGAAACTGAGGTCTAATTATAGCTGTATGTGGCTAGCAGAAAGCATCTTATTTGTAACATCAGCTGGAGCAGCTCACATATCAGAGCTGTCATCTCAGATTCTCTGAAAACTAAGCAGATGTCTTTGTTTGGTTCCATGTTGTTTATGGTTTCAAAGTTTTAAAGTATTCCTGTAGCATATAGCTCTTGCAATTGCAAAGAAGATTTTGGACCTGCAAAGGGCACTGGACTAAAGCCATGACATCTGTTAAGACATCTGAGTTGCTGCAGGTCTGAGATGAATGTTCTCAGTGGTTACTACATTACCATGTTAACTGCTTTGCTACTGATCAGGGACCACAAGTAAGGAAAAAGAGGATCATATTATCAAGATCAAGCACCAGATTAGTTGGTCTCATGAGTGGGTGGATTTGGAAGATAGAAGTGCTCAGCCCACTCAACAAGTAGCTGTACCCAGCAGTCAACTTTCCTTTCTCTATTAAGTGCAGGAAGGCCTTTATGTCTATACAATTCTTATTAATTTGGACCCAAAGCCAGAAAAAATTTAGCTATTCCCAACCTTTTTGTGGTCTATCAAAAACATATCAGGTTTTTAATTTTGAAGGGCAGAACTTATCAGGAAAATATAATTATCCTTTTTCTTTCAATTTGAACACACTGATCCTGGAATTTAAGCAGACAGTAGATCCCAAATTTAGCTAGCCTAAACTGCTGAACTGAAATTTCTGCATTTGGTGTTTTCTGCTGGATAGCTGCCTGTGAAGACCTGCAGCTTGGCCAGTCACATACATTAGATACATGGTCCTGGAGGAATTCAAATAATTTAAACCTTAGTGAGCTGTGCCACTTGGGACATATTTCACTTCTCAGAGTAAAACTATAAATTCAAGTGCAGAGGGATATATTGCTGTGGTAAATCCAAGGATCTTAATAGAGTCAATATTTTTACTGTCACAAGCCTAGATGAGTAAATCATGATATGTTATTTAGTGGATGAAAAAGCTATTCTGTTATAGTTGATATTCCTATTTGACTTACACTGTCATTTTTCCTTTCTAATACTGTGATGTTATGAATTACTTAAAATTGATCAAATTAATGGTACTCCAAAGAAAAAGGAAATTGTTTTTCTTAGCAACCTATATTCTAAATGTGTCTGAAAACTTAATATGTAAAAGAAAATTTTATACCTAATGTTAGATATTAAGTATGCCCTGTTATTGCCATTTGTATATTGGCATCTAATGAGGTAACAGAGATGTGAGAAAAATGGGGGAATAGCCCAATTACATATAAAATAATTATAGTAGCAGCTGGAAAGTGACTCAGGTGATCACAGGAGTCAAGTCTTTTCTGTCCTTTTCTATTAGAGGTTTTAAATAACTGCCCTATGGAGGAAGGAAGATAATTCCAATCTGACCAGTGGTAGAAATAAGTGTTGCTGGTTAAAATAAGGAGTCATAGGGGTGCATGTTTGTTGTAAGCTGAAGTATAGGAAGTCATGGCATGGCATGTCAGCCTCATTTCATAAGCCTCCTCATTTCACTTCTTAGTTTTTTTCTGATTTAGTCAACATTTATATTTGAAAGCAAGGTCTTGTGACCTGCATGCATGCAGACACTGTTAACTGGTAGTCTTAAATTCAACTAAATTACATTTGTGAGATCACAGTAACCTTTAATTGTAGTTAGTGCCTCCTGTCACTGGTACTCAATTTGGTCTCTCTTCTTCATGTGAACTTCACATCTCAAATTGACGAATTGCACTCCCTTTTGTTACAAGGGAGAAAAATTTAATCTCTGTCTTCTGGGTTTGAAACTATTCTTTTGGGGTTTTTGGCTGAATCACCAGGATGTAACTCCTCACTGTAGGGTAGAAATCTGTCTCAACTGAGTTTGTACCTCTGATCTCATTGTAGAAGATCACCTCTGTTTTCTTTGTTCTGTACAAAATGCAGTTCTTTAAATAATTTTCTCTGCCCACCATCTGTTTTCCCTCCCTCTTGAATCATTTCACATAATGTCTCCATGTCTTTTGCTAACAATTTCAATCTGCTTTAACAGTCAAGTTAAGTGTAGTATTTTTGTATTGCTCCTTCAGCCACTCTCCCCCTGTGGACTTCTCTATTATGTATTTGTGTGATTCTTTCAGTACAGCCTACTATGCAGAATCATTGTTTCCTTCTCTTTTAAGTTCACTGGGAGCAGTGCTGATGCTTTGCATGCTAGACTAGAGAAAATGATTATCACTTGCAAAAATTCCAGCAAATACCTTTTGCTTTGTAGATGTCATGCCAAATGCTCATCAGTGACACAATTTTTTGCATTTCTTCTTTGGCTTCTGTATTTTTTACACTACAGAAATGCTCTTACAATTGGCCTAAATAATCCCAGAAGTGACTAATGCCCATTTCTCACTGCCAGAAATGGAATTCACTCCTACTGTTATACTAAAGCTTGAATTTCATACTATGAATGTTAAAAAGGCAAAGGAAAATAAACCACTTTTCGGTGTCTGACAGGCTCTGGTAGAGTCTCTTACCTTTGTCCTTCATTTTTTCTTGTCCATTTTTTTCCTTTAAATTAACTTTTCTCTTTATATATGCATTTTAACTTAATTGTCTATGATATATTGTTTTGTGAGGTTTTTTTCCCATTTGACACTAGTCTTCAAATTTGTGCTTGGCACTCAACCAACATTTTTTCCTGAATATCAGGTGAATTCCGTGAAAATTTCTAAAGTTTAGTCACTTTGGGATTATGTGATTTATTGTTCTTCTGGACTAAATCTTGAGAATGAGTACCTATTTCATTGTTAAAATACCTTTCAATCACATGTCATATCTTATTAAATTCTATTGATTCTGCAGCCTGGCTATAACTGTTACTTCTAGGAACTGTGTTCCTGGAAGGCTGAAAAAATTAAATAAAGCTCTACCAAAAAACTCCAGTAAAAAAGCACTGGAATTAATTTGAAATTAAAGGAAAATTTTACTTCGAGCCTAGACCTCCTTCTCAACAATTGTCAAAAGCTTTTGTATGATACTACAGGAATGAAACTGTACTCAGAAGTGCCAGCTACATCTTGCATGGTATCGAGGCAGGAAAGAAAAAGCTTGATTTGCCAGAGGCAGACAAATTAGACTGGGTCTGTATGAAGCCTGTAACTTACTAACAGTCCATTCCCGTGGCTTTTAGAGTGATGCTTTTGCCAGCACTGCTGCACTGTGGGGCATGGTTACAGATGAGAGAGCACAGCACTCTGCTCTGCAGGACAAAGTTTTCTGCCTGTCCCTCTCCCCCCCACTTTCCCCCAAGTGGCACTTGCACACACTGGGAGCTTCTGCCAGCTGACAATTACATATTTTCCATTTGTGAAGAGTGCTGGGAAACATATTGAAGAACTGAGAGGTTAGTTATAATTAGAGGTGTGGTGATTGAGAAGACAAAGAGTGGGTGGATTGACTACGAGCTTTAAATGTTGTAACCAATTCACCTCCAGGCTTTCATCACCTCAGGATCCATCAGCCATCTTTTATGTTCCTCTGTGTGTAGGCATGTTGCAAATATGGCACTTTTAACAAAAAATTAAGTAAAACTTGGCAGACATGATGGCAAAATGAGATCAAGCAAAAGTGCAAAAGAGGAGAATAGCAAAAATAATAATTTTATAAAGAAACGTTACTGAGCAAATTTCCTGGTGCACCATATTCAGTGGTTAAAAAATACAGAACTTAAATCTGACCAAATACTACATGTGGGTAAATCTGTACAAACATCTATTGCTAAGAATCAGATATGAGTACATCTGATAAATATAAGAATAAATCAGTCACTTGAGAGGATTTAGAAACTAAGATACCAAAGAAATTAAGGTAACTTTCAGAGCAAACTTAATTATTATATGCAATCATATGAACAGAAAGACTTTTACCAGATACTTTATTTAGCAGGCAACTCTTTATTGAGAGCAGAAATTGGAAATCGGAGATGGAAAAATAGCCCTCAAGATAAGACAGAGATTATTGAATTTGCTTAGCAATTCAGAAGCTCTCCATCATCTGGAGTCTTTCACAGAAGATGAGACAGTTTCCTTCATCCCCAAGTGCTCAGGCAGGAGAAGGGAGAATTTAAGGGTAATGCTGTGGCATCTGTTTGCAGAAGTACAAAACAGATTATTGCTAACATTTTTTCCTGTCTTTAATATTGTGACAAATATCAGTTAACAGTTGGTAATTAGACATCTTCCATGGAAGACCAAAATCCAGGACAATATGGCTTTGAGAAAATAGAATTTAATGAAACCAAACAAAGTCAAATTTCAAATACAGACCACTTGCTTTCTTGGCAAAAATGCTGAGATGGTTATTGAAACAAACACCTGTTCCTGTGTGTAAATCAGGAAGGAAGTGTATGCATCCTGTCTGCAATCTCAGACTCTGCACCCTCCTAAATTTAGAGACTGCTTTTCTTTCCCCTTGCTACCTCCAAGTGGCATAGAGAAACAGAATCCATCCCCTTGCATTACCATAGTGTATATGATTACATGCTGGATTTCCCATAGACAGCTCTGGCTTTGGTATTTCTTAGGGTGATTGTTGTGACTTAGAGACCTAGATGGTCTCTCTTTTTTTTTTTTTTTTTAATCTAGTGCTGTCTCAGTTCTTTTGTTCCGGTGGTTTTAACAAGAATTAAATCTATTCTTTATTATTTAAATAATATATTCCTTATTATTTTGGTTGGTGAAAGAAATTACATATAAGCACAACTTAGCTACAAAAACATCAGATGAGGGAGGAGGACATTGAATTGTTGAATGAGTACTACTGGAACAGAGTTAAAAAGAAATATTTGATAGCAAATATGGGGATAAAGAAATTTATTTTTTTAAACATTGTAATAATCAGAATATATTATCAGAAAAATTGATGGAATTTGCCTAATTTAGGTATTTTAAAAAATACTCAGAAACTATAGTTTTCTAGACATGGTGCTCATACTATTTCATCTGTTCTAGGGGCCAAGCCATTTCCTCTGTGCATATAAACTTGAACTTTTTCCAGCTGGCCATATGGACAAAGCCAGCCTGTTAGAAGAAGAAAATAATTAAAGTGGATAGATAAATTCTGTGCAGCCCCTCTTGCCTTGATAATATGCTTTTGCTCATTTTATTTTCTTTTGTAGATGAAGCCATTTGAATTCTGTCATTTGTCTTCACTGGGTCTAGATTTTTACCTCTGATGTTTCAGAGTCCTTTGGGAAGCATTTTTAATGTCCTTAATAAAAAAGATATTTTTAGCAGGATAGAAAAGTCAGTGGCAAAGAAGAATTTTCAGTTAAAACTAATTTCATGCCTTTGAGGAGCATCCTCTTTGTATCTGCCCTATTACAGCATTAGAACTATTAAAATCAATTTTTTCATTAGTCTTAGGCAGGCAGAGACACTGAGCTATATGTCCATTTGTAACAAGCATTACTGGAGGTAAGGTACTGAGCAAAGATGAGCATAGAAGTGGCTAATTTCAGAATGCTGAAGAGAGAAGCTCTTCTTTTCCCAGATGTGGGCATTTTGCATATCTGTGAAAAGCTCTGTTGTCTGACTGGAATGGCAGCAGTAAGACCCAGTACCTTACACTGGGCAGCTCCTTGCATTCAGGTGGTTCATGTGCTCCACACCAGAGTATTTTGATATTGGCTTTCCAATATCTGATGTCTAGTTTTCCAGTGTCTAAAGGGGCCATGAATGTATGATAGTAACAAAAGCTGATTTGGGGAATGTCCTGTGAAAGCAAAGCTGCCAGTACATACTTCAGTTTGTTTTCAAATACATGTGTATCACTTAGCTGTTTCATATTTTAACAAGATAAACTAATTGAATCCTGCATGACCTTAGAATGTGCATGTGTTATTTATTTAACAGGTAAGGTTTTACTGTATTAGTTAATTGCTACTTTTTGATGCAAAGTGTTTTTACTCTTTATTTTTTCTTTCCTACTATCTCTGATGGTGAAGGATATTCAGAAATCCTTTTTGCAACTTCCCCAGTCATGCACACTGTCCGTCCAACATTCTATAAGGGTATTGTCTTCGTTTTTTATCACTATCAATGCAATAAAGCCAGAATCTTATAAGGGCTTGCACTTGGGGCATTTGCAGTCCATTCAGTGCCACATTCCATAAAGGGAGGAGTGTACCACCTTCATACCTCCCCTCTGTCCTACCATTTCCCATTACCCTGACAATGTTCTCACTTTCCAGCTGTCTGCATTTTACTTCCAGATGAATAGAAATAATGGTTTTCAGAATTTTGGCAGTAAGGTACTTTTTAAGTATTTGGCAGTTTTTGTGGTACAGAGCATGCTCAGTAAAGTACATAGATTTTACTTGATAATTTCTTAGTGTAGTAACTGGGATTAAATTTCAAAATACTAATTTCCAGTAATGGAACCAATGAAAAATGTGCTATGCTTTCCCTCTATATGGTCTAAATTAACATAGTAACTTCTTTTAATATTTTTTTTTAAATGTATGAAGTCACAACTGCGTATTCTGCTTTGTTTTTCTATTGTGTATTTAGTTCAACCACTTTATCCAAGGATCAGAAATGTTACAACAGCTGCTGCTGAGACCTATGCCAATATCAGTTGGGAGTATGAGGGACCAGATCATGCGAACTTTTATGTTGAATATGGTGTAGCAGGCAGTAAGAAGTCATTTCATTAAATTCTGCTAAAGTTATGAGATGTATTTTTGAAGATTATTATATAAATGGGGTCTTAAATTGACCCAGTGTTAATGATAGCTCTTAAATGTCCTAAAATATTTTTTAATTTGATCAGGAAGATCAAATAATTTTCATTTGAATAAGCATCAATGTTTAGCAAGTTTTTGATGAATAGAGAGAATATGAACCTTTGTTCCTTTGTATTATTTTATAAATTCTTTTGAATGTGAACTTCTAAAAACATAGTTTGCATGAAGTTGTTTATCATCAAGTGATTACATATGAAAAAATAGACTACTTGCATTAAAATAGGATATAATGATTTTCCTAAATTATGTCCAATTCAGGAAAGAAAAAAGATTAAATAAGAGATCCTTTGTTAAATTAAACCTTAAAATAAGATATAAATCAATTTATGTACTCTTATTGCCTAAAACCAGGTGTAAAACTTTGATAATACTGGTAATAATTAAAACAAAGTTAGCTAGTAAAAGCAAGATGCTTCTTTTCAAATACCCAATCCTTCTAAAGTTATGACTAATGGTGGCTAATCTGAAAATTGAAATAGAAATGCATTTTTCTGGATATTGGCCAAAGAAATAGCTGAGACTGTCCTAGAAAAAAAAGATATGAGAGAGGTTCAGATTTTGAAAGAGAACTTCTTGACCAAAATAAATATTGACTGAAACTGCAAAAGTGTCATTTAATTAAATGACTAAAATCTGTTTTAATGTATTGCATAATTACAAATTCAATAAGCATTTTAAAAAGAAATTAAATTTGTATTTCTTTAGTACAATGGAACAAATGTTTAAAATAGTTTCATAATTACTGTACAACGTATTTTTAAATATATTGCATGCAATTTCTTACTCATAATTTTATATAATTTTATTATTTTTGAGAGAACAGCTATTTTTCTCAGATGATCCATAGTTTAGTCAAGTAACTGTCAGTAGTGTTTTGTCTAGAAACTTTCAGTAATACAGAGAAAACTAAAATTCCAATATGTTGTTTTCCCAAAATTTTTATAGGCAAAGAAGATTGGAAAAAAGAAATTGTAAATGGTTCTCGAAGCTTCTTTGTCTTAAAGGGTTTAACACCAGGAACAGCATATAAAGTCCGGGTTGGTGCTGAGGGCCTGTCTGGTTTTAGGAGTTCAGAGGATGTGTTTGAGACAGGTCCAGGTGAGGCACACTGTACCAATTCTGTATCTTAGTCAGAATCATGGTAGACCAACTGCTGAAATGCTGAACTGCTTCTAGCCAAGAGATGCTGCAGCTAGAATCTTTGCATGTTCCTTTTATAGAGCAATATTAAATTATTTTATAAACTCCTAAATAATGCCAGTACATTTTTATGTAGATTATGAATGTTTCCATCCTTTCAATTCACTCTACTTGACTGATGTTTGTACTAGGGGCAAGATATGCCCTGCCCACACTCCATCTGTGTGCTGTGCACTGAAGATGACCTATTTCTTGTATTTCCAATTAGTATAATTAGACGGCCGTATTTAAATAATGTCTCTTTTTATAGAGCTAAAATGTTTGCATAATCAGAAAGTGCAGATTCAATTTGATGTCTCATGTAATCTATTTATACCAGCATTAAGACATTCCTACTTACAAATCTCTCTTTTCCTGCCATATACTAGTTTTATGTGGATTTTGATGTCACACATATATCCTGGGGAAAAGGAAGGCGGTTTAAGTTCCTCATGTTTATACTGCAATCCTATTTCTTCATAAGCAAATCAGCAATGCCTGCCCATTCCAGTCAGGGGAGAGGTTCTATTGGAAGGTTTTTTGATGATACGCTGAATAAGTTGTTGCCATCACATGCCATGCCATCATCATGTTCTTGGTCAGCTCTTGTTATTTTTGTCTTTGCTAGCCACTTCTGCTCATTCCAAGCATTTTGGTCAGTGCATAGTTATATAGCTGTAGCCCCACCAACTCCAGAATGTTACGTTATAAGGAAGTAATTTAAATATGAAAATAAACTTGAACATTATGTTATAATTATCAGGCAACAACATAGATAATGGATATGCCAGTTTGAAAGTGAGCACTGAAATCATCATTTTTTTACTTTGTTTTGTTCCATTTCTGTTCACAGTTTATCATGTTGCAGGAAGGTTTGAAAACATGGTGCTGAATAACAGTGCCAGGCAAATATGTACAGGCTGAACACAGAGCCAGACACAGCTAGTGGTACCAAAGCCCACCTATGAAATGTTATGCAGATATGCATCTGAAGCCTAAAGGAGCAGTAAACAAGGATCAAGGCTGTAATATAATTCAGAACAAGCTGCACGGAAACCTTCCCAAAAGCATCTTTCTGCATAAAAAGTACTGAGCCAGTAGATAAGGATTCCTGTATTTACCCAGTCATGTTGGCTCATGCCCTTGTGTAGTTAAGGAAGAAGGGACTTTAGAGACTCCTTTCTGCCTCTTGATAGTGGAAGGTTCCAATGCTCAGCATGAAATTATAAATATAGCCAATTTCTTTCAGAAAAATCTTACATCACACTGTCTTCAGTCTAGGTCAAAGCTTTTAAATCCTGCAAAATGATGGAGTGGACAAAGAGGCAAACACTGGGATATGTCCTTAATTAGGAATGAAACTTTGATATTTCAAATATGAGGCTTTTCTCACATTTTTTTTCTTTGACCAGCATTCCTATATAGAGCATCTTCAGAGTGTTCAGGTTTATCTTCTTGGGCATTCCCAGTAGTGTTCTGCATTGACTCCTGCATTAGTGATTCACCAAGATGCAAGATTTTTCTGCCTGAAGCAAATAATTTGGTTAGCATAGGCAGGAAATGTGCCATTTTTAAAGATGCACAGAGATCTAGAAACCCTTTCCTACTGGAAATGCAGTAAATTAATACAGGAAGCTGCATAAGTAAGTTTTCATCTTCCCATCTAACTTGCAAATTTTTATGCATGAGTTGTTTGGCTTGATGCTCTTTCTTATGACATTTGAATGTGAATTGTGCTTTTGCATTTTGTTACAGTATTGTACAACTTTTAATGCCTTATTATGAATGCAGATGCACAAAGCTCAAAATAATTTTAAACTTAATATGAAAACAAAATTTTCTTTTATTTCCATTTGTAGTTCAGAGGAAGATTTTCTTAGTGATTTGTTTTAATTGCCACTTTTTAATATATATATATTTTTATGTATAATTATATGTGGCATAGGGAGTATAAATATTTAAGTATATAAACTATGTATTTGTATGATGTGTAGAGACTTCTATGCAAAAATAGTTTAAATTCTTGTGCATATAAGAGTCAGTTTCTAAAATATCAGAAAACATAAACAAGGGCTGATAAATCTCCTGATTGTATCTCCACAATAATGAGGCAGATTAACTCATTGAATTATTTAAATGAAAATAAAGTCATAGCTTTGCCCAGTAAGACCAAAAATAAGCATTTAAGGAAAGAGTTAATTTTAGCATAGTACTTCTAAATTAGAATACACACTGGTCTTCTGTATAGAATGGACTGGAGATGCTGTATCCAGACATTGGAAGTTCTTTGTGTTTTCATAGAAGCCCTCGGGAATGTGGGACCATTGGCAGCTGCTTTTCCAAGCTACCTGTGTCACACTCCTTCTTAACTAGAAAATGACACAGACATCAGCGTGAATTTTGTCTATTGAGCAGCTCTTTATAGTGTCATACTCTTCGAGTTTTGGGTCTGGAGAAGAAACTGAAGAATAAATAGGATAGGTTTGGATGGATGTTCATCTTCCTCCACTTCATATTTTCTTCTGTTTGGAGCATGTATCCCTAACTCCTCTCAGTCTTCCCACTTTCTCTCAGCTGCAAATCCTAAGTCACATTTCCTGTAGTGTGTTTCCAACAGTGGAGTAGAAAATAAGCTTGATCAGAATAATCCTCCTACTGTGTTGGAGACCAGGAGAGCTAGACCCTAGACCACATAGATAATTCCTTTCCTTATTAGTGCCTGTAGTATTTTCTTTGTAGTTTGCTTTTCATTTACATTATCTTCCAGCTAGAGACAGCATTTGGAGAGAAACAGTGCCAAGGAAAGGCTTCCCAGTTGCATTGTGTTAAGCCCTCACTAATGCTAAATCATGGCAATCATGATTAATTAATTGTAGGATGAGATATGGGTTTGAGGAAAGAAAGAAAACCTCATGCTTAATAAGGTTTTAAAGGACACTTCATTGTTGATTCTTAGTTGAAATTGAATATTAGGGCTCTTAAATGACCCATCTATTTCCCCATTTAAGAATGATGGGAATGTATTAGCTAATCACTATTAGCTTTTTATTCATTTTAATAATACAATTGACTTATTTGTGGGAATTATAATTTGCAGCTTCATTTCAGTAGTTTAATTAATTCAAAATGGTTGAGAATAGTTTTGAGGTTTGTGGAAAGCAATGTAGTATGTGTGTAGATTTTACAAAGTAGTTGCTAAGCTTAAATGTTAGTAGACTTCTTGCATACTGAAAAGTAACTTCTCTGCCTAGGTACTTGGAAATATTCTGAATGATGAAAATACTCACAAAATACACAATCACTGTTTTTCTTAATGCTATCTGTTTTTCACAGTGAATATTATTCTTTAATGAACATTATATTGGCTATTATTTATCTGAATTTGCATGGCATTTAAATGCAGCAAAACATAATTCTTCTTCTTTTATCTCTAGCAATGGCAAGCCGGCAGGTAGACATCGCTACTCAAGGATGGTTCATTGGTCTTATGTGTGCTGTTGCTCTTCTCATCTTGATTTTACTGATTGTTTGCTTCATAAGGAGGAATAAGGGTGGCAAGTATCCAGGTATGCTATTTAACCAGGATAGTAAAATTGATCTGTTGGTAACCCATTAAGACAGATCTCAGGCTTACTGGAAAATTACATTTACTGCTGGTTTATGTTTACAGTGTGCATATGGCAAATCAGTCTTATCATTTGGTGGGCTTGACAGGAGCCATCTGCCCATTGGTAGAAAACCTACATCTATTTCAGCATATGAGAAGGACTGTCTCCACTGCCAGAGGGTCAAATCAGTGCCTGACCTCTCTGGAGAGGTTTGAGCTTTGTTTGGAACATCACCACTACTGCACATTCCACTTTTTGAAATCCAGTGCAGGGTTTAATCCACTGACGTGAGTTGAGTTAGAATCTATTTGGTCAGGAAGTCCAAATCATGGTCCATCATGGTTACTTTAAAGTATGGGGAATGCACAGGACAAATCTCTCCATATATTATATTGTTTTCAATACCTTGAGTCCCTTCCCATGATCTGTGTCATCTTCAGCCTCTGCAGCTTTGCAGCTAAGTTTAAAGTTAGCATCCTTTAGTTGGGCTGGAGTTTTTTTCTAGAGTTTTTTTTTCTTTCTAAGAGGAAGTGTAGAATAAGCGTTTTTAAAAGTAGGTCTAGGAATGGCCAAGTATGTTTAATAATTTTTTATTAAAAATTGGAACTTCACAATGTATGTCTTCTGTTAAAACAGACATCCCTCCTGGTGCACATATTACAAAAGGCATGTATGTGGAAATATAGGTATCACATATATCTTTCCCTGGTCTTCTATTTCTTTCTATGAAGTAGCTGCATAGACCAAAGCTCTCTTGAAAATGTTAGTGAGAACCAGTTTGCACAGTACTGCCAGGTGGGATCTCAGAGCAGCTGTTGAGGTATGAGTGGCTATAAATGAACTTCAAGTGTGCATCAAAGGATAATCTGATTTTTAATTCTCCTATTCTAGCTACAATAGAAAGTACAGTTGCTAAGTTTCATGTAAAATCTTGATTTCATGAAAGAATTATTTTCTCCTAAGGTTTGGAAATAACATAAATATCCAGACTCTAGAAAGCTTATTTAAAGTCAACTCAAACTTCTTGAAGTTCATACTGTTAATTTGGGCATTAAAAAGATGGATGCATTTAGAAAAGTACAAAAGAAAAATTCACACTTTTTAATTTTTTTTTCTCCTGCTTGTTTTGACCAGTGCACTTTTGAAAATTTAAGTGTCAGAGAACACTAAGAACTTCAGCTCGTCATAGGGAAATCTACTGGAATAGGATAGCTGATTATTTTTAATGAAAAAAAATCACTTTATTAAGTACAAGAATCATACTCCTCCCAATCTAACTGTAAGATTGTTTTACAGAGAGAGCAAAGATTTGTAGTGACAGCAAAAATTAGTTAAGAGAAGTTTCTTCTGAAGTTTTTTTCATTTCCAGCTGCCTATGCCTATGAAGAAGACAGATGATTAAGGAACACTGCTGCATAGAGTTATCTGACAGGCTGAAGACATCATCTTAGGGTTTTTTCCTTAATGTTTGGGTTTTTAAAGAGAAAATGAGGAAACAGAGGATACAGAAAAAGTGATTCAGGTGACTGAAACAAGTAGATAGATGAAACTGAAAAGAGTAGAGAGGACGTGGAGTGAACCACCATCTAGAGGAGGGTAAAACAAAGGTTTTGAGTAAAAGTGTAAAGGGCAGCTGGATGCTAAGGTTGTCATTATTTTGTGGATCCTTGATAGTCTGTCCTTTTTGCTGCTTCTGCAGAATTATTAGTTGTAAGCTATATGTTTTTTCATGCACAGATACATATGCATATACACACACATATATAAAGGTGGACCTGGACTGTTTATAAGATTTCTAGAATCAGTATGTACTGGTGTTTGTAGCAGTGACTTTGTATTTCTTGGGTCATTGCAAATGTACTGTTCTGTGGGTAGTGACAAATGGAAAGCACTAAGATATGAAATCTATGAAAATTTAAGTTACAAACTCTTTTTCATTATAATTTTTGCATGTCATCTTGAGGCTGCCTGTGGTTTGTAGAAAATAATCAATTACTTCAGTATGAAATTATAGCAGCCTGCTATGTCTCAAAGTGTTAGGCATTATTGCAATTATGGACTTAGTAAATACTGTCAGGAATGATTCATATCCTCTTAAATAATGGCATATAAATAAATGAAATACAAATAAAGTGTGGAAATTATCAGAGGAAAAGACAAGAGATTGTGTATTGGATTATATAACTGCATCTGCTAGACAAGGCAAAGATTTGAATAGATGCCAGAAAAACAGAAATCAAAAGGCAAAGGGAAGAACCATGAATTTAATTCCTAAAGTCAGTATATCGTTTTATCTGGTCAACAGTCTTAACTTATAGGAATATGTGTCATCTCTAAATATCTGACTGCTCAGGTGCTAGTGGGTTTCTGTGTCAATGTGCTACATTTATTATTTTATAGGGACAAGTTATATGCCTGGATTTATTCCTACCAATGGTCAAGGATTAAACCTAAAACCAGAATGTGCAAGAGATACAATTTTGTAAAATTAAGGTTCCAGTAACTTTGCATTGGGTTTGATCATGTTGTTATTCAAGCGAAATTAACAAACCATGCCTACTATTTTGAGAATTATTAATAATGGAAAAAAATATCTGAAACTCTCTGGAGACTTTCTACATGAAATTAAAGCAGAAAATATACAAACTGGCAGTGAAAAAAAGTAAATCTGATTCAGTTTTATCAATCAGCATGAGAAGAATATCCAGAAGAAATAGAGAGCATTGTTAAGTAGAACTAAATAATTCAAATTTGATTAAACAATAACTCTATTAATAATCTAAGTATATAAGTTGTTTTAGTAGGAGTTTTAACAATTTTCTCCCTTTAGTGCTAGAAATAAAAGAAAGAAAAGGTTCTGCTAATACAAAATGACATACAGTCATACTTGAATGAAAGTAAAGTTCTATAATTAATTAAAAGATCTTTTTCTTCAAACAAAAAAGGTAGTAGCCTACGGCTCCATTTAAAAAAATAGTTTTTATTCAAACCATGTTGCTGCCAAAGGGATCAGTATGAGAAATTAAGGTCTTAGACTTTCTCATCTTGCCATTTCATGATAAAAATTACTATTTCAAATATTTTAGTGAAGGAAAAGGAAGATGCACATGCTGATCCAGAAATACAACCTATGAAGGAAGATGATGGCACATTTGGTGAATACAGGTGAGCAGCTGGTGTGGTTTGTCATGTTCACTGTTCATGTCACACATGTACTGTATATAGTATCACACTTATTAATTTAAGACTAACTTTTTTCCCATGTTAAAGATTCTGTATCCAGTGTTATTTAGAACTAAAAATAGCATTTCACCCACACCATTAGAAAAAAAAATTATTCAAGCTTAGTATAAGCTATTTGCTAATGTAAGGTAAGAGCTGGATTCAAACACAATTGTATGTGTTTGAAATTCCAAGAGTGGAATCTTTATTTACCAAGCCATTTTCAGGTAGTTCAAATGCCAGATACAGTGTCCTTTCAGTTAAGGCACTATATGGAGCACTATAGTTTTTGAAAATAAATTTCTAACTGAAGCCTAATAAAGGCAATCTGGTTTAAAGTTCACTGGAAAAGAAATGTATTTAAAATAGCTGCCAGTACTAACATCTAATCCAATAACAAAGAAGTGATGTTATACAGGAGTGTGTATACAAGAATGCAAATCTCCCTTTCATGTATTTCAGTACAAGATATATAGGAAGCAGCTTCAAAGCATTCAACACAGCTCTTATTCCTGACTCTCTTCCTTGACAGTAAATGCAGTCTAGCCAAATCTGGCATTACCAAAAGCATGCCTTGCAAAGGCTATTCATACAGCAACTATCAATATAGCTTATTAAGTAAGCAGTTTATTCATTTTTTGATTAATACAAAAAATAATGTTACTATTTTCTAAATAGGTCAATATGATTATATTTTAAGCAGGTGTTATAATAGATTTTATAGTGCATTCCTGTGTCAAAAGCAGTGTAGAAGTCCTTTCTAATTGCAAAGATTTGACATTTACAAATGTACATAGAAAAAGCAGGTTTTTTCGAGAAGGATCTACTTTATTGCCATAGCTTCTTCATAGAAGGGAAAGGTACATTTTGACCTGACAGGACAAGATGTACGGTTCTGAATGCT
Source organism: Polioptila caerulea (assembly GCA_013397295.1). Classification (NCBI taxonomy): domain Eukaryota; kingdom Metazoa; phylum Chordata; class Aves; order Passeriformes; family Certhiidae; genus Polioptila; species Polioptila caerulea. The sequence continues at coordinate 67,156 of VYXF01002453.1, forward strand.
AAGGAGCAATTTCTGTTTATTCTTCTTCGATTAAAAACAATATACTCCATTCTTGGGTTAATGGAGTTCAGAATAGTATTTTATTACAGCTGTAAGTGTGTATGAATTACCTAAATTCAGCTGATAAAAAGGGAAGTTTGAAGCAACCTTTGGAAGTAGAGTTAAAAAGTACTGTATAAGTTTTCCTGAGAAGCCTGGAAGGAATTTGCATACTCCTTTATTGCTCCACTGGTTCTTGATACTTGGAACTTTCAGCAGCAGAAACTGACCTTTGTACAGAACTGTACAAACGATATAACCTCAATGCCTGTTTTCTCAGGCTTGGAATAAGCATTCAAGCCTGCTTTCATATGTGACCTGTAGCAAGATTTGAATTTATGTCTCCATATTTAAGTGGCTTGAGTTAATCTAAAGAATGATCTAGAGCTTTATTAAATTATTTTATAATTCATTTATTCACTCATGTCTGGTGAATATGGGCAGATGCATGCCAAGCTTTCACACTTGTTCACATGAAATTCTATGTACCCTGCGAAAACTCCTTTTTAAAATGTTTTTCTGTGTAATTAGTCTATATTGGGCTTTCCTCTTTTTTCCTTAGAGACAGGGCAGGAGCAGCAACCAGTCAGATTACAGAAGATATCTTGTCATCCTCTCTGCAGCCCAGCATCACTGCAGTCACTCAGTTCCCAGTTTGTCTGCCTCACATGATGCGGTGCTTCTTTGAGGAAAAAGGGTATAGGGTTTCCCTTGGAAAAAAAATGTGATTTTTAAAAGATGTAGGAATTCGAGTATTTTGAACTTTTTTCATCACTTCAGGTCCATGTCTGCTTGGACAGGAAAGAAACTGGACAAGGAAAAGAAAAGAAAAGGTAGCTGTGCCAATTCTCCTGAAGCAGACCCTGTCTTTACCAAAGCAAAGTCTGTGAGATCTGACAGATCCAACTTCTTCAAAAGGTCAGGGGATCAATACTTCAGCACCAGATCAGAGACCTCCTACACCAGGAGGAGGGCTAGGCAGTCTTCAGAGCTTACAAGGGTTAGTTCTGTCTCTGCTTCCCTCTGCCAAGAGGAAAAGAGGTCAGACGAATGGAAGTACAGGCATGGCTCTAGACATCATTCTTCTGAGCAACAGATAATGGGGTCGGAGGAGGGCTCAGATTCTCAGGCAGGACAGCCATCCCCTTTCCAGCAACCCCTCAGCTGCAACTCAATTGATGGCTTACTGGCAAGGCAGCATTCTTCTCTCAAGCACTGGTGCAGCCAGACCCCAGACTGCAGCTCAGATTCAGAAGACACTCAGAGCTCCTGCCACAGGAAGGTAAGACCTTCTACTACTACTCACTTCTCTGAATCTGAAAAGAATTCACTAATGAAATCTGTAATCTTGCCTGAGCTGGCCACTGTCTTAAAGGATGCTTTGACAGCAGCCAGACAAAGCATAACATCTGTGGCACAGGCTAGGTCCCATTCACTAAAGCATCCCAGGGTACCAATTGCAGAAGTTCCACTAGTTCCTTTAGAAGCATCTGGGAGCAGTTCCCAGACTTCTGGGAATGATCATATGGACAGCTTGAAACATCAAACAGTTTCTGGGAGGTGGAAACCTGAGGCTAACAATTTGGAGGTTGGATTAGCCCCTGAAGATTGGGAGGTGGCATCTGAGTCCCCTTCAGAAGATCCAGAAGGACCAGACCCTCTGCGTAAATTTGACACGGAGAATCAGAATTACCTGTTTGAACAGATAAAGAGGGTGCTAATGCTAAAATCTTCCAAATCTCAATGTGCTTCAGAAGAACTGCTTATCCCCTCTGAAGAAGGCAAGGTAGATAATGCACTTCCTATTCATTCAGCTGTGGAAGATCTTGTCTGCAGGATTTGGGGAAATCCTGAAGCCAAGCATGAAGCCCCACCAGTCCTGCGTAAGCTCTATCCTTTTCCAGTGGATAAAGCTGCTTTGTGGGGGACCTTGCCTGAGGTAGACAGAGCATTGGTTACTGGTCATTCTGTACTGTCAGTGCCAGATAATAGAAATACTCTCCCTAAAGATCCTACTGACAGAAAGATTGAGGAAGCAATTAAAAGATCTTTCAAGCTGGTTATAGCCCAGCTTGGAGTATCTATCTACTGCACTTATGCTTCTAAAGCTTTACTAATATGGTTAGAGGAAGAACGAGCCAGATTCAAAAAGAAATGGGTCCCATCTAGTGCCATGCAGAGGAAACGCAGGCTGTGTAAAATTGCAACTAATTTTATCCATGATGCAGCTGAGGATTCTCTTAGACTCACTGTTAAAAATGTGGCATGCCTCACCATAGCCTGGAGAGCTCTGTGGCTGCGTCCTTGGCACTCATCGCTAGATCTGAAATGCAAACTGCTGTCTTTGCCCTACACAGGGGGCAAGCTGTTTGGTGAATCCTTAGTCCAGATCATGAAGGATTTCTCAGAACACAAACAGTCCTTACGTCAGATGAAAAAAAAGAGCTCTGTTGGAAGCTCTTCGTGTTCTCCCCACAAGTGTCTGAGCTCCTTGCGTTCTCCTCCGAAGTTCAAAGGAGGGAAGGGAAAGTATAAGGTCTCACAATCATTTCATGCCAAGTATGAAAAAACATCTCACTTCCAGAGAGGTACCAGACCATCAAGAGGAACTTTCTAAGAACATAGACTTGCTTCCTAGTTTCTCAGGAACTGAGAAGAGTGAAAGACATGGAAATGTTTCAATATTTCTGGACAAATAAACCCAGTGCCTAGAAAACTAGTTGTTTCAAAGTAAGATTTAAATTACGGAGTTCCTTAAATCTTAATGACTAATTAAGATATTCTAGAGAAATCATAGCTCTCATTTTTAGGAGAGTGTTTTTTCACATTTCATTTCTAGGCTTTCTAGTGGTCTTGGGTTGGTTTGGATTTGTTTGAAGTTTTGCACTTCTCAACTTTAAGTTAGAGAATACTTTCTGCCAACGCTGGTCTGCAGGACCAGACAACATCAAATTTTTCTGCCATATTGATCCAGTGAAGGAAATAATGCTTTAGGAAATGCAGCTGTTTCAGGAACCATGGAATGTTTGTGGATGCTATATTCCTGTGACTGGATGGATTCCTTCATTTTTACATAATAAGGGAAAACAATGCCTCTGTAGCAACCTGCACTGCATTTTCAGTGGCTTTCTGAGTTGTAGAAGACTGAGACAGTAAATTGTGCACAGTCATTGTCTACAGCAAGAACCTGCAAGAACCAGAATAAGTTCCACAGATGTGTGTTGAGGTCAGCGTAGGTGTATAAATGAGCCTAAATTTTCCTCCTGGTCCATAAATCGAGATGAATTAAGAATTTATGACAGCTACCCGTGGGTTCGTGAGTAGGAAGACTGGAACCAAGCAATTACAAGGGAAGGACGACAGTCCAGTTGTCTGCAAAATGTTCTTAGGAAGATAAAACAAGACAAGGCAACTACAGTAGTAGGACTGCTAGTGTGGTAACACAGGATATTTACACATTTTGTTGAATTATTTTGCCTCTTCAGTATTTTGACACACAGTATTTTTCCTAGAAATTCTAGGATATGCTTTGAGACACTGGCAGAGAGTTCTGGGACTGCTAGATAACATATTACTCTTCCTTCTTCTTCTGAGGTGATTAACAATGAAAATAAAAGTTTTAACTACAACTGTGGGATTTTGTCTCTTGTAGTTACTTAACTTGCAGCTTAGGTGTGTTTCCACAGAGACCTAGCCATGACTTGTGCCTCAGGACTGTAATTCTGAGTTTAGTCCCTTCCAGAACAAGAGATTATCTGAACAGACTGAAGAACTGAACAGTCCAATTGGATTTGACAGTGGTCTTACTGTATTCTTATTTACACACATGTACTTTCTTTGACGATTCTTGTTTTAATTCTTGAATACTTGTGTGATTAACAACATTTTCAACACATTGCTTTTTAAAGCTAGAGCTTCATCACCCAGTTTTTCCAGCTTCTGCCAGTATTCAATATAGAGTATTACAGAGATGTTAATGAAAAACTGCTCAGAAGACTAATATAGGTGTGCTTAAGTCTTAGCTAAATAAGAAATAGTGAAATGGTTTGAAGTCTGGATTGACTCTAATAATATTAGGACTTACAGTCCTAATAACTTAGGAGTGCGAGCATGTTAGGTACAGGGACAGATTCTCCTGGAGTATGCAGGGAAGCCATAGCAGAAGGTATTTCTGTGGCTTTACCTGATTGCTTTTACTTAAACATTCCTGGGCTATTGACTCGAGGTCACAGAAAAAGGAATATACTGCCAACAGTTTTCATCTTCTGTGTCTCATAGCCCAGAAGGCTTTACCCACTGTGTTTCATGTTGCCTTTCACCTGACAGTTGTGCTGTAAGGAAAAGTAGTATATTGCTAACCATATATTGAGTCTTTTTGCATGTCTGTGAATGTGGCAAAGTTTAGTTGGGAACTAGGTGCCTGCTGGACTGCAGAGGCATCATAAAAGTGTCTTCCCCATTCTGACTGGTTGCTGCATGTACCCATATCTAAGGAAGAAAAATTGAAAAGTTGAAAGAAGAAAGGAGATCGCAAGGTACATATTTCTTTCAATTACTGATAAGCTTGTGAAATGAAATTACTTTTTTAAACAAATAAATTTTTACTTTGTACTTATGTTATTGTTACCTTCATACTTCTTACATCTCCTAATAATTAGCTTCAAGTTTGATATGTGTTTCATTAAACTAAGAAGAAAAAGTAACATTCAGACGATAGCAATCATTAATGATTAATATTTAAATCATGCTTTTAGAGTATGCTTTAATAATAAACACTTTTCTTACTGAAGTGTATGTGGTACATATAAGTACTTATCAAAATGATTGGTATGTATGAGTCTTCTTGGAGAAATTTTCATCCTTAAAAAGATACTAGTATGGAATTTATTTATACAGCAAAAAATAGTGAAAGTATGACTACACTTAACTTCCATGGCTCTAAATAAAGAATTCATACCCATTCTCACCTCATGTTTGGTTCCCTTCCAGTATTGTTTTCTGACTATTAAATATATGCACTGCCTAAACAACACTGCCAAAAACGTCTTCAATTTCCCACTGTAATTTTAGTCAACCCAATTTGCACTTTACCTTTTAATATCACAGTATTACACTAGGTTCGTCATAAAAGTCAGCAAGCAAAACCACAAAGAGAAACTGAAAGAAACTGATTTATCCTGATTGCGTTTTGGAATAGTTTTATGAACAACTGTAAGCAAGGTTAGAAAACCTTGTGGGTGCATTATCAAAATTTATGGATTTACCATGTTTTGGCAATATAATATATATTCTACAGCCTAATTTATTTTATAGCTCTTCCTAATGTAATTCAGCAGCTTCTGCTGTTTGCTTCTTGGCAGCAAACAGATACATTAATTTTGCCAGAGCACCAGAACCTCTCCTCTATTTTGAATCCCCAGGGTAGCAAAAGTGTTGTCCAAAACATTGATATGTTCACTTTTTTCTCCTTCTCCTATTTGTTTGTTTTTTCATCTTTCCTACTCAATTTCTCTCTCTTCCACCCAAAACACTGTGTTCATCCAAGAGTTGTAATCCAGTTTGATACAGAAAAAATGGTACCGTGCCATATGTTTTCTTTTCTTTTACAACCAGGAGTGTAAAGCATCTTGGATAACCCCACTTGTTTTTCCACTGCCAGGTCCTGGCAGAACCTCTCTCTAGACTTATATAGTGCAACAAGTGAAGGGTTTAGATTTGATTTTTGCATTTGAAGTGACTGTGCGCTCACACCAGTGCCCACCTCCATTCAGATAAACTCCTGGGTAAATCTGCAGTTTTGTTTGGTTTTAATTAGAGAAATAGTAGCATTCACTTCCTGATTAAAATACAGAAAAATCTTACACGCAATGCAACGAACTGTGTAAGTGTTTCTTCATTGCTTGTCTTATACATAAACTTTGTTTGCAAAAATATAAATAAGAAATCCATAAGAGCAACACAAAGCAGAAGTTCTCATTCTCAGATTTTTCTAAATTGTAAAGGCAAATCAAGCTTTTCATTGGATTAAACACAAAAATGTTGATATTTTTAATACAGTAGTGGCGTATAATTTTTTTATGTATATTCCAACCTAGTGAATTGCACTGGCTAGGGTCATACTTCAGAATATTTTCACAGAGATCCATGACCAAGTAGAATATGATGCAATTGCGATTTTTAATTTATTTTCATTTTCTGCGTATTATGGTGTAAGGAATTATGAATTATTCACCTGAAATTAAACAACAAACCATATGCCAGTGTTCTTTCCTTACCCAGAAAGCAGATTTACCCTGGGAGTAGGAGTGGTTACAATTTCAAAGGGAGGGTCTGGCCTTCATTTGACTCATCCAGCCTGTTTTAATGACTATTAATGCCTTCTGATGGGGTCTTTGGAGAAACTACATTGTGTATGAGTATTAAATACTTGATTCCATCTTCAGCTTTTTGAATATAGGGTCCTTCCAAAGTGAACTCTCTTCAGTAACGTCTCTGTAATCTGCTTGTGTTCACATTGTTATAAACATTTTCACTTTGTTGCTGGATTATTGGAATTTTGGAGTAGAGTCTTTTAAATGTTGCTGGCCTGTATGTTTGCAGCACCAGTGAGCACAGATCAATGACATTTATCCTCGTGCCTTGTACACAGCAATAACTAAAATATCAAGCCTGATACAGTCACATCCAGAGGTTTTGCTTTTTTTTTGCCTTTTTTTTTGCATGAAGTTTTTCTTACATGTAAATAAGAGAGATATTCTTACCACTTTTTTTCTGGTGTATATGCAGAATGATAAAATCTCTAGTATGCTTCTTCTGTAAGTATGTGCATCTTAGAGGTGGTCTTCTTTTAGAATTTAATAACTTCGTGACTTTTTCCAAAATAAAAAAAAGGGTGATGAGTTGAGGAAAAACAGCTTGATGGGAAATGGGTGTAATGGTTTTCTAGCAATAGATTCTCAACAGATCTTTTCTGGCTAACTATATGATATGTGTGGCCTTGTACATCCTACGTTATATATATATATATATTTGTATAAATATGGTTTCTCTGAGTGTTCAAAGGTATTAATAAGAAAAAAATGCATCATTTGAAGAACTAAGATAGTAGGTTTTAGGAATTAGAGGGTTAAACTAATTTATTAACTAATTTATAAGCTAATATATTCAGCCTAATGTTCTAGAAACTGCAAAATGTAATTTTGTTTCTTTAATATTTTATGTGTGTTTCTTTATATTTCCCATAAGCTGTGAATCTAAATATAAACCCAAACCACTTCCTTTTTTTGTACCCTGTATGCAAATCAAGTCACATATTCTGTTTAAGACAAGGTAAATAATTGCACCCAAAAAGGGCAGCTGGCAATAGTGGGTTTCAGTTCAAAATGCTTTGGAGCTGCTGCTGAAATCTCCATCTTGAAACTGAAGTGCAGTGTAAAGGATTCTGAAAAGAGCCTAACTATATCTATTTCATGAAAAACAAGCCTACCACCGCTGCAAATTTATTTGAGGATGCTGAAGGTGCTGCAGCTTTTCCTGACAAAGGAAAGACCACAGTACTTTCGCTACAGAGATCTCCTCTACTGGCTTTCTGTCCTTTTTCTGTTGTCCTCCAAATCACCATCATCATTGTCAGATCATTATCAGTCATGGAGTAGGGTAGGGAGATAGAACTGATAAGAAATGAAAAATAATAAGCATGCTCTCAACTCCTCAATTCTAGCTACTGTAAGCTAAATTGTTGCTTTACCTGTAATACAGTAAACATTGTAGCAATTTTAAGAGCAACTTATTTTTGATAAAATACTGATCACTATCAGGATATGGACTTTGCTTTTCTTCTTAGGCTATTTTCATTTGTTTCTTCTGCACCCTTTTAATGGAATATGTAGGTCTCTTGAAAGGTAAGGTTGAAAATTGCAAGTCTGGCCTGCATTATGTAACAAATTATTTGAAATGCAGTACTTTTATTTTCTTTATACTAGTAAAGAAAATCAGTATATTTCATTTAACCAAATTCATTATTCATTCATTTTCAAGGAGTCAACGAAATTAAGAAGTTTAACAGACTAACTTCACAGCACATCATAAGCTTGTTACTTTGGAGAGCAAACAAATTATTTTTTTATAACTTTACAACCCACTTCTTAATGCTTGCAGTTGCATCTCCATGGCCTCCAAGCCAAGGGCCCAGGTCTTACCACTGAAAAGTCATGCACGATGGAAAAAAAAAAAAAAAAGAAACCACAATTCCCTGTCCCTCCCCTGAAGACATTTTCTATTTAAACCATTCTTACACCATGTTTCCATGTGAACTGCATCATATTGATTTGTCTATACAATGGGATGTGGATTTACTAAAGGATTATAGGGCTGCACACATGCTTTTCATAAACTCTGCATGCATGGCTGATTTTGTCTTAATAAGTAGAACATCAGTTAATCCCATGTTTGTTTGTTTGTGTCTCCAGCGATGCAGAGGACCATAAACCTCTAAAAAAAGGAAGCCGGACGCCTTCAGACAGAACTGTGAAAAAAGAAGACAGTGATGATAGTTTAGTTGACTATGGAGAAGGGGTAAATGGTCAGTTCAATGAGGATGGCTCCTTTATTGGACAATATAGTGGTAAAAAAGAGAAAGAACCTGCAGAAGGAAATGAAAGCTCTGAGGCTCCTTCTCCTGTAAATGCCATGAATTCATTTGTGTAACCACAGAACTTGATTCCCCTGTATCTTCAGTTTGCTTAAAGCACTTGTACGTCCTCCTTCTCATACTATGAACACACAGGTAACGGAGCTCCTCACCACCAGATGTTAATGCTATGAGAATATGCAGGTTAATACCAGTTCACAGCATAATGACACAGTAAGTGGTATGTTATGAATCAAAATAGAAAATTCAAATTTTGTTCAAAACTTGGTTTGTTTTGTTTTTTTTAAGAGGAACTGACACAAACAGTAATATCAACTTGTAATTTTGTTTCCTGTTGAAAATACAGTATAATGCATGGGAAAAAAACCCCTACACAACTCACAGATAATCTTATGTACACTATAAAAACATGGTTTGACAATTTGTTATGCAGTCCTCAGCTAAATCCCTGGATATGAATTCCGTTCTCATTGTCAGAGTGTTATAGTAGTATTATATAGAACTTCAATGTCTTTGTGGACATTGTTGTGAAATTGGTGACTTAATGTCTAGGTATCATATGTCTTTTTGCAAGACAGTTAGGAACAGTATGTACAGTATATAATTGCTAAATGATTTAAGTCTGACACTTGCATTTGCTGATGCTTAATGAGACCCTATTATCTGCTCTTTGCTCCTATTACTTTATAGCCTTTTTAATCTATCAAGTATTACAGCAGTACAGTGTTCTATTTTTACATCAAAACACATTGAATTGATTTTAGGGCATAAAAGATATGCATTGCAATGCATTTTGGAATTTGTACAGTCACTGAAAGAAAAACTTTAAAAATGAAGGAAAATATTCCAGAAAACGCAGGGCAAAGTACATTCAGTGCCTTTATACAATATGCATTCCGTAATGCTCTGTACTACTAAATCAGTTGGTTCAGTAAACTGTGATTAGCAGACTACTGTCATTGCCAAATAAAGGAAAAATGTGAAGAAAAAGAAGTGTTATGAAACTGTTGGGCTAAAAAAGGAAAGTTTAAAATATTTTAAATTACATAAAAAAGAGTATGATTTTTTTTCCCCTTTAAAAAAAGCTTTCTACAGTTACAGCACAACATGTTTTCATGGCCTTAGAATACTTAAAACAAAAAATGAAAACGAACAAACAAAAATCCCAAAACACAGCCAGAGTTAAATTATTTACTAACACAGCAAGGTATAAGCTCTTGTAAAATAAATCATTAAAAACCCAAACCAGCTGATTCCATCAGTGAGAGCTCATTTCTCTCTGTTTCCCAGCCTGATCAGTGTGGCAGCTTTGTAATTATCTCCAGCCTGAAGCAGTGTGGGGGTTACTGCTTGGAACCACAGCATTCCATCTGACAAGTGCTAATATGGTTTATTGGTAAAGGATTATCCTGATCGGTTAAAAAATTATTTTCTCGCATACTATATCAATCAAATGTTTACCTCCAAATATAAATTTTTTATAACAACCTATGGTTGAAGGAATGCTCAGTTTCATTTGCCAATAAATTGGTTTTTCATAACTTGCATCAAGTTTAATTTTAAGTAAGCTTTTTATATGTAGATATTTTGTTGAATTTGTAAATACACTTAAAGCGTAGATGCTATATGCTTCTAGGTGTTACAGACAAACCAAGAAAGCTTATGTTGTACTGTGTAAGAAGTACTATAGCCAATGGTGTGCATGGTATTTTAAAGCATCTACTTTTTTTTTTTTTCTGTGAAAAGAAAATAGTGATCTGCTCATTTACTGCAGATTCCAACTGAACCATTCAGAGCTTTTGCCAGTGCACTACATCAGCCCACAGGACACTTTGCAGCTTTCATGTATATATTGTAGGTAAAGCACAACTGAAGTAATCCCAAATATAACCCAGCTGTAATAAGCTTCTTTTGCACCTTTGAGCTTTCCATTGGTCAGTTTTTTTAATGGGAACTGAAATACAAAATTAATTATATGAACATTGATTACAAAGCACAAAGAGAACATTTCTTCACAGGATTTGCCAATGGTTTTGGTAAAAAAAGAAGTATCATTTTACTCTTATTTAATTGTAGATGCTGAATTATCTGTGCATGTGGGGGTAAACATACAGGCTCACTTCTGTAATAGTGCAACAGATTTTGTATTAAAAATAAATGTGGTTTTAAAATTTCACTGTTTGTTCTGTTTACACTAGCAGTAAAAATCATATTGGATTCATCCTGTAATTAAGAATTCAAAGTGGAAAAACAGCATGAAAGAATTCTGACAGAAGTTGTTCCCATGATGTTTAAGAACTTCCATTACTGCCACCAAATTATTTACAGAAACTTGCATATCTCCACATGCTACCATTTGAAAAAATGGTAAATGTCTGACCATTTCCCATTGAAATCTACTATTTGCATTTTACTTCCATAGATGTTCTTATTATTTATTTAGTCATATAACTGCAAAGAAAAGAACTGAAACAGTCATGTTCCATACCTGTAAGAGTGAATAAGAGGAAGTAAGAATGTTGATTTGAAATTAAGAGCCCTCAGATAGGATCGCAGATAAGGATTTTGTGTCCTAAAGGAATTGTCTGACATACAAATTTATGGTTATCTGTTTTTAAATAGTATATGAAGTGAGGAATTTTTAGGTATCACCTTTTACAGTACAAGAAAATCCATTGCAATGCTCTTTTCATATCCTGTCTTTTCTATAAGTGAATGACTGGGCAGGAGGGCAGATGTTCTGCAGAGAAGACTGCAGGATAGCCATGGATTCCAAGAGATGCATGTGCTTCAGGAGATGTATCCAAAGGTTGATGTGTGGGCATGATGCTTGAAAGAGGGATCTTATCACTGAATCAGAAGCCATTCTGTCAGCCTTTCCATATGTAATTGGAAACTCCTGGATATTTCAGCTCCTGTCATCTGCACAGACTCAGTTCTGGCACTTCTGTCTTCAGATATCTTCAACTGTCTTCAGATACCGGCTGCCTTGGTTTGTTTACAGGTATCTGTTGATTTTTGCAGCAATGTAAATTGTCTGGAAGATATGAAATACAGCTGTTTCTGTTTCAATTAAAGAATATTTCCTGAAAAGAGAGGTCTGAGTTCCCTAGGCTTTGTTGGGAAAAATGATTTCATACAGTAACAATTTTTGGAGACAGACATACGTTATTTGTGCATGTTCCCCAAAATGTACTAATACGTATAGTTGCTACATTTTCCATTTACTGATATACCTTTGATTTTATTCTCACTGAAGTGATTGTATAAATCCTGAGGGAATTAAAGAGGATACCCCACTGGTAATTTTTCTTGTAATCTATTCTCAAATAGTTTCTAGGAAAATACAATTTCCTCATGGTTCCATGTAGCAGAGGCAAAGTGGCAAAAGATTTGGGAACCAAATCCTCTTTTCATGATGTCTGGTCTATTTTAAAACAGAAACCCTAGGAATTATATATGAAGAAATATTATCTACCATATGGAAGTGTCTTCTTTTCTGAAAAAAAGAACTGGAGAGAAAAATCAGAGAATGAGATTCCAATAATTTCTGAAAAACAATTGTCCTTTGCTGTGTTTCTGTCCCACTCCCTCTCTCTGTTCTCCCCCTTCATCTACCTTAGGAAGAAACATTTCAGAGAGTTGGAAAAAGCAGCAGCTGCTTTTGTGGGAAGATGGAAATAACTGAATGTGCTACTTGCAGGAATCTACCCCCAAATGATACCCCCTAGTGTGAAAATAAATCCAACTGGCCATCATGGTTTAATCTCTGAAGGGATCTTTGGCTGCTCTTTGTACATGAGAAGTGGAAACTTTAGACCAAACTGTCAAGATAAATACATGTCAGCAGGACTATGACAGACAGTAGAAGTGATCCGTTGTGACTGTAAGCAAGGAGAAAATGTTGATCCCAGTGTTCTCATGAATTTTGGCAGCAAAATTATACACAAAGTTCCTTACTGTGCTCACATGTAAATGAGCTGGTAAAAAAAATTGTGATCCTGTTTAATACCTGAAGGATGGATTCTTCATTTGGGGTTGGAGAAGTTTGCCCTGTTGTGAATTTGGCAGCACTGGCTTTGTCCCTCTGGGAAAGCTGCACAGGATAAATTTGAAGCCAGCTGGCAAGTAATAGGTTTGCACATGTTTAAATTGGAGAGAGGCAGGGCAGGAGACAGCTCCTGTCACCTGGATCCAGCCAGCCTTTTGACCTGTTTTGTCTTGCCCTAAGGTGCTCAACTAAAATAAAGAAGTTTGGAAGGTAGTGTGGTTTCCGTGCCAGCTGAAAAAAAAAACCCTGGCATCATGTCAGAAATCTAAGCCACTGCTCAGATTTAATTCTGCCTGGCTTCCTATCATAGTTTGGATATAAGTGATGAGGAGGAAAAATACATGTATTTGTACATGCTATACAAATATACAAATACAGGTTTCAGACTTTCAAAGAGGGAAAGTCCCGACAGTCCAATTCTGGTGCCAAACTTTTTAAAAATTACAAGGTCTTGTGCTGCATTGAGGAATCTACTGCATTTACCTCTGACAGGAAACTGTACTTGATGTGTATCTTCCAGAGGGTGCTGCTGTATTCCCATGTCCAGAGACCTCAGAAGAGGGACGCTTTGGCTTTGAAACCCAACATCTTACCTGAGGGAGGATAGCAGCCCACTCCTCTGCCCTGTGTTTGCAAATGGCTTTGAGACTTCACAGGATTAAAGGAACAAATTAAGTTTTCTAAATGGCAGTGTTGAGGATATATTTCACGTAGATGTTCTGCAATATATGTACTGTAGTGAAAGAGAGTTATGGTCATGGTGGCATGAGAAGGTTGCCTGTCTGGTGTGGCAAGAAGGGGTAGTGACAATGAAGCTGCTGGGACAGAGGAACAAAAGTGTAATATGTGAGGTTTCTTGGAAAGAGTTGAGAAATATCCAGTGGGATAGCTGGCCTGAAGGGTGAAAAGAGTAAAGGAGACAAATGGCAGAGCAGCATAGCCTGCTGGGTGGAGCAGCATAGCCTGCTGCAGCATAGCCAGACTATCTGTTGGTGACAAACAGCATAAAATAGATCAATAGGACATCATTCTCCTTCCAGATTTTTAAAAATTACTTATTTATTGTTCCAAGAGACTTAGAACGATTTACCAATCTTAAAAAATGTCTGTCAAGCAGTTGAAAATTGCCTGCAAGTTTGTAGGTTTGGCATAGGGGAAGTACTAACCAGCTGGACAAACACACAAAGCAGTTGCTTTAATTTCCTCACTTTTTGAAGTAAGCTAAAACTATCTCCCAGAAAGCACACGCTTTCTGAAGGTATAGACAAGGCAATCTGAAGAGATCCTTTTACCTTTTCTTAGGAATTTAACTAGTGGTGTTCCAGTAATATGAGGAAAGTGGGCATTTTCCTAGTTGTTGAGATAAGGAAGATACAAGGGAGCCATATAAACTTGTTTGGTAGATGAAGAGCCTACATGATGAGGACTCCAAACATGGAGTACCAGAATTAATGTTTTTAAAGAGATTCTTCAAGAATAAAACTGAAGAGAGGAAAAAATTAAAAGACAGCTAATTGCAGCAGTTTCTGGACAAGTCAGAGGACAGATGAATGTAAAAGAATGCTGACATCGACAGGAATAGTTTGATTTCCTGGAAAATGATGAGAGGGAAGTCTAGCCTTTGCTAGACTATGTGATGGCCTGTAGGCACAAATACCACATGAAGAAGCACAAGAAAACTCTTTACCCTGCCTATTAGTGAATACTATAGCTTTAATTTTCTAGCAGTGCACAAGTTTTTGGTATAATTATAGACGTTGAAAAATTAGCCCACAAGAACTTCTGTTTAGCTGAGATTGTTTTTCCTTCCCATCCTTTTCACTACAGGTGCTTAGTTCCAAAGTTTTACTTTAATAAGGAAACAGCCTGTGCTGTTCTACTACAATTAGACTATGATGAAAAATTTTATCAAAAGGGAAACTCATATATTTCTAAAACAAGCTGATTATCTTTTTTATAATGAGAGGCAGACGGTGGCATTTAAGTAACAATTGGCCACTAGGGGGAAGTTACAATTGTTGGTTAGCAGAAGCCCAAAGCATCTTAAGTTCACATCCCATGTTAATGGATTTAAATGCATGTGTGTTTGTATCTATACATTTAAAGGCACTATAAAATAGTGGTTTAAAAGAATAAGACGCAGGTTCATAATAATCCACTTGTTTTGCATAACATATTAATTCTGTTTGTCTAGTCAGCAATGACCTTATTTCTAATTCAACCATTTGTTATCACGATTGTAAATTGCAGGGACCTTTGGGGCAGAATTGCTGTTTGAAAAGTAAACTGCCAAGAACTAAGTGACAGGTCTGAAATTTGGCAGATAGCCCTGTCCCAAAGGCTNACGATTGTAAATTGCAGGGACCTTTGGGGCAGAATTGCTGTTTGAAAAGTAAACTGCCAAGAACTAAGTGACAGGGACGCCTGGTCTGAAGTTTGGCAGATAGCCCTTAACAGCAGGCTTTTTCCAGGCAGAATCAGAAGCCAGACAAATGTCCTGCTAGGCTGTCAGTTCCCGGGTATGTATCTGTAGGTACATGTACCTGGCAGCTGTACAATAATAAAGATTTTAGAATGGTATTGACCTGGTTGGTATGTAGCCAACTAGCTCAGCTTTTGCAATTTATGTGAAGCCTACACTGCCACAATGGGTTTGGAAAAGGTGCTGCCCAGTGCTGCTGAACCTGTGCAGCTGGAGGGGACGGGTTCCCGTTAGAAGTCCAGGAGCGCAGCCTGGCTGGGCAATTTGTAGGGCAGTGGTTCATCTCTCTGAAGTACCATGCTTGGTCTGGTTTTGAATTTGTTGGGATTGCCCTTAATCTCTGTGTCAAAGAAGAAAAGCTTACGGTCTGGAGCATGAGGATGGGGAGATCTCGTCAGGCAGCAGATTGCTCTCCGGCGGGAGCGGGGCTCGGCGCGGCTCTGGCTGTCCTTAGGCTGCTCCTGGGGGAGCGTGGCCAGGGCAGCGACCACCGCTAAGTGTTTTGATCAGCACGGGTAACACACGGCACATTCTCGGTGTCGCAGCCCCAGGAGTCCTGCTGCTCTGAAATGAGATAAAGAAATGCTGAATTGATTCACGTTGTCAGGCGGCATCATCTTCAGAGGGACTCTGCCTGCGGGAACCAGCTCAGCATGTCAGGGCCCATCCGTGTGAGGAGGACAGGAGCTCTGCCCTGTGGGATTGGCATCACATCATCCTTGTGGCAGCAGTCAGGGCTGGAAGGGGGATGCTGTGCATGGCTTTGTAGATGGAGACTTGTTGCACGGATCAAGGCAGTAGAATAAAATAAGGAAGCCTGAGGTGTTAAGAAAATAACAGAAGCTTTCAAAACACTACTGTGGAAAAATCATGTATCAGCGTCATGCCAAACAAATAGGTGCCTGCTGCTTTAGAGATGGGAATGCAGCCACAGGTTAATGATTCACATGAAGAAAATTTAGCAAGTTTTTTCTTTTTGCTGGTGAGAGCAGAAATGCTGAAAACCGGAACCCAGGACAGATGTTTCAGATGGAGCAGGCAGTCTCCACCCTGCCAAAGCCACTGAAGCTGCTTTCATTTATATTTATACCAGCTGAGACTAGTGCTTCTGGCATTTTAGGCAGGTCTGCAGGCAGAGCTTTGAATATAATGAATATTTTTTAGTGAGTAACTGTCTAATAGAGTGTCAGGGTCTCTCCACTAATGACAGCAGCCTCAGCCTCCAGTGGGGACATCACAGCCACAGCCAGTTTACATGTTGGAGATAGTCATCTATCAGAACTGTGATTGTTTTTTTTCAAATCACATTTTCTAAATTCAGCCTGCAACTGAAAAACATTCTACTAAAGATATTAAAAAAGAAAAACACTTAAATTCTGTAGCTAATTTTGGTGAGATTATTGCTCATCACTTGTTCACTAAGAGTTTGTAGTAATAAAAATAATGTAACAAGTCCATTGCAGAAGCATACTCCATGTTTTTATGAGGCTTGCTCTCAGGGTGTACATTTTAATTCTACACATAAAAGCTTGGAGAGAATCACTCAATATCCTTTTTACTAGTAGATAAAAGTTTCCATTTTAATGGCTGGAATTTGATGTTCCACGTAAAAAATAAGAGAAGAAACAGGATAAATTTCACTATCACTCATAAGCTTTTCTGCAGGTTTAGTTCTGGTTATGGTTGTATGTCAGGCTTTTTTTCTTTTGATACATCTAGTAGGATAGGTTTCAAGAGTGATTTTCATCTATTCATCACTGGATGATGAGGTTTTCTGTAAGATGTTTAGAGAAAGACTATTGCGTACCATAAGACTTTACCTGTCAAAAATCTGATGTGACAGTAAGTGCAACCTAGTCCTGCATTTAGCAAGTCTTTCCCTGCAACTCAGATTTTATTGTCAAAGAAGCTTTCCATGTCAGACTTGAATTGGTATAAAAATATACAGATATGGAATTTGAAATGTTCAGCTACTTCAAGTGACAAAATAAAGCTAATGTATGAAACACATAGATTGCTCTAGTTCAAGACAAATGAAAAACCAGTAAATTATGGAGGGGGTTAGGAGGGTTGATTTCTATTGAAAATAACATAAAATGAAGCATATAGGAGCAGAAATTATAGCTTTGCTAAAAGTCTTGCCATTAGTTTTAGTCCTGGTCTCACATCAAGAGCTACAATTCCTCCACCCCACACACAGCCTTAAGGAGCCAGCTCTGCTCTGAGGCAGGCCTCTCACCCAGGGCCAAATCCTTCCACCATCCCAGAGGGGAAGAGTTGTGGGGGAGAAAGGTCACGAAAGGAAGGCAAATCCTTGAAGCACATTTGATTCTCCACTCCTTCAAAATGCTAGATGAACATCTCGCACAGTAACCAGGCATGCACTGGAAACAGTTCCTGCAAACAGGGTGACTGTGGCCCCTTGGTTTAACTTTGTCTTAACAAATATTTAACTATGTATTTTCAATTTGATTTTATGAAGAACTGACGTATCTGGAGTTATACAAAAAAAGGAAAGGAATGGAGAGCTAACCAAGGCTTTGTGAGCCTTTAATTCAGGCCAGCAAATACAAATAGGCCTGTGTGTTACCACATGAAGATGCCCCCCTCAGTTGGCAAGATCGTCCCTTTTCCTTACACAGGGGACAGACTTGCACTGGCACAGAGATGAACACTTACCAAGGTTAAGAGAGATCAGCCTGCCCAACGTCATGAGGCTCCTCATCATGGGAAGGGCCCCGAGCCACTTTTGCACGCTCAAAGAAAGTGTGCAAAAAGCATTATTTCCAAAGAATAAGTTAATGTGTTTCCTTTGCCAGCATGGGAAGAGCCTGCCTGGTCAGAGAAAAAGGGGAAAGCAGCATCACCCAGTGTCCAGATCTTTCTGAGCCAGTGTGATGGTGCTGGCAGTCAAGCTGTCACCACAGCAAGCATCCACTAACCCTGCTCCAGGGCAAAAATGAAGACAGAGCAGAACTTGGAGCTATGTGCCTGAACCCCTCCTGAATTACTCCGCCTGGAATTACTAATCACCAGTGAACTGTGCTAATGCTGATACAAGGTATCATGGTTGCTGAGGAAGGGCATGCTTTGGTGTGGAGAGCCATGCCTCATTCTCGGGTTCTCTTTTGTCTTGCTGTGTGACTTCTGTAAAATCAAGCAGCTAGATACTGTGCTTTTCTGTTAATTCACATTGTTACGTGTTGTAAGTGTTGCTGCATTCACTGTGAATAGGACAGACAGTCAGACTAAGTACTGGAAATGAACCCCTGAATATTCTGTGAATAGACCACCCATTAGTGCTCCTTACTGACCTTGAGAGAAACAGGGTATTTTTACTGCAGGTTACACTGGTGTGCTCTTACCTTGCATGCTGGTCAACAGAACACTTGGAACTAGTCTGTTGACTTTTGGCTTTTTAGTTCTGATAGAGACACTTGAGACCCATGTAAAGGAGCAGGAATTTCCTAAGGACATTAACTTTACAGTGGATCTTCACATCCAAAAAACTCTTCAGAAATGGGTACACACACACACACACACACACACTTGTACAAAACAAAAAAGCATTTGTCCTCACTGCATAAAACACTCAGAGAGCTAAATCCTGAGGAAGCTTGTGTCATGCAAAATTAGTATATTCCTGAGATGATGCAGGTTGGTGGCTATAAATCACAGTGCTGCTCAGGAGATCAGTAAATCTCCCCATGTTTCATTGCTCCTAACTAACAGCAACAGGTAACAAAAGAAAAATGCATTGGTGTAACTCTTCTAAAACTGAGTATCTTTGGGTTTAAGCCCAGGTGGCAAGTAACTACCATACAGCTGCTCGCTCCAAATGGTTTGCCTGGATAAATATGTTCATTGAAAGGTTACTGTCCAGATTGAATAGCCCCAGGCATTCTGCTTCAGTTTTGGCATGGCTCCATGCATCACCCTTGCTAAAAGGTTGTCAACCTCATTAATCTATCCAGTACATTTTTTTTTTTTCAGCTTCTAAGATACTAATAAGCTGAAAACATGCCTCACCTTGAAGTGATAGCCCAAATCATATTTGGGCACAAATAAAATTGAAATATATCCTGACTAAAATAATCTACATGTAGCTGAGCTGCATGTGGCCAAGTGTTAGTAATGTCATATTATAATTACCAATGGCACCCCTACCTTTTCAACTGGTATGCTCAAACCACATTCAGCATGTATACATATTTCCACTCAAATATACATATACCCAGGTATTTTCAGTCATAATTTTTCAGAACATTCAAACCAGTGCTGAAGCCTCCCCTTGTTCCTAAGTTTCAGTCTAGCTTTGGAACACATTAGTTTGCATCATTCTGCATCAGAGCAAACAACTGAAGCTATGCCCTTCTGCAAACATGCATTTGGAGTGTTGTTGACTCTGCACTGGCTTCAGTGGATTTGTCTCCACTGTTAATTAGCTGCATTCCTGGTCCAGGCTCAGTTCTGAGGCCCCACCAGCCCCACAGCACTTCTGTGAGCTCATTACCAGGCTCTCTTGAAGGCCTCTGCAAGTGATCTGTAGGGTCTCAGAGGTACCTGCTCCCTGCTGGCAATGGGGACAGGACTGTGTGAGCCCTGGCTCCCTTCAGTAAATGTTCCATTTGCCAAACAGTTAGAATGTACTAAATCATGCTGCAGGAGGAACGCGATCCTGTACCACTACCACAGCTTTAGACTTGGGGAGGGGGAAGGAGGGTCAGGCTGAGCCTCAGTGGGGGCAGGTCATCCCCTGCAAAGCTCAACCCCTACACAGGGTTGTCAAGACCAGGTCTGTGCTCCCTGGTCTTGTGGCTACCACCTCATCCAACACCTTCTTTAATTTGAGGACATACACGCAGCTGCAATTCTCTGGTCCTGTGGCAAATGTGCCACCCTGAGAAGGGAGATAGGGGGAGAGAGGGAAGGGATCCTTCAACAATAATTACTTCAAATAAAACACTCCAAAATTACCCAATCATATTTTCTGATAAAAGAAATAGTTAGTTTAGAAAACCCATCTCTGCGTGAGCAGAGCAGCCTACCAGAAAGCAAGATCCCACTGAGTTCACAGCACTGCGAAATAAAATTCAAAGTGGCTGGTAGGGAGAATATTCCACTCTTCTGTGAGGTTGAAAACTCTTCCCAGCTAATGACAGTATAGAATAATTGATCTTGTGTGGCAGGCATATTTTATTGCAGTGCTCAGCTTTTGCTCTGTGATCACAAATGAGTTTTATGACAGGTTAGTTTTCTAAGGCTGCCTTCTTTTCTCTCTCTTATGGCACGATCTATTTCTTAAGATAATGTGCAATTAAATTCCATTGTTTGCTTGAGACGCAAGAAATCATCGCTCTTAAAGATGAATATTTAAAGAGTGTTTTTCAAAATATTTTGGTTTTTAAGGACATGAACTAAGAGCAAAAATGAACAGGACAAAGTGCACAGATCAGAGAACATGCACGTATCGTATATATATCGTGGCCAGTGTATATGATGTAGGTGTACCCAATTTAAGGTACATTTCATTTATACACTGATTCAAGCATTATCCCCAACAGAATTCAGTGGTAAGTGCCAAAGAAGACAGCATAGGAGGGGTGAGGATGGTGGGGAAATAGGTAAGAAACAGATCAGAGGAAAAAGGCAGAGATAAGAAAAGTGCAAGTGACCAAAACAAGACTTTTCTGCCAGAGATGTATTTACTTCTGCAGCTTTGAAAGAAATTAATTTCTAAGATCTTCACATCGGTTTTCTATGAATAGGCAAGAATAAATCCACCTAGATAAACTATATTGCCACTAAGACATGAAGGAAGCATTAACCTTGAAACAAAAAGTAAGAGATGAATGGCTGACTGCCCAAGCCTAAAAGTAAACTGCCTGCCCATTGCTGCATGTGCAGTTGTGTGATGCCTTAAAATGTTTTTTGTTGGAGGGAAAAGAACAATTTTAGACCCAAGTAATAGCCACTCATCTACCAAATAGTTGTTAATAAGACATCCATGGAGAATTGAGTTGATTTAAATACTTTATTCTAAAGGGCATTCAGCAATCATATTCTCACTAAATGGATAATCAAATAAGTCACACTCTCCATTTAGAAATGCAGTTCATTGTTAATGGAACTAATATCTGGGTGCACAGGTTTTTTTTCTCAGAATCCAGCCCCCTTTGAACACTCACACTATGCTAAAACCTCTGAGCTGAGAAAACGCTGCTTTATGTTTTGGACAGTCAAACCACAAGTGGTAGACTACAGACATGTATGTTATCAGCTTCAAAATTAGTAACCTCCTGTGGATAATAATCTTAAGGGTAAATTGAAATTTATATGGCAGTGAAGTTAATGGAAAGATAAGATTTTTGTTCTTCATACTATATACTTTCCCAGCAGGTTCATCTTGCTGTTGTGCTGCCCTGACCACCATCTCTTTCTGGTAGTGAAAGAGAACAGAGTTGCTCCTCAGTCCATGTCAAATTACTCCCACTGAGTAGGACTGAACAAGCTGGAAACAGACAGGTCCAAACCCTTTAGGAAAATGAGAAACCAGGACTGTCCGAATTCAGGCAACTTGGAAAAGAGATCTCAACATAACTAAAAAAGTCTCTTTTTACTTGTCTTACAGCTGTGATTTTCCTCCATGAGATCAGATTCATCACCAGAAGGAATCCATTTTGGTTGTTATTTATGTTACCAAAGCAGAGTGAGACTTGTAGAAATCCCAATCTGTTAAGTGGTACTAAAAATGTGATTGGGCCCATTGTATCCAATTTAATTTGCGTAAAAAAACAACTTAGCTTTTGGCTTTAAATTCGCCTTTATCATCTCACAAAACACACTGATAAGATATTCCCGTATTTAGAAAATTCTCTTAAATAGCAGCCAAGTGTAAGTCTTGGGCCCATGTCTTAAATCCTTCTGCTAAGAGTAAAAATGCACATTATGGACTAGGAGAGGAAATAGAGACACATGGGACACCCATGGAACTTGCCACTATCCACTTACTTCTCTAAGATGTTTATTTGGATCAGTCCCTCATAGGAGAAGGAAGTAGCTTTTTTCTTCCCCAAGAGCTGAAAGGGTGCTGCTTAAGGGACAGATTCTTATAAAAAATATTCTCACCTCCAGCAAAAAGCAGAAGTTAAGGTACACAAATTTCTTCACTAATACTGTTTAGAGATCCTTGAGCAAGCTGACATACAATTCAGTTGTTGCTGCAGGAACTGTGTGAGGGCTGGTGGAGAAGGGGAATGATGGGCGTGGGGAGAAGCTTTTTGGTGGACAAGGGGAAGGCTCCCATTTTATTCTGCCACCATCCTCAGATCTCCTTCCCCAGACCCAAAAGAGCCCTGTGGGCATGGTAAAATGTGTGAAAGCTAAAAGATTTTTGAATAGAAGTTCATTGGTGCAGTTTTACTGCCTAATCTCAGGGGAATTAATTTGTTCATTTAGAAATGGGAGTGTCCCTTAAGTGTATTTGAGGATTCAGCTGAAGTATTACCTTGGTGAAGGCTGGGTATGATATGGATTTGTCCTGTGACTGCTCATAAGTTCTCGACCCTAGACCTTACTTCTTTGTACACCAATGAATTTGGGAATCTGAATACTAGATTTAAAAGTAAGCAGTTCAGGTTAGCAAACTAAAATGTCACAGTCTGTAAAATTAATGGAGGAAAACAGGAATTGAACAACAAATTCTGAGTACTTTACATTTTGAATAGGGATAGAAATCATGGGACTTAGAGGTTATAAACCTTTATAGAGCCTGGATGCAGGTGAAATTAATTATCAATTTGGAATCAGAAAACAAAATACGGGCAAGTTCATTAAAACAGGAGGATAAATGCGGAACTGCACAAAAAACCCACTTGTCCTTAAATCACAGATTCTGTAGGAAATCAAACCTCTGCCCTTGAAGAAAGAGATTTCAGTCTGTTAAGTCCTGGCAAGGATGATTTGAATCCATCATGTCAGAGGTATACTCCTCCTGCTGGAAGAACTCCAGAAATGAGATTAGCAGTTGTTCAAGCAGGAAGTAATAAAAGCAATTCAGCCTCCTCTGGGGAAAGGTAATACCACAACAATGTGATTTTCCTAGGATAATGCAGCATTAGGCTGCTGAATGAGTTGATGTCATTGATAAAAGGTAGACTGGAAACCATGATTACTCCAGTGAAATAAGTTTCACTCTAAGAGGAAGGGCATAAATCATGATATGTACCTGAAAAATAGTCTGACATTATGCCCAAGAAGATAAAATGGCTACTAATACACATGGGTATCATACAAAAATTTTCAAGATTATATTGATGGCAATAATCCATCACCCAGCATTTTAGTTATCACGTGTGAACGTCCAAAATCCAAAAATGGACAAAAAAATAATACTTTGTGAAACTTCTAGTTTTACCTACACAGCTGCAGAAAGAAAAGCTGAACCCTGACTCTTTGGTGCCCTTAGAGCCCAGCTCTGTTTTGAATTGACACGGCAAAGAGGTGAGGTCCCAGAGCCCTCTCCCATGGTGAGTCCATAGCTATCAGTGATGTGATTTCCCAGTTTTGAACTGTGATGAATGGCTGTAGATGTGCAAGAAAGCACCCCAGACTGCAGCTGGACATGCCACTGAGAAAAGGTATTATTTCAAACAAATTCATGGTATCTTTTTTTTAATTATCATTCCTAAAAGTACACAGAAAACAAGAAGAAGCTGAGCCAGTGGGACAGGAAGATACATACAAACTAAGAGTAAAAGCACTGATGGCAATTTGGCAGCCTAAGGAGTACTGGAGGGATGATAATGAATAGGAACTGTTTTTCCAGGCACTGAATACAGCTACTGTGATTCAGATTTGGAAGCTGTATAAAGGTCTGTAAAGAGTGGGAAAAAACCATTATTGAGACTCCAGTTCTGAGCAGATCCTATGCAATCCCAGGGGTCAGAGCTCGGTGCTATGATAACACGTCTGACTGCTTAACTGGGATGTTTTCATAGCTACATATAAAATGATTTCTGGGAAGACAGACCTGCAGCTGAACCATTTATCATTGTTTATTGGCTGGCTGGGTTCAGATCATGTCTCAGAAGCAAAGATGCTTCCTGTGGTTCTACCTTAAGTGTACATATCAGAGTAGACATCCTTTACTCCATGACTGGCACACTTTCTCTGCATTGGAAACTAAACAAATCTGGACTCTGCAGTATCAAAGGACATTTAAATGCTCTCACTGGTCCAAAAGAGTCCCTTTCCAATTTCATGAGCTGTATATTACCAACTGCAGAAAATGCATGGGTCTCAAAAGGACTCCATTTCTACTGTAACAAAGACAACTTTCCTTTACCAAGAGACAAAGAGACAGAGATTTGACAGAGCTACTAATATTGGGAGAGAGAAAAAAATAAGAAGGAGGCAGAGGAGTGCAGCTACTCTCTAGAGCTGTTACTATGATTCAGATAAGGGAAAAACAAGATGAGACTCAAGTATGAACAGAGCAGCATAAAACCTCACACAGGATGGGATACCAAAGAAATACATAATGGCTGATGTGCTGAAAGCAAAGAGAAACAGTGTTGGACAGTGTTGCACAATGTTTTGTTATCCATAAATATAAAATCTCTATTCAGAGAAGTTTCACAATGCAAGGAAAAATGTGGGTAGAGGGGCTTTTAGAGGCAGTCACAGACAGCTCACTTGGTAGAAATGCAGAGGCAAGGATGAAAAGGGGAGCTACATGGAACAGGCTGGAACTCTCTTTTGGAAAGAAGACATTAGGTACCAAAATGGTAAGTAGACCTTGGTATTTCCATTGCATACATACACAATGGAAATACCTTATGAGTTTATGTGATAAGACTGGCAAAACACCATTTATTTCTGAATTATTCACTTAATAGAAGTTTCTTTTGGGTTTTAATAGAAGTATTTTGCCAGTATGAAAACAGCAATGTAATTAAATGGGTGTACAAATGGAGTAGCTATCATGGTCAAGCAGACATAACCTATTACAGGGAAACACCATTGAACTTGCCCCATATAATTAACAACCAATCACCAGCTTTATCAAGCCCTGCAGAGATGTGCTTTCATTAGCCTGAGCTGGCTATTGATAGCTTCCTGCATTTCCATCACCCCCTGGAGCACAAGGCAGCACTTCACACGTGTCTGTATTCAGGACTGGTTGGTCAGACATGGTGAAAGACTGCTAGGGGCCAGCTGGGATAATGATTTTTAACAGCTGAACTACAGAATCCAAGGCAATTATATAAAATTAATTCAGTTTGTAAATCCAATTAAAAATAAGTTTTAGCACCATGAAAAGCAAAGCATTTTACTGTAATTATAGAAATATGCTTATGCTAATTATTTTTCTCACCAGAATGCTGAACAATGTTTGATGAGCATAGTTCTGTATTATCAGCAGTTTACAAATATCACAGAAATTGTGCAGGTTTGAAAGCTCGGCTCTGGGGAAGTGAGAGATGAACAAGCCTAAGCAAGTTCCCACACAGAATCAAGAATTGTGTCAGGCTTTTGATTTAGTGGCAGCAGAAGTTACCAAAGGTCTATAGCCAGCGAGATTCTCACAACTGAAGAAGCAGCCCCTTGTTTGATAATTTTAGGCTGCCCATGTACACTGGCTCATAGCCACAAGTTTGAAAGTAAATGAGTACAGCTTTTGTGGGAGTGCAGGAGTAGCTCCTAGTAACTGTGTGATTACTGGGTTTTGGCATTCATCTGATATACATGATCATGTATTCTAATGAGCATGTTAATGTTGTAAAAAATGTGATAAAATAAGCCTTTTGTAGGCCACCAGTGTAAAAATTGTTTCTATTGTTATTGTATGTGATATTGCATATCTTTCAGGTTATCAATATGGCAGCACAAAGAAAATAAATTGAAAACCTTTAAAACAATCTAATTGAAAACTGCTATTTTCTAAATTCTACCAGAATAAATACAAATTTATCATCCAAATCCACAGACAGTCTTGGCAATCTCAATTTACATATCTTTTTTCTTCAAGTGTAAGGATAAGGATTTCAGAAAGAAGGGTGTTCCTGGAACAGGATGTGTTTTATTTCCAGATAGCATGAGCAATATACATGGACACTGACCTGCCTTTCTTGAGGTTAAGAAGTGGCCTCTTCCTAGGTATAAAAGATATAATGAATGAAGTGTTGTGTGTGACTACATGATAAATACATTTAAAATACATTGAAAAGATCCAGGTACTCTCTATGGCATTTAATTCCTCATCTTTATTCATCTGGTGAGATTTATGGCTCTTTCTGCCTTATTCAACATGGCCACAGTTGCTGCATGCAAAATACCAATCAGAAGACCCATATAGGCTTGGCTCCTCATCTTCACTGACTTTTTTCTTCTTTGAGATGTCTTTTTATTATTGGTCTTTCCAAAATCACTAAAAATGTTGTATAACATCCCAACACCTTCCAAGTGTTTTTCACAATGTCTTCCTAGCCTTCGCTAACTTTCACAGCCTTATGCCAGTAATTTACCTACAAGATTCAAACTGCTTCTGTCCAAGCAAATACAGAAAATGTTTGAGAGTGTTGCCAAGCACTTGGTAGCTGAAAAACTGTAAGGACTCATAGGAGGGCTTGAGGAATGTGACACCTCTTGGGAGGATCATTGCATAGGTTGTGTGCTAATTCTGAAAAATGAAGTAGTCAAACCCATGGTTTTTTTGGTTTTTTGTTTTGTTTTGTTGTTTTGTTTTTTTTATGCAGCTGTCTAAAATGGAACTGGAGGTCAGCAGAGGGAGTTACATTTCTCTTGAGTGTTTTCAGAGTGTGTTTTTCCCTCCTGTGCCCAGGACTATTTGGGAGTTCTGCCTCTGGGACTCTTGGAGGTACAGAGCCGATGGAAAGACTCTAACATCTGCACATGGGCTGCCTTTAGCTCTGTAAGGTTTGCTGAAAATGGTGGTGGCATCTCAACCCTTCCAGATCTGGCCAATATCAGCCCTACTCTTCTTTCAGTGTGCTGCAGTAGTTATCAGATGATGGGAAACTCTCCAGAGCCTGCCTCCCCTGGCAGCAAGGCTGCCAGCTTCAGACAAATCTTGGCTGTGTCCCAGTGCAGGGCTGTGAGCCCAGACACCAATGAATGACCCTCTTCTGCCATGTAGACACAGGACACGCATTCCTTTTGAAGGAAACTGCTGTGAGGTGAGTTTTCAGCTGTCCTTGCATTTAGTATGCTAAAATAATGCCCTTGTGTTTTAAGGAGGATGTGTTATGGACATAGTAGACTTGTTCAAGATAGGTTCAAATAAGCCAGGAATTTTGGGAATTCAAGGAAAGCAGGGCTGTGTATCTCCCCCATCTAAAGTGAGTTGATAAAACCCTCGACACTCACAGTTATTTCAATTTTCTACCTATTTACTCCCTGTTAAAAGCAACTCCTTGACAAGCATGTTACTGAGAACAAGGTGTCTATGAGGCATAAGGGATTCCCGAATTGTTCCAAGATATCTCCTTCCAAAGTGTGGACAATATTCCTCTTATTCCATTAATTTAAATCACACTGAACTCACAATAGAAGTAACTGAGGGAGGGATAAATGTATGCAAAGAAATAATTTGCTTGGTTTGCATTTTCTAACCCTCTGTCCTCTAAATGGAATATATATGTATATCAATATATGTTTGAAATATCAAACATACAGCCATCTATGGCATTTATTTTGGCTGACAGAGGTTGAAAGTGCCAATGTTTTTGAATCCTGGTGTTGAGCCTTCCTCATGTTTGGATGGAAATTTGTGGGCATCCAATACTGTCAGTTCTGACTCTGGATCCTGGCATCTAATGACAAGTTCTGCTTGCCACTGGGTTTTCCTCTGACTTTATTAAGTGTAAGGCTAGGATTAGGTCAGCTTGCTGAGATGAGGAAATACCTAGTTTTATGTGTCACTGGCACTTATGGGTTACTGAGATGGCAAAGAAGCTCATTTATGTAATACAGCCTGCACAATTCAATGCGCCCCAAGGGGAAATATTTGCTGCAAAGCACTGCCAAAAACACATGCTTAAAAAATTAGTAGCTTTGAGGGATAAAAATTGAACTTGAGCAGCTATAAGGATGATTAGCTCCTTAAATCTCTTCTGTGAATCCCATTATATTCAGCTTCTACTGCCTGAAGAGCTTCTGCCCTCTTCCCCTGCCAGGTCTCTAGATAAAGGAAATGTGTAATGCTGGACAAAATATTATTCTAACAGAAGGCTTCCCTCATAATTAAAAATCTTCAGGAACCGGTTTAATAGCTTGCCCAGCTAATCCTGACCCTGGTATCAAGCCTTGGTACAGCCCCTCTGCTATGCAGACTCAGCTGACCCGGTGGGTCCCAGCAGGGCACTGTGGCAGGGGTATCGTGACCATGGAGGCGAAGGACAGGGGTGACTCTGGCTGAGGTAGCAGCCCTGATTTTATTGAAGGCCCCCTAAGAGACCTCACCTCGAAGCCACTACTCCAGGCAGAGCAGAGAAGAGTTCTGTACAGCACCTTTTAAGGGG
>VYXF01002453.1:96031-113504 GCA_013397295.1 Polioptila caerulea
GGTACATGGAATAAACCATTAATACATAATTTGAATGAGGCACACCACTACAAAAAAATGAAGAAAGACTCATCAGTTCCCAAATTACATGGGATTCAGGTCTATGTAGAGACACCATTTCTGACCATTTCTGACCAGTTTTGCATTCCCTTTACTGACCTGTAGAGTTGTTCATGAATATTTGAAAGCTATTAACTTCCTAAACAACCTCAGAAGCAACCAAGGAGAATATTTAGAAACACTGCATTTCCAAAGAGTGCTTTGTTGTTGTCTCTTCGTGTAGAAACTGAGATAAATGGGGCCAGGAGACCAGGCTCCTTTTTATAGCCTTTATTAAGAAATCAGCTCTGGGGTGGGAGCTCGAGAGGTCACGCACACCGCCACTGCTCCCTCGGACGGCACAGAGGAGGAGGAGTGCAGGCACAGAGGAGGAGGAGTGCAGGCCCAGAGGCAGAGCTGGGACTTCCATCCTCACAGGAGTGCTCAGGAAGACGCTGGATCTGCTCAAAGTCCAGGGGTGTCATGTCTTTCTAGGTCAGTGAAGATCTTTTAAAAGTTCGATGGAGAGACAGCTCTGCCTTTTCTTAAAACAGTCTTGTGGTTGGTTTTACAAACTTTGGCTCGGGCTCGTTGTTTTAGGGGTATCTCCTTTTAAATTGAGGCTTTTTTGGCATTAATTTGCATGTTCCGTCTTTCTCTCCGTTGCCTTTTTTCCTCCGTCACTTTTTTCCTGCCGCTGTTTTTCCCGTCGCCGTTTTTCCCGCCTCCTCCGCCGCCATTTTGTGGGGGCAGTGGCAGTTTTACCCCGTGGAATGAGGGTAAAAAGGGATTACAGAAACACTGGGGATAGGGGATAACAGGATTGAAAAATCAGGGATGTAACATGGGGTTTTACAACTTTTTGGGCGGACCGTACTGGGATAATACAACACATTACAGAAATTGTGAACTTTAACTTTTACTATTAAACAGATAACATTAACATGAGGAAATTTTGGGATTTTATTCATAACAGAAACAATGAAAAGTAGAGCCTAAAATTATTCTTAACCCTTTTTAATTAACCCTTTTTTGGGTTTTAAGATATTGCAGTACTGTACAATGGTGCAGATGGTGAGAAAAAGGGCCTGTTGCTGAGAAGATCTGCTCCCTCTTACAAAAGTTTGAATTCACTGTGACCCCATCATCCCTTCTATGTTTAGCTGAGATATCTGGAACCTGAAGAGAACCTGGAATCTGGAGGGCCCACGCACACTAAGCTTGTCCTTGTACGCAATCTGAAATCTAAGATGCAGTTTCTCCCCATGTTGTTCAACCCTGAATACACTGTGAGTATTAACCCTCTGACCTCCCACTGGCACCTGTGGAGGCTTTCCACATTCGTTTTGATAAAAAGAATACAAACCTAAGTGTTTAAGGCCCAGATTTTAAGAGGCACAGAAATCCTTAGTGATGCACATAAATAGCTGTGTTGGGTTCAGGCTGCATTGAAGATGACAAGAAGCTGGGACATGAAAAGCACCTGGATAAGGGTCTTGTGCAGCTGAAAAATGAATCCTGGAAAAAAAGGGCAAACACATGAGAGAAGAGAAATCTCTGGGTTTAGTGTGGGACAGACATTTTGAAAAAATTGTTTGAACGGTTATCAGTTGTATTGCTAAACTCTGGTATTTATTGGGAGCATTTCTCACAAATACAGCCCTGCAAAACCATGCAGTTTGTCTAATTGCTCCCTTCATGAGCATGTGGTCACAATTCACTTGAATTTTAATCTTAACTGTGACCATTTTTTTCCAGCCTTGAATCAAGTGTACTTCCCTAAGCCCTGTACTGGCACTGTCTGTTCCCCAGGAACACAGGCTGTTTGAGTGCCAGCCAAATCCTCATTAACTGCTGACTATTCCAGTCACAGTGTGTCCAAAGGGGTCAAGGAAGAGAAAGGTCAGGAGAGGGTGGTGGTGTCTGCTGGTGATGTAAACCTGTGTCCTCACAGTGGTGCTGAAATTTCATCACTGCACCTGATTCAAAAATACACCAACAGGTATGTGGAATCTTGGAGAATCTGCAGTGTATTCTTGGGAGATAAGGGAACATTTTTTATTATGAGGAGGGAGTCTGGGCTTGCCTCATGACATATGCATGGATAATCCATTTCTTATGGAATTGGTCTCTTGTATTGTAAGACACTGAAATAATCACCAAATGCCAGATGTGACAAAAAATGTAATCACCCTGTTTTTGACCCTGGTTTTAATATTGTGTTAGCTTTTTATTTAATCCACACACTTACAACTGAGCCTAAAAAATAAGAAGGTTTTATGCCATCATGACAGAATGAGTACATATTGCGCCTCCAAATCTCATAATTTCAAAAAGGGATCTGAGGAATAAAAAAAAGTTAATGTAAGCACTATATTAAAAGGTTGTCTCCTTTTAAGTCTCCTTCTCTGACCTATTATCTCAATTACCTCCTATCTTGCTACTGCAAAGCAAAGCATTGATTATATTAATTAGTTTATAGTCCATCTGATGTAATATTGAAGAGAGATCCAAAGCTCATTTGTATTTTCTCAGGTCATCACTTTTATTTCCATGTCTAAACCTTGGAGAAGTTTTGAGACAGCTTGACACAGCTTCCCTACCAGAAAAGAAGGCTGCTGGAGGATGGTCTTCTTTGGGGATAAACTCAACACGGAATTCGTCAGGTTTGATTTTGCAGATGCTGGTACAATACAGAAGAGTTCAAGTAATCTATCTGAAGGCAATTCTTTACAACTCTAAGCACTCCAGAGAGTCAATGAGTCCTTAATTTTACCATCAGACAGACGGTTTGTCAAATTCCTTTACTATGTCTTGTACCAAATATAGGATATCTGCTCTCATTATTACTGAAGAGCTCTCAGATGTGAACATTGAGTGTGTTTGTAATTAACTACAGCCTGTCTTTGTGCTAAACTCATTTTTCTAGTATTAAAGCAACATGCTCTCCAGCAGCTTATTAGTACAGCTGTAAGTTGGTAATGTTTACAGGGGCAAACAGAGCACTGCAACTGTACACGTGCCATCCTTCCTGAGTTCAGCCTGAAGGATGGCCTATGGCAATTTTGTCTGAAACAAACCAGTAAAAATGCTTAAGCTATTTAAAGGAAAATATTGTTACCTAAATTTTCAATTTCTAATTGCATTTCCTAGTGTTTTGACTTAGCCATAGTACCAGGCTGTTCATGGCATCTCTGTAGAGAAAGGATAAATACACATTCATGCATTTTATCTTAAATGTCAAGTCAGAAATTGTGTTTTAAAATTGCATTATTGATGTGGGAAAGACAAACATTAAAAAGTTACAAAGCACAAAAATGAAAATTCCCGCTCAAGCTTAATTTGCTTTTTTTTAATGCATGGATTATTGTAATTTTTTACAAAATAGGCATAGACTATTTCATCCACCAAGATGTTGTCTCAGTGAGCATACACTATGCATGTATCATGCAAAGTAGCACTGTGGACATACTCTGGGAATGGACCTGGCACTATTTAACAGGAAATGTTACTCATAGAGCTTCTGTTGTATTGTGCTAATGTATCACTGAATTGTATCACGTGGTTTGTCCAGGTACCCCCTGTAATAGTTGATTTTCCCTCACCTTCTCATGTTGAAGTCCCTCCCCTCCCCTTACCTGTCCCATCAATGGTCTCCTATTGGCCCCTGGCCAGCTTCCTCCTCCCCCCTTTCTCCTGGGTTAAAAGTGCCCCACACTAAGCATTTGGCCTCTTTTCCTTCCTGGCCCCCTTCCTCTCCTCCCTTTCCCGGCTCTCTTCCTCTCTTGCTGTCCTGCTTTCTCCTTGCCCCTCCCCCCTCTACACCTCGTGGCTCTCTTTCCCCCCCACTCCCCTTGCTCCCTTAGGACTTATTTGTCATTAAACTCTTTGGACCTTTGCTGCCAGGAAAGAATCGAGCTGTCTCTCATTCCAGCTCTCTAGTGTCCTGTTGGATTGCCCAAGGTCTGAGCTAGCCGAGCTTAACCCCATACAGGGCAAATACAACAAGCTTCAACCAGTTCTGTCCACCTGCTGCTGTCTCCCCTGCCCAGGCGTTCCTTGTCTCTCCAGGAGCTCTAACTGACAGCTCTCCAGTGTTCCCCTTTGACCTATCTGGTCCAGTACCACCTTGGGCAGCACATCAAACCTAGCAGGTATTGAGTCAGACTGCTTTTACGACAATACTAGGACCACAAAGTGAGAAAAAATGGTGTCCTAAAGTTAGTCAAAAAAAGCAGTTTCAAGGAAATTTTGGCTTGCTACAGGTAATTCTGGGCAAACACAGATCTCTTCTCTGTTGCTCATGCAACTCAAGCTTGTTATAGAACAGGGAGTACAAAGCACCTTTGTATGTGAGGATGACACATAGGACCTCTGAGGTCAAAGCTGCACTAGTAAATTAAACAGCCTTGGGGTAATGACACCCACCTGTCTGCACTCTTAAGTGAGGGCACAGTTTTGATCTGGACCAACAAGCACTCTGACAAACAGTTCACTGGCACCATTTGGAAACTAGCACAGCCAGGGACCTTTCCAGCAGGCAGCAGCAATGAGGCCCCCCTGCTGTACAGAGAGAGATTATAATGATGCCATGGGCAATGTCAGGCCAGCTGGTCTCCGTACCAGACATGGCACATTTAATTTTTTTTGCCAGAATATATTCTGACCCAGTCATGCTTATTGTGCCCTGACACATTATACCTTTAACCTGTAAAACAGTGGCAGTTTTTACTTACTTTGGCAGTCATTAGCCTGAGTTTGACAAAAATTACAGAAGTAACAGCACAAAAACTACATCCCCATCAAATGACAAGACCATTTCCAAAGAACAAAGTTCTAGGGATTCCTAAAGAGAAGCATCAGCATTTTAGGAATTTGTTAAAGACTGTATTTGTCAAGCTGTATGCCCCAAAACATCCTAGTTAGTCAATAAGAGAAGCAAGTTGAACAAGATTTCCTAATGCAAATACAAGGTGATATTGAGAGTACAGTTGCTCCAATAATGACATCTGTATGTAGCATAAGGAATAATAAGGCTGTAGAGGTTACACTTATTTTTCTTAGTTCCACCAGCACAGCAGCAGAGAGCTCATCGATCTCAGGAGTGCTGAACCTGTGGTGTGAGCAGCCCCTCTGTTCTCTCCAGCACACTGGAGATATTTGGGATACATTATATTTTTATATTTGGGATACATTAAAGCCTTAATTTTCAGCGACTTTACCTTCATTTTGATCAGGCAGAAAACATTGCATTCCTTCTCCAGAATCTCTCTGAAAGGTCAGCTCACCAAGGGGGGGCATTTGGAAAGCTGCAGGAATAGCATGTGGGCTGCCACATAAGGTGCACGCAGCTGGTGTTCAGCAGCTGTGAGCTGAAAACCAGTGCAGAGCTCCAAAAAGACTGCTGCCAGGCTGCTAGCTTCATGGATTTTGTGTTTGGAATTTTTCTTTTATTTTGCTACCTAACAGTGACTTTCTGGTCTTGATTTTTTGCTTTCTGTATAGGTGGCTTTAAAATTCTTGTTTGCTATGGGATTATTACTGGCAATTCCATCTTTTATGCTTTATTGATGTCAGGTGTGTACACAGAAGGAGCCTTTCTGGCATGTAGCTTCAGCATTTTGTGGAGATGACAGGGTCTGTTGGAAAGTATCACCTAACAGCATGACAGTGTCACTGCTGATGCCTGAAATGTGTCTTAATGTGTCTGAAAGTGCTTTATGCAGGTGGACTTAACTGGACACAGCTGATTTTCAGATTCTGCTTGAAAAACAGAAACTGAATGGAAAAATAACCCATGATCTCCTGTCAGATGTGACCCTGGATCTATGGGTGCTTTGGGGCCTGTTCCATGGCGTCTCAGTGCTCTCCACCACTGGCACTGCAGACAGAGGGCAGATCAGAAGCAGCCTGGCCACAGCCCTAAGTGTTCATCCACATCTGCTTCCAAGGCAGTCCTTGCTTACCCACACAGGAACAACCTGCATCTTGCTTCAACCTGAGCCAAACACTGGGGGAATAGGCAGAGACTTTTGTGCTCCCTTCTGATTTGCACTCAGTCGGTTCTCTGATCTTCTGTTTGTTTTGTATTCCTACTGTGTTACAGAATATCTCACATCTATTTGGGTCTCTTGCTTGCAGCACCTGCTTCTTTTGAGGAGACAATTTAAATCATAGTAAGGGGATATATTGTTGTTCTGAGTGTTAACTCCAGAGAGCAATAACCCTGTGGCATTCTGGGATCTGCTCATTTATCCACCTGTGCTTTTGGCTTTTTGTGTCTATATTGTTTATTTATAATGCAATTTCAGTGACTGCAGTCTGGAACTGTCAGTCAGTTATCTGGAAGTCACTGGAAAATAAGTATGCACATTAAATATTGACGAATCATTTTTCCTACTGTATTTAAAATGCTAAGCTGTAAATTAGGAGCTTGATTCAGCAAATTTCACCGTGTAGGTAGTTTCATTAACCTCATCAGCAATGAGAGGCCTTTGTGTGTAAGGGTCTTTTCAATCTTTGCGTGAGACAGTGACAAGTCAATAAATTTCTCTAACAATGTCTGAATTTCAGTGCTTAGTAGTTTAGGGGAACACAACAGCTTTATCCATGATACATTTTAGCAAAGCCACATTCAGTGAATTACTGTTTAAAAATATGCTGATATTTAGGAAATAACAGGCATGGGCTGGCTGAGTAGTTACGATGAAATAGTGTTGCACACCAAATTACTAAACACTCCACACTGGAGAAAACATTTAATATTTTTTTACAAGGTATAGTATCTTTATTTTTTCCCCTTTAGCAGGATTATAGGGTTTTGCCTTAAAAAAATCCATGGAAACTTGTTGAGGAGTCAAAATTTCATGGTAAAGAACAGGAAAGTATTGTAGCTGTTACAAAGGAGTGGAATTAACTAGTATCTCTTTCTATACATAGCCTTTTTCACCTCAACATGAGTTCCAAGTTGCTATCTAAAAATATGTTTATAATGAAGCTCCAGGGACTGCTGCATAACACCCTCTTGTACAGAGAAAGGTTCTTCAACTTGCTATTTCAGGACTCTAATACATTGGGTAATACACATTGAACTCCTAGAAAGCTTCTTGTGATCCCTAGTTATTCCATTAAATTAACTTATTTTGAGTTATATATGAACTATTTATTTCCTGTCAAACTTGACAGGGTTTTTCAAGATGGCAAAAAGAAATACAGCTCAATGCTGTATATATATTCAGGGGTCTGTGTGTAGGGCAAATTTCTAGAAGGTGATCTTTGTTCATCTTGATTGGCTTCTGTATTCTGGATCCTCAAGCAATTTAAAAAAAAAAACAAAACAAACAATTAAAAATTTATGCACTTGAGGTAATATTGTCTCTAGTAACCCCACAACTAAGAGTTTTCTTCTATTTTTCTCCTGCAAGTGACTGACTGAGAATGATTCCAGCACTGTGCACGGTAATATTCAGAAAGGAACCTGGTAACTAATGCTTCTGCTAAGTGGGTACATATACTGCAACCATTAGCATGGCATCTGACTATGCTAATAGGCAATAGTCATAGGCAATCCCAGAAGAGAATATTGCAATAAAGAGAGAGAAATGCTGAAATGGGGAAAATGCTGAAGGTGGAGGAGGTGAGAAGAAGAAAGAAGGGCAAGGTGGAATAGCCAGGAATCATGGAACCAGTCAGGATGTCTGACGCTTCAAGGGAAGCTCTGGTAACCTGTATATCTGGTAAGGTTTCAATGCCATATTGTTTAATTTAACACAGTTGTTGAGTCCATAGGAAAAGAAAACTATGTGATCTTGCAGGAAGAAATTTGATTTTGCAGAGGAAGGCGGGGTTACATACTCAAACACTGAGGCTAAAGAGTGCATTCTGTTCTTTTGTCAATTAAAAATAGTGTTTTACAGAAAATCCTAAGAGGAAAGGGAGAAATGCTCAAGAAAAAAATCTTAGGCTAGAAGTGACATGCTTGTTCCTTTTAGATTATTTTTTAATGATTGAAAATACAATAATTGGAAAATGAATGTGTAACTCTAGACATAGCATGAACCTAACCTTCACACATCTGGAGAGCCCAAGGGAAGGAATATTATGCTTTTCAATCTATGCAGTCATTCTAATTAAAAATAAACACCAGTACACATCAGTTTCAATCAACAGACTCTTAAGCTGAAAGATATTTGCCCTGATTTTACTTATTAATTCTCTGGTTTTAAAATCATTTACATGATACTTCCTTCTTACAGGGTCAGTCATTTCAACTTTGTAATTTATACCTCCCAGTTTTATCTGCAGTTGACACTTTAGGAGTTAACTGAGTGGTGGAATGAGGTCTCCCTTCTCTTTCAAACAGCTGCTGGTCATCACAGTTGTTTATCTAATACTGTTAGGTCAATACTGTTGGACTCTGAATACAGACACACCAGATATATTTTTCCTCAGAGAATGAGGATATTTACCATGGAGAATTCTCCATCTGAGCTATTTATCAAGTCTCCCTCTAGTCAATGGAGAATAATAAGCATTTCTGTTCATCTCACCCTGATACAGACATCTACAATAACTTAAATGAATTACATCCTAAAATTGCCTAGTTTTTCTGTTCACCATGAAGGGAGATCAGCATGAGTTGTGTGGTTGTAGGCATTCATACAGTAGACACAGGAAGGTAGGTGAGATTAATCCAGGCACTGCCTTGGCATTTCCAACAGTTTTCTCTGTTTCAAAATTGACATGTTATGGTATGGCTGAGCAGGTTCCAGGCAGGGTAATAAATGAAGTAGCCACGGTTTGTGTTGCACTATCTTCTTCTATAAAGTATCAGGTGTTTCCATCATCATTCAGTTAATGCAAAGTAATAGGGGCGAAATAAACTTTTACAGCTTCAGAATACAATATTGCTATGGCCTGGATAACCTAAAATTGGCACGGAAGATACCCAGGAATTGGTTTTGCTATTGCCTGTGGCTCTTGAGACAGGAAAACAGTCTAGTTGAGATTTAGACATCAATAAGGCAATCAATCACAAGGCTGAAGGAGCTTTGAAGAATACTTGCTACAGACAAACTCCTCAGGCAAGGTCATCTTTAGTGAGACTATTTTTGTCTTTTACATAGCTCCCAAGTTGAAGACTTCAAACCACTAGTATTCAAGCTGATGATTCCTAGTTGTAATTTATAGCCACTGCTTCTTGCCTTCTCTACTATGGACTTGAACAACAGGTTCAACTCCTTCTCTTCCACCTTTTCCATAACAGACTGCTGTCATGTCACCAGCTAGCTTCCTGTTCTCTAAGCTAAACCATCCCAATTTGTCCAATTTTTTCATACAACACAGTGACTCTTCTCAGCATGACTCAGCTCTGTCCAACTGCTCCATGTCCATTTGTTGTCAGGTCCAAAGATAAGCATGGTACTGTTATAAAACCTTGCCAGACCTGTGGTAGGTGGAAGGACTGGCTTAAAAATTGTGTAAGTTGATGTTTCTAAGCCCCAGTACAATGTGTGATTTTTCTTGCAGCACTATGACACTGTTTGCCTGAGCTTGGGAATCATTTCAGACAACCTACGGATCCTTTCCTACAGTACACTGGTTTTCCTCAGATGGATTCTCCACTTGTCCACTCTACTTTGAAGTAACCTGTCTTCTGTCAGGCTAACTCACTGCCATCTAGACCATCTTTGAATTTACTAAGTGTGATGGGTCTTAGCATGCATTGTTCCCCTGGCCCCTCACCCCCCTTCTCCATCTCTGAAGGCCAGTGTGTTTCCTCCAAAGATGCAAACACCAGGTGTGTATTGCAGGAGGACCCATCTGGGTGCTCACATAATTAACGTGCTCCAGTGATGAGGGAGATGAAGAGTTTACCATTTACTTTGGAGCCTCTCAGCCTGCATCCAGGTATAAAATGCTGCTGGAGACTGGGCCAATTGGGGGAACTGGCCTCCTAAGGCTACAGGCAGCTTCTATAAGGACAGCTCCCTCCACACACACCCCAGCAGGGATTCTTGCAGGGTGTGTTCAGCCCAAAGACAGGAAACACTCTCTGTGGTATGCATGAATGAAAAGCACCGCGATCCAGTCTAACAGGGGAATAAAATACTGAAGTAGATACATAGATGTTTTGTTGCTTTTAATTGTGAATTCT
This sequence comes from Polioptila caerulea, assembly GCA_013397295.1. Classification (NCBI taxonomy): domain Eukaryota; kingdom Metazoa; phylum Chordata; class Aves; order Passeriformes; family Certhiidae; genus Polioptila; species Polioptila caerulea. Next base: position 106,227 of record VYXF01002453.1, read on the forward strand.
AAAAGGCCTGTATGTTTCTAGCTGAAACAGCTTATATCATAACCCTTTAAAAATAAATTGTTGGCCAAATCTGAGAATATGTGGACTAAGCCACACCTGGAAGTTTAGAAAGCAAGTGGGTCTCACCGAAGCTTTTGACTCAACAGGAAGGACCACAACCTGTGTGCACTAGAATCCATGTAATAGATGATAGAGTTGTTATTTACATGCTGCACTGTCAATATTTAGATACTGTATTAGCAATAAATCCAATCACAATCATCCATATAATCATTGTGTCCTACTTCTCATGTCTGGCTGAGAGCCTTCTCTCCACTATTCTGCCACTGTAACCCATGTAGTAGTCTCTATTGCTACTCTCAACAATGCAAGTATTAACACCATGCCAAGGCAGGCCCTTGTCACACCTCAGACACCTTCCCATTTTGACTCTGATTTACTGCTGACTACCTTGAGTATTCTTTTCCAACTGCTTTTGTAAGCAGGCAACAGCATTTTAATCTAAGTAATCCTCCCCAGTCTTCTCGGTGTCTATTATGAGGAATCTTAAAAAACTCCTAGTATTTAACATCAGCTGCCTTTTATCTTTCCCCAGTATAGGTTAGGCTACTCTTTGAGGAGGTTACACCAGTCTCTTACAATTTGGTCTTGACATATCTACAGAGAAGCAGACAGATAGGTTAACAACAGGACCTAAGTGCCACTTAACTGTCATTTCAGATATCCAAGACTTGTATCATACAAACTCATAGCTTCTAATACTAATTAACTTAAATAACTTAAATCCCCTGGATTTTATATTTCTTGTACGAAGTGTGCATTTTCCCAAATACAGTCTACACCCCAGTAACAATTAACTCCTAAATCTCAGCAGGATTAAGAGTCTCTAACTGAAGCTTTGTGGGAAATAAATGAAAATTTAAAGGGAGAGAAAAGAAGAAGAAGAAATTATGTCATTTATCCAGGATAGAGACCTTCAAGTTCCGGTTGATGTTCAGAACAATTTCTACATGTTCCATTAGAATGTCACTGGATGAAAAAAACCCAAAACAGATGGATAATAGGCTGAATTTAAATTTTTCTTTCCTAACTACCCTTTGAACAGAGGAATTGTGTGCATTGCAGTGTAATGATGCAGTTTGTTGTGATTAGTCACAAAAATCTTAGGAACTAGAGAGACATTAATTGTCAGCTGTAATTCTTGGGGTTTTTTGTCCCCTGAGGCATTGTATCTGCAAAGCACAAATGGCAAATGGCACCAAATCACCAAAGAACAAATCATAACTTCACTGGAGCCTTTTATTACCTCTCCCTTTATTTCTTTACTTTTGTGTCCTTTTAGAAGAAAAATACCTTGTTTGAAAAATATGAGTGAAAAAATATAATCTTTTGAAGTGGAAGCTTCTGGTCGAGTTTAAAGATTGGCCTTTTATTAGATCTCAACTACTGAGCAACCAATTTGCATCAGTCCCATGAGAATTGTTTACATTAAGTTTTGTAATTTTTAGTTGAGAAGATTAAAGACTTTTTTGGAGCTCAAAAAGAAAAGATTTTATTGGATGAAAATTAGGACATAGTTCTAATTCTAGATAGTTCATTATTCTTTTCCAGATGAAAATTTTCTAAATCCATTCGTACACAGGAACATGCATACATGCCTGTCTCTATTTCAATATCATCACTCTCTGTCATCTAATCTATATCTTTACCTATATGCATATGCAGTCAAGACAAGGTGAACAAATAGATTTCAGATATGAATGGAGGTTTCAGGGTTGTAGCCTTTTCATTAGCAGTAGCAGGTATGTAACAGATTTCTGTGTCCCTCATGTTGTAGCTGTAGGGGTACAACATGCTTTTCTACATCTACATTGTCACATAAAAGCTCACCATGGCATTCACACAATGCCCAATCTTATCAGGACCCAAGGAAAGAAAAGGTGCTGTACAACTTTTGAACCTGATAAAGCTGAGATTAGGCTACCTAAGACATTAAGGATATTAAGAAAAAAAGGAAAAGAAAAAAAGGATACAGAGAAAACATGATATTTAAACAGAGCTGTTCTGCTAATGAAATAAGAATTAAAACTAAGTGAAGATGATGGTAGTCTTTGGTGACATATTTTGGTGCTGCTCCAGCACATCATTTTGATACACCTTGTCTCCTGCACAGGCAAATGTGCTGGCAAGCAGCAAACTTGGCTGTGTCTTTACCACTGAACTGATATTGTGGTTGTTTTGTTTTAGACATTTGAATGGTAAAATCTTCTCAGAGTAGCTTTGCAAGCACTGTAGCATTCCAGCCTGGACACAGACATGCCCATATTCCCCAGCTGAAGACAATGACAGTAACAAAGAAGCCACCCACTAGTGACCTTGATGGCAACTAACAGCAGAGATAACAGTGGACATACAATTTTTAGCACTAATCTTTCTCCCATTTCCTGTCACAATCAGGCAGGGCTGTATCAGCTTCTGTACCTTGTCAGGCAGATTTCAGATAAGATGTAGGAAAAGGAGGTTAAATCCCAGATTGCTAATAAGCAAGGACTAGCAGGCTAGTGCAAATATAAATGTACCAGAAGTCCAAGGCTACTGCCACACCTTAGGAGAAAGCATCTGATACTAATGCTAAGTATATAATACACAAGTAAATTCTGTGACTGAGAGTCTTCCATTAGAAATGCTCCTTCTAGAAGAGCTTCTTAAAATATCATCAAAGAATTGTTTAATACTGTTCAGATAACTGGAGCATGTTGTAGACTCTACAGATATGCTGAACCTTACTGCACAGAAATTCCTCTTCTTTGAAGTAAATGAATTCTTTCTTTTTGTATTTCTGATGAATATTTTATTTTAAAAAGCAAATTAAAAGTGACATAGAAATATGCATTATATTTCCCTCAAAAAATGATGCTGAAAGAACACAAAAATCCAGAGCCCAAAGGAAGATTATGTTTGCATTGTTACTGAGGTTTGAATGAAGTGACTTTCTTTGAAATCTGTGTATTTTCTTGTGAAAGCCTTTAGCTGCAGCACAATTTTAATAGTAGAAAGGGCTTAAAATAAGTTATCAAGACAGGAGAACTAGGCTCCATATCTTTCACAATATATGTGTTACTGTGCAAGCCACTTCAGTCATTTTTATTTTCAAAGACAGTAGATGTGCTCTTTATTCTTCATTCAACCAGTTTCAAGTGCCAGTCTCCACTCTGATTTTAGGTAATATTATCTACCTTCTCCCTTGCCTATAAGGAGTATGTAAAATGTTTAGCATTTCTGAAAAAAATAGGGCATCTAGTTGCTGAGATATTTGCAATTTATTTAGTAATTTCCACTTGTCATTTTGTATCTTAGATGCATATACTGAAATGAAGATACTAAAATCTTGTCATACCTGTATTTTTGGAAGAATTATTTTGAAGATGGGAACCTTGGAGAACATCAGGAAATGTACTCATGGTCACACTGAAAAAAGAAGAGGAATTTTTACTTAGCATCCCTTAGTTGTAAATTATGCCTGAATCAGTTGATTGTTTCAGACATAAAGAAATATTACAGAGATGCTGTATCACATATATTCAGTTTTTATAGTGAATGAGACAGGAGTTCTTAGAAGAAAACCCACTAAGCCCTTGCAAAACTCCAAGATTAGGGTGAGAAAAAAGATTGGATAAGGAAACTAAGGTAATACAATATCCCTTAAATTTAAAGACTTTTAACCTTTTAACAGCAGTCAGTACGATGAGTCTTTTTCCATAGTGTTTATGCAGATTTCCACATATACTTAAAAAAAACTGAAATATCTTCCCTATATATGAAACCATCAGTACACTGCAGAATTTTGTGTTCATGAGATGATGGTCTGTCACCTGGGCTAAATGCGTTACTGTGGGCGTCAACAGTTATCAATAGAATCAACATCACATGTGAGAAATGGCTGATACAGGGCCACACAATTTGTTTTCTAAAAATGTTTGGTTTGGTTTGGTTTGGTTTCCTCCTTTGTTCTGCTGTGAGAAGGCTGTGTCTATGCATCTGGCTATATGCATCCATGAAATATGGACTGGACTGGTGAGAGATTGTAATTTTGACTCTGGAGAGAAGCTGGGTAATTTCTGCTTCTCTGAAGTTGCACTTGAGTTGCCTATGGTGTGGTATCCTGGTAATAGCTCATAGAGAAAAGAAAAGAATTTCAAGTGAAAGTTGAATATTTTCATTTTTGGGTAGATTCACAGGAAAGTTGAGATTGCCTGCTAAGAGGAAAATCTTATTCACCCAACCCATGACACGATGTGACTGCTTCTTAGACAAACTACAGTACAACTTATAGAAACCTAATGACCAAAGTTGGACTGGTATCCAGAGCATATGGTACCAGCCAGTGATCAACAGATTGTAAACATATTATCATGTCATCCTCTTAATTTCTCTACTGCTCCAGTTCTTTGTCAGATATTAATATTTTTGTTTGTACAAAAAAACCTGTCTGAGCTCTAAGCTACCCTCAAGTTCGTAATCCCTTCTGAGGAGGGATATAGGGACAGTATTCCCATTACAAGAATGGTTGAAAAAGTTGTTTCTCATTAAAACTATCTAATTTGATCCTTTAGCATCCTCAAAAATGTCTGAATCATTTTCCAGAAACATTTGATTCATGAAAGAGATCAAGCATAGAAAATAACAGCCTCAATGATTAAAGTTCAAGCTATCGAGAATAGGCTCATATGATACAGAATTTAATTTCAACCTTAAATCTTGCCGTATGTTCTCTTTTAAGCTCTATAATTAAAATTACCCTTCTGATGTGTTTCATTCACTCTGAAAAGCTTGGAATTCAATTCAGCTCAGTTAAGTCTGACTCCAAAACTTCCGTTCATCTGAAAATATTTAATATCATGGGAAATATTTTGCAACATTTGAGAGCAATGAAAAGGAACTTGCATGTGTCAATTTCATGGATGATAGGCTTGGGTATAGCCAGAGTTCAAATTACCTCTGCAAATATACATGTGGAATTCAAATAACCATGGATCTTAAAATGGATTGTTAGCATTGTTAGCCTTCTTTCAGCAGCATAAGCTGCAGCAAGATTCTTCAAAGGAATACTCTTAATCTATTTTAATGCATTACCCTCAACCAGGTAAGACTCCACAGACAGAGAGCTGAAGGGCAAATTTTTTTTGGTAAAATTTGCTTTTAGTAGTATCCCAAGGCACCAGCGGAGTATGGAGTAACATATGGTCATTTCTGTATGTTTACAAGAAAAGCCATTTTTCAAATAAACAGCCATTAACAAAACAATAGGGGCTTCTAATCTTATTAATCCTCTAAAAGATTGCTGGGACTGGGTAGGAGTATATAAAGCTCATGCTAGCCTCTGTCTCCATTTTATTACAATAACAGAAAGCTGTTGTCTCTGCTTCATAGTCCCTTCCCCCCCTTCCTCCCATGGTGGACGCCATGAGTATTGTAAAAAAATGAAGCGAGGTCAGTGGTTGCTATCCCTCTGTAAGTGCTGCAGGCTGAAGCTGTGTCTGTTTCATCCTTATGTTTGGTTCCCAAACGACTTTTTACTCTTTCTAGCGAGCAAATCCCTTACAGGAAACAAGTACCTAGACATAGGTATGTGTATGAACTAAAGTATACATTCATTGTAGGGAGAGTGTTATGGAATAATCAGCAGCTGATGATTACAAATGCACAGGGTGCTGAAAGCACATTGTTTCTGCTTTTAGCATGTCTTCTGTTCCTGTTTTGCTTTACTGACACCCTGACTCTAGTGAAGGACGTTTGAATCAAGCAAAGGGAGAGACAGAGACGTTCTGTGCAGTGCAGAGACACCCACTGGTATATTTAAGTAAAAAATTATCCTGTTTCAATATATGTAAGACAGCCATCTTAACTTCTGGCGATGAAATCATAAACTGAAATTACTGAATATTAGGGAGGAACATCCTTCAGAGAGTGCTGTAAGTGTTAAATGCACAGTGGCAGTATATAGAAGCTGGTGCTGCACATCAGAGGGGACACGCCACAGCACTTCTTCACCAACTCATCATAGAGCTGACTTTGTGTTTTAGAGCTTCTAGCAGCAAATGCAGCCTGAGGCAACTGAACACCATTCAGAGCAGTTGTAAGACTGCTCTAAATCCTGGCAAGGGCTGAAACAGTTTCATAGTCCTCACCATAAGAAAGCAGCTAAGGTGTCTAAAAACTGACGTTCGTGTGAGATCTGTGCCAGAGATTCAAAGCTCACTAATACTTCAAATGCCTTCTGTTTCATGAGTATGTATGGCACCAATATGCATAATCTAACCTGTTTACCTTAATATGCTGTTCAGTCTTTATTTCCCTTTTTTTTTTTCTGCTCTTTTGCTACCACCCAATTTTCTCCCTGGCATGTAATCTCTGTCTCTGCTGCTTTGAAGTACACCAATGGTGACAGCTCTTCTCCTCTCCTGAATGTTTGTGTACACATACAATGGTCAGTGTTGGATTAAGACACGGGAATTAAAGACCCAAGCCTAATCTCCAACTCTGGCATGATTAAATGAAAATCTATTGGGTTGGGGGTTTTATGAACCATCTTTTTTATTCTTGAACAAGCTTCTGATCCATGTGGTTGTGAGAGTATGAGCTCACTGAACTTGACATAACCGTATTTGGTGCAATCAGCAAACAGTAAAGCCGTAAAGTCAGTGCTATCTTGTGTTTTAGAGTTCAAATCCTTTCAGACATGTGAGATGACAGCTATAAGTGAAGTACTCCTCCCCTCCCTACTTCAAGTGGCTGGAAAAAAAAGGAACTGCAGAAACCTGATTTTTCATAAGGGGAAATGTATGTTGCTTTGGTGTTATTCCCACCATAAGGATTGATCACGAAGAAACAAGGGGCCTCAGGCAGAGGGCTTTGGACTGGCTGAAATTTTTCACTCACTGGCCTTCACTGTCACGCAGGTGGTGCAACCACCAGTCAAGTGTTATTTCTGCTGTGCCTGCTAGTAACTGTGTCTTATCTGTCACTCTCTGTAAATACAAAGTGTCAAGGTTGCAGCTCCTGCCACCATCAAAAATTGAATTTCATATACAGGGTGAACTCATGTCTCAAAATTTTGCAGGTTCTGTGTTCCATTCCTCATGAGTCCTCCCTGCAGCAGTTGTCACAAATTTGGCAGCTCATGACTCTTCAATGGATCATGTCTCCACTTCTCTGGACCTGTTTGATTTCTACAAGGGTGTATGCAACAAGCCCCATATTTGTCTTTTTTTTTTTTTT
>VYXF01002453.1:114780-200547 GCA_013397295.1 Polioptila caerulea
AAGCGGGGCGGGCAGGGGGAAGCTGCCCCCTCCCAGGGCGCCTGCCCGCTGGGCACGGGATTACTCGGCACCGCGGGCTGCCGAAAGTGGGCCGCCTGCCCCGGGTAATCCCCCGGCGAGCGCTGTCCCTGGGTCGTGTGCTCGGCGGGGGGATGCAGGCTGGCGAGGCACCGGGATGCTGCCGCAGGGGAAGCCTCGTGCGCGGTTTCCTCTCCTTTTCCTACGGCGCACGTATGGATTTTGGCAGCGTGTGTAATACCGCGTCCGTACCGTGGTCTTCCAGCGCATCATTTCAGCACCATGGTCTATGTGCCGGAGCAGCCGCAGCGTTGCGCCGTTCGCTGATTTATCTGCGTTTGGGGTGTGTTTAGTCGTGACGGACTGAAAAGGGTGTTGGTTTTTGTTTTTTTTTTTTATTATTATTTTTTTCAGTGCACCTTGTTTCAGTAAAAATAATAGCGTTCCACTTTGTTTTCTCCTTGTAAAACGCGAATAATGCCTTTTTTCAGTGCTGCGTTTCCGTAAATGTCAGTAATTCGGAGCGGCTGTGGTAAAGTGCTGGTGAGGGCAGAAATGCCATTGCTGAGCTCCGCTAAAGGCACCTGGGAGGGCTGAGCCTGCCCGAGGGTGCCGCGCCTGAGCTGCACCTCCGTGAGCGGCTCTTCAGGAATTGCAGCTGCTCTATGAAATGCTGTTTAATTCTGCTTATGGAACCTACGGGAGATTATCTATGCAGTTAATCAACTATGCTCCATTTAGTAATGAAAGTAAACTGTGACCTTCGAGCTGCGAATGTTTTCGAGTGTTACATTCTAGCATAGTCATAGTTATATAACTATATTATAATACAGTTATATTCAAGCACATAAAAAGGGTTTGTTAACGTTTTAAAAAGAAGCCGTTATGTAATTATTAGGCTGTACAACTTAGAGAAAAATACGACTTTAAAATGCAGCCACCTGTGCAGAGGTGGCTGTATCAAAGAAGGTATTAACTAGTTTGTTAGTTTCAGTCTTTTGTATAAAATGACTTGTAAACCAGTAAAAATAATGATCACAGGCCTTGAAATTACATAAGACAGGGGAAAGCTTTCTGGAACAACTTGAAGTTATAAAAATTCTCAGTTTTTTTCATCTACCATTCGTAACTTCTAAATGTCCTTGTAGTGCAAATACTGTACAGATCTCTGTGAAAGGATGATCTTTGGCCTATGTTGTATAAATGATAATGCACCAAAATTTCTTTAGTAAGAACGCACCTGTAATGTTTCTGAAAACTGTTGGTAGTATGAATGTTTTGTTTGGTCATTTACATTCAAATAAGTGTTATTTGTTATATGTTATCAGTAGCATAGTTTATGTCTTTAGTGATAATTGATATTATAAAAAAATATATATCTTTTCCATCTCTAAATTTTGCAAAAAGTAAAAAATAACCTAAGCAAAACACTTGTGTCTTGGTCCATATTTTCATTATCCACAATGCTGTTTTAAACCAGCAAGAGATTTCCAGCTGCACTTTTGAGAGGTGCTAAAAAGAAATGCAACCTCAACACAGCTTCATGGTAATCCGAGAACCTATTTGATTTTGTAGAATTTTAAATTGAGTATCCTAAACACCTTTTGTAGAGAAATCCCACATTATTAGGGTTATGGAACAAAGAGGTTTTAAATGTCTTTTTGAGCATTAACTGCTGATACAGTCTTAATTAAATGATCACATAGTAATTTTTTTTTCCACAGGAATCCTGTCTTTCACTGCATGGTATAGATTGAGCTCACTTAAGAGAATTCAGTATTTTTCATTGATCCTTGTGTGAGCCCATGATTTATTTATTCAGTGTTACTCAGCTCTGCTTTGAAGACAGAACTGATAACATCTGTATGAGCTTTGCTAAAGTGCTTATCGTTATGTGATCAGAATGCCCCACAAAGTACTAGCAGTTTATCAAACACTTCTACAGATGGTGAAGAAAGGCACAGAGAGGGTTAGGTGAAAAATACTCACTCATCTTTGGTGTCCAGTTGGAAATTTATACAATTCTTGTAAGTATGTTTGCTCAAGTTATATGTGCTACTGCTTTTTGTAACAGTCCTGACTGCTCGACGTCTGTGAGTGTGTCTGCAGAGTGAATGGGGGAAAAGTGGAATTGACAGTTAATTACTCACTATGGAGATTTTAGGTTAAATGGTTTGCTTCACGACAGTTAGGGGAACGAGGGAAACTACAATAGAGAGAATGTTAGCCATTAAAATCTTTGTGGCATATTACAGAGCCCCTGACCCTTTTTCTTTCTGCAAGCTCAGTTCTTCAGTAGATAAAGCAAGAGTCCTACCTGCCTTAAGTTGTGTATCATCTTCAGTGGCAAGGTAACTTTGAGTAAGAAGCATTTGTTTATTTAAGTATTGTAAAAAAACAAACACCCTCAGGGGAAGTTAATTATGGTTGCACAGACAACAGTTTGTCATTTTACACTTTTTGAGTGCTTGATTTAGTAACCTTAATCATGTTCTTTTGTGTTGTTTGTAAAGTAAAATGTGCATATATATCCCAAAAATGTCCTTAAAACCTAGAAAATGATATTTTAGGGAATTTAAAAAAAAAAAAACCCAAAAACCGAATGAGCCAACGCCCCAAGAAAATGCAGAAAATGTTCAATTTTCAAAGTAAATTTCTGACTGCTTTACTGTATTGGACCTACAGTGGTTACAAAGAGAATTGGAAAAGCGTAATCCTTGCAAAAAGCTCCTGAACTTTTACCATCATGAGTGATATTGTTAGAGTGCAATCCCTTTTCCGTATGGCAGTGGTAAAACAGGATAGCATAACTTGTACTGGATTTGCTCAGGTAGTTGAAAAGTGGTGGAAGATTGAAGTCCTTTGTCCTGTAGGCTTTAGAATGTGTTGTGGTGCATGAGGGCTCTTTTGCTAGACTTCTGCAAGCATAGTCCTTTTCACTTCATCATTTGTGTATATCCTAATGACAGCACCTTTATCATCCTGTAGCCAGTCTCAGTATTTTAGGTATTCCTAGTCTTAACCATTCCAAATTTTGGTTTCGTATCTCAGCCAGTCCTGCCTCCTTGCTTTTTTCCTGTCAGCTTTCCTTCCATTTACTTTCCTTTATTCTTTGGAGCCTTCTCATCCTTATTTGCTATGTCAGCATCCAGTCTAGTCTCCTTTTGGCAGTGCAGTCACTTTTTCTGTGCTTTTAGCAGACATTGGTCTCAATTTTTATTCCTCTTCAGAGACTATAAGGTGGCTTTTGTTCTTCTCCACTGAAAAAACACAGAACTTTCTTCTTAGAAGTTGGTTGATCTTTGTAACATTTTCAGAGATAAATGAAAGAGCATAGCATTAACTCGTAGCCTGTCTATGCTGACGGCCTCAAGCCATAGTCACAGACATTTTTTTAAGAAAAATTATTGTGGTTTTCCTCCATTATTCCTTTTTAAAAATTGAAATCTTACATTCTTCAATGTGGCATGTAAGTATATGTTTTATATGCACTGGCAGAAAGCAGGGATGCACAGGATGCTTTGACAAAGTTGTAAGTAGTAGTAAACTATAGAATGCTGAGCAACCTCAGTAGTCCTAATTATGCAGAGAAATCAGCAATTCTCACTGTAGCAGATTCTGTTTTTTTTTTTTTTTGCTTAACTCAGCTAAGTTTTGCAGGGTTCTATGCTGGCGAATTAAATAACTGATGATTTAGGTTTTGTTTGTATTCATACTAATTTCTTTCATTTTATCTCAAGGATTTGTTACAACCTCTTGAGACAAATGCTTACAAAAAGATGATGTAAGCCTCTCACTGAATTGAGATCTGGATAAAACTGGTGGAGTTACCACTGCACCACAGTGGTTTTGTTCACATAAGGTAGTCTTCTGGATGTGGTAAAATAGTATTTGCAACACCTTACCAGTTCTTGTGTCTGAGATAAGGGACATGGTTGAGCTATGGTTAGCAATACAGACAGAATAATTGATGTGATAGAGTATGTTAAAATAAAGAAATATAAATATACATATTTGACAAGTTCTTTGCTTTTATTTACATAATGTTTTCATAATTGACACATAGTGAACAGATTATATGTTGTTCCCATGAAAATGAGTTAGCTTGGAGCACAGAGATCAGGATTTAGTCATGAGATGAGTGATCTTTTTATAGCTTTATTGGAAACATCCTATTTTACCATAGACAATTCAATTTTCTCCAGTTCAGCAAGAGTTGAACAGAAGTGTTACTGTTTGTTGTTCCTAGTCAAGCCAGTCAGTACTCAGAGTTGTTAGACATGGACTTGAATTTACTGCTGCATTAGATTCTGCATGAAATTGGTTTTCTTTTCCATAAAATATGAGTAATGCACTTCAGCTTACCAGCTGTTAAATTTAATTTGTTTGTAAAAATTAAAGAGAGATGTTTATCTGTTCAGTCATTGGAAGAGGTTACTCAGAGAAGTTACACAGTTTCACTCCTTGAAAGCTTTCAAGACTGAAAAAATAAAGCCACCAGTAACCTGACCAAATGTCTTAGCTTTCAGCAGGAGCTTGGGCTGAAAACCTCCTGACATCCCTTACAACATGAATTATCCTATGGCATCCCTTATGCTGACTTCTCTTAGAGCGTGACACAGCCTGTGAGGTTATTCTGTAGTTCTTGGGGGGCAGGGGGAGAAAGTCAATATACAGTCTGAACAGGACTTTCTGGAAGGGAAAGGATAGCTGTGCCAAGAGATAAAATATTCAATGTGTGAATGGAATAATGTTACAGGCTGAACTCCCTTTATCGTTTTATTGATAATTGTCTTTAAATGCACTACTAGATTTGCTGTGGATTAGTCAGGCTTGATGTTTTATTATAGGTCTGTTTTCAGGGAGATTATAGCAGGATTCAGTAGCTTCATCAGTTAACACTTATGTTGTAACAAGTTGCAGTTCTTCATCTTCAATTTCATAGGGAAAAAGAATCAGGTCTATTAATACAACTGTTCTTTATGAAAATCATATTTTTCATGCAAAATCTCATAATCAAAATCTGATTGTAAATATTTAAAACAAACACTGATGCTGCTAATTGGAGCAGGCTGTTCATGTTGTCTCAATGTTGTTCCTAGTCATGGTGCTAATCTTTCTGGGAATGGTCAGTGCTTACTGAATGGGGAGATAACTAGGTGCCTTGTCTTAAGCAGAGGGACAGGACAACAGAAGATGTGTTCTAACACATCAGCTTCAGTGAGATGGGAAATTTTGTATTTTCCACCATCAGGAAAGAAATCCATGTAATTTTAAATTTTTGTATACTGTAAAATCACTGATTTTTTTTTTTTAGTTCCTACTTATAATGCAATTAATATGTGATGCAGTGATGAATATGTAACTTTTTGAAAGCTGTCTTGATTTTATGAATACCTTAAATTAACCTTTCACATATAGTTTTGTTTTTCACCATGTCTTTTCTTGAGGATTTTTATGCTCAAGATTCATCATAGCTTAGGAGAAATAAACAATTTTTTTTTCTTCTGTGAGAAAAGAGAAGCAGTCATATACCTCAAATATTTCCTGATGAAGACTTCCTTCTAGATATCTGTATTTCCAACTAGAATGCTTCCTTTGAAACTTGGAATAAAGCTGACTTTGTTTTGATAAAGGCAATCAGTTGTCCTTCCAACTACTCACTGCTAAGACCTTAGATAAAGTTAAAAATACATTAAATGTGTCTGTATTGTAGATCAAGACTGTATTTTCCTTTACCAAGTGTTATCAGCAGACTTGTAAAAGTGCCTAGAAGGATAATGTACCTGTTGATAAGGCTTGTTTTTTCTAGAAGTGTGAACTCTCTGCTGTTAATAGTGCTTTAGAGAAAGCATTGCATTTTTTCATTATGATCATTTTTGAGCAAAGCAAAAAGAAAATAATTAAGATAAATGAGAAAAAGCAACTAGAAGTAACCCTTTTTTTTTTTTCTGAATGTTTTCTTCTGAAGAATAAGGTCATCTCTCTTTTGTACTATTGCCAGAAGCCCAGCTTCTCTTTCATCAGCAGTCTACAGTTTACTTCTTTTATAAAAATGAACTTCGGAATATTGAACAGTTTCAACTTCAGATTTTCATTATAAAGGAGCTCCCAGGGAGACCAGCTGCTGTTGAAGTAGATCTTGGGAAGCCAGGCATTCTGAAACACTCCTTTTTTCGCCTTCTTGTTGTCACTTCCTGAACTCTCTTTGCTCTGTATTTTTATTACACTTTTTCCTTTTGACTTTTCCTGACCCTACAATTTTTCCAAAAATTTTAACATGTTTTGAAGAAGTCTCCAGTTCAGCCACTTAGACTAGGTGTAGCCACGAAATCCCTGAAAAATGAGTAAGCAGGCCATTACGATGGCAGAATTAGTCTACATCTTGACTGTAATAGATTGTTTTTGAAATAAAGGTGAAAGTTCAGCACTTGCTGCACTTTAAAAATTATGTCTGATTTTGGATTTGATTGCTTTAATTTCTTTCTTGACATAAGTACTCTGCAAGTATTGTGAAACAAGCAGATAAAACCCAAACAAAACCATTGAAGGATAATTATTGGAATGGTGCCAATACTGACTTCCATTCTAAACATCTGGGGTGATAGTTACACTTTGTTGTTTAAACATTTTCTGTTCCAGTTTTGTATTAGATGGATTCTTGTTGGATGGATTCTTTGGATACTTTGGTTGTGTGTTCTTTATTTAGTTGGGGTTTCTTTTTAGCCATTGTTGGAGTAAAGGTTTATTGTCAGAGTTTTAAGGGAATGCCGAGTTAGATCTTAATCCTTTGCCTCATTGTAATAGTTCATTGCCTCTTTCATTTCTTGGTGTTGATCTGTTCCATTCAAAAGTAGAGTTTTGCAAATTTTATTAATGTATTAACTGAAAAATGCACGTATGTGGTAATTCCTATCCCAACCAGTTTACCTGATAATTCTTGTCTTTTTATGAAGAGATTGTATGTGTAAGCATATCGGAGTTTAGATGAAGAATTAATTTCCTTTCAAGTAGCTGATATTTATAAAATAAGAATCTGGAAAGCACTGGCAAAACCTAACTAAAATTATTTTAAAAAATTCTTAATGGAAAAAACATTTAACTCACTTATTTGACACATTGACCTCATTTAGTCACCATTACATTAACTTTTATTCATCTACTCAAACATCTGTATACAAGGCCTTTCCCCCCACGCACTCCTATTTGTTTGAAGGTAGTGAACTGAAGAAAGTTACCTCTATTAAATACTCCCAAAAACAAAAGGGAGTAGAAGTAGATAATCTCAAGTAGGATGATTTTGGAGAACTGAGTTTAGAAGTTACTAATTCCATTATTAAAATGTCAGTGTAAAAACTACTTTGACTTAATTGCAATGTATTACTGAAATGAACAAGTACTTTGTAGAGGAAGTTTTTATTCTTCTGGGGATCTTCTGTCAATATGTGCAAAAATGAGTAATTATTTAGGGAATTTCTTGTATTTCTTGTGAATTTCATATTGACTATGAAACAGGAGCAGGAACAATACAAATTCTCCCTCTGGGATAGTAGAGTGGATAATTGTTTTAAAATATTAAGTGGCTTTTTGTTTTTAATGTGATGGTGATCTGCGTTTTATGAGCTAAGAATACTTGAGATAACTAAAGAGATTTGAGTGAAAAAGACATGATTGCATTTTTATTGCCAGCAATTTTTTGGTTCATTTATTATTAGGCTGGTTGATTCCAAAATGTGGTTTTGGGGCATAAAGGAAAGTGGTATATGTGAGAAAAAGGGTTAATTTGCACTTAACTGTATACGTGAAACATAGAAAAAGGCAAATTTGATGAAACCAAGTATTTTGCTGTGAAAATGAGAGTTTACTTATCTTCTGCTCAAAATGGCAGAGAGTGCTACAGGAACCTAAAGGCATAAAGAAAGTTTTGTAGTCAAAACAGCCTCAGGTTTAGTAATAAAGCACAGCTGTTGCCACTTCCGCTCACATTCCTTTATAGTAATACATTCTGTGGGTTCTCTACAGACCAGCTGACCCAGTCTTAAATGTGGCTGAACCATGAAACCTGTTTTGTCTCATTTCTATGAGATTTGATTTGAAGCATTCAAAAGATAAAAAGGCTTCTTTTTTTTTTTTCTTCAGAAGGGTTAACTCCAGTCAAATATGATGTTTGTATCCAAAATAACGGCATCTTTATATAATCCAGACTTTGCCTAGGCATATACTGAAAAGAAGCACAGAGTAGCTGCATAAGATTTATTTATATATTTTTCTTTTTTTAACTAGGACAACTCTGAAAGAAATATACTTCAGTGCACTACCATATACTTCCGTATTTCCTCGGTTTTATTTACATTCATGTAGCAGGCTCTTGTGACCTACTAAATATTTTTAGCTGATCTTATCCTTGGCAGTGTTGCTAACATAGTATTTAAACTGACAGTGATTAGATAAAGCCTGCAAATAGTCACCTAAGTTGCCCGTGTGTCTGTTGTGTGTTTTTTTGGTTTTAAAAAGCATCAACAAACCAGCCCCTCCAAACCCAACAAATATCAAGCACTCTTGTATGGTACAAGCACCAAGAGAAGAAAGGAGAATGTGGAAGGAATATATGTGTTTTTTTTGGCTACTGTCAAAAAATTCTAGTATATCACGGAAACCAATGAAAACAGGTCAGAATTTACTGTTCTGTGATTATTTAATACTACCAAAGCACCTACATATGTCATGTAACAGAACTAGTCAGCTTTCAGATATTCCTTCCAGACCAATTTGAAGGAAAACTGGATTAATATAAGGACAGTGAAGGCTATAGAACACCTTGCAATGCAATTTCTATTCCAGCAGTTTATTACGTGTCTCTAGGCAGCTCCTTGTTAAGTTTAGCACACTTCTAGGCAGAGCAGTTTTGATACTTGTTTGTGATACTTGTGTCTAAACTGAAGCATGCCAAACATTTAGGATATTCTTGGCCTATTTTTCAAGGAGGTCGTGTTTATTGAGGTATTAAACTTTTTTTATAAGTACCAAGTGCCTTTCTAAAAGGATAATAGATTTATTGTGTGGGTAGTGGCTAGATAGCGTGCTATTCAATGGGGTGTGCAAGCAGCCAAAGGGCATTTGTCTTGTATCCGTTGTAATCTAAGATAATAAAAGAATTAAAAAGGAAATATGGTTATATGTGTAGCTACTAAATTAAATTTTTGAAATTTTGGTATACCGGCAGGGAAATTTCAGTTCAGCTTTATTAAACATAGGTAATCATTCCAAAGAGTCCAGGGGCTAATTCTTGCCTGTTCTGGGATAATCAGTTGTTGAATACACATTCTCAGTATTTTTTGCCTTGTCAGTTGATCTTCCTTATCTGAAAGTTTTGTCAGAACACAAAATTCAGAGTTAAAAATAGTTGAATTTAAATGAGAGGACTTTTTGTTAGCTGTTTACAGTAGTCCTTTAACCTTTATCATCCAGATGCAAGTTTGGGATTGAACTGAGCTCTCTCTGGCTGAAGATGTTTACCATAGGATAGAATATCAATATTTAGGTGTTGGGAGTAACTTCACAGAACACAGACACTTGTGCTGTCTCTAAACAATCCTTCACGATGTTGCTAAGCACTTACATAAAAAGTGTATTTATTTTTGTGGGTTTATGTCTTCTAATCTACAGGGTAATTGTATTGATTCTGAATTCATTATTCCTGTTCTCTGGGATGTTTACCTGGGAGTTTGTTTAGTACATGTGAAAAAATGCCAGTGTTTACATTTGGGTGACATTTTAAAACCTACTCTTCCTGAAAAATAGCAAAATTTTTTGTTGCTGGATATATCAATTTGATGCATTGTTTGTACTCAGGCTTGTCTCCAAGTTCAAGGCTCATTAAAACTTGAAATCTGGGCTTTCATCCTGGATTGTTCTTTGATCTTCCCTGGAAGTTCTCTTGATGGCCTGAGAGCTTCGGTAGATGCAATCTTACATCTCTGGATGGGCAATGATGAGAAGCTGGGTCAGAGGAGGCAGTTGCTAACAAAGGCAAACACACATTTCTTAATTTGCCTAGCTTGTTCTGTTTTTCAGTCTGAAGTTGTTTGCATGAGTTTAAACTCACATCAACAGTTTAAAACAAGTAGTCTGATTTTGCCCTACTCTGGATCAGGGCTGCTCATAAATTTGCTGACTGTATTTTCTCACTGCAGTGGGATATAAAAGCAGAAATATTTGTTCCAGACTTTTAGAAATATTCTCTTACCATTTTACAGACATTTACAAACAGTGTTTTGCTTAGAATTTTAAAAATAATTTTATTTGATTTTGTTTATTCTGACTGCAGAAGTCTATGAAAACATTACTCTTTTCTTTCTGTTGGTCTAGTGACGGTTGGCAGGTGCTGGCTCCCAGTGAGAACTGTAAGTTGCACAGCTTGGTCATTGGCATTGAAATTGAGTAAGGAAATTGCCTCCTTCTCTTATGCTACAATACAGGCTTTCTAAGACAAGTTCTTTCTCTTTTCCTTTTCCGGAGAAAATCAGCCACTATTAAATTTTCTCAAAGAAAAAGGGGATACATGTGGGCAGCATGAGGAACTTGCTCTCTGAATGACTAACAGCCAAGAGGTCAGTCTCACGTATATCTCTGAAAACCAGACTAAGAATGTTTGGAAATTGAAGAGGGTGCTGATTGGGAAGAACTTCAGGGGTACCTGTGTGAAATGAGTGGGAAAAATACTGCTGTACAAGGAATAAAAAAAGTTGTCAGTCTGCAGTTATACAAAAAATGTCTACTTTCCCTCTCATTAAAAATCAGATTTCTATACTGTGCATCCGAAAATATGATTCTTTAGTACTTGATTTTTCTTTCATTTTTTTGGTTAGTTAAGATTTTTTAATGTTGTTTTAATTTTTTTTTTAATGGAGCAACAGTGAAGTTATTAGTGAGTTGATATTACTGGTTGAGAGATACATTTTGCTGTGAAGAGTTACTGGAGATCATGGCAGTGTGTATGGGTACAAATCGCAGTGCACTTAAAGCCAGAATTAAAGAATTCAGAGAAATCTGTCATTCTGTGGGGCTAGTGGAGTCTTTTCATGCATCAGATATGACATCTGAGCTGATCATATCTTGGAATTTGTAGTACCTCCTCTTCTTAATGGAAGTGTGAAAAACATTTATTTGAGTACATTTTCAGAGGCCAGTTGTATAAAGAGAAAAATTACATGTTGACAAAATACTTTGTTCTGCAGGCACTGCAATGCATGTCAGGGTATGCAGGAGATTAAGTCATGATGTCATTTAGAGCATCCAAACATGCTTGTAAATTCTCTTTTCCCTGATAAGGGAGTGAGTCAGAGAGAGACAGATTCCAGTGAAAATGTATTAAAACAACTTTTGTCAATTAAGCTTTTAGAATGAATAGAGTAAGGCTATTATTAAAAGCAGATACTTGCATGTTTTGCACATTTGCTTGTCTTGTGCTGCTGATACCACCCCTGCAGGTGCACAGTGTCACAGACACTGTCACACAGACACTGTCACACAGCCACTGTCACACAGACACTGTCACACACAGACTGTCCTGCACCCACTGTCACACAGCCACTGTCACACAGCCACTGTCACACAGACACTGTCACACAGACACTGTCACACACAGACTGTCACACAGCCACTGTCACACAGCCACTGTCACACAGACACAGTCACACAGACACTGTCACACACAGACTGTCCTGCACTCACTGTCACACAGCCACTGTCACACAGACACTGTCACACACGCAATCACTCCCAGTCACCCATGTGGAGCCCAGCCCACTGTTCACTCCCAGGGGAGCTGCACTGGTGTGGCAGTGACCCTGGGCAGGTGTGACAGGTCCCTCACAGCTCCCCAGCTCTGCACTGCTGTGGCAGTGACCCTGGGCAGGTGTGACAGGTCCCTCACAGCTCCCCAGCAGCAGGGGCACTCCTGGTGTCTCTGGGGATGCGCAGCTGCCACGGGCACCCGGGATGGGGACTGACCTGCCCAGCCCCTCCTGGCACTGACATGGCCTGGGGGCCACACACACATCACAGGCTCTGGACCTTCTGCCATGTCTTGAGAAGGCAACAGGACAACAAATCTCCATAGCCTGTTAGTGTTTGGTAGACACCTTCTCAGCACACGTTTACCTCTTTCTAGTTTGCTCTTTTCTACTGAGTGCATTTAGAGAAATTCCCAGCAACAGGATTTTTATGACAACACAACCCTTGTACATCTGATACTTTATTGAAAAACTGCTGTGGGATTTCACTGACTTGTGAAACACTTCTCTCAATTTTCTTTCAGTCTTCTAATTGTATTTGAACTTTAATCAGTTTGAATTTTGAATTTCCTTTTTGTATTCTTATTTACTTCTGTGGAGGCTTTGTTGTTTGTTCCTCTGCGACTCAAGTTCAGTTCCATTTTCCAATTGTTAGTAACAAAGTATGTGTCATATCAAATGCATTTTATAACAATTTTATCTAACTTTTTAATGCAATTCCAACACAAATATATTTATTATAACTGAGTGAACAATTTCTGCAGAAGCAGTCATCTTTATTTTTAGACTGTTATTCCCCTTTCTCAATCACCAATATTAATTATTTTTTCCATTTTACCAAACTTCTTTATTTTGAATTTCTGCCATTGAAGCTTGTGTTACTGTGAAACTTCCAGTTGATGCTAAAAATGGAAAGAAGCTAAATCTAGTGATTTACCATACCTTAAGTTATATTGCACCCTCTGCAGATTTTGTACTTCTTGGAAAGAAACAGAAGAGAGTTTTATGAATTTTCACTGTTACTGGCTGGTTATTAGGGCTAACATTAATCACACATGTGTAAGTATGCATTGGGAATAATTTAGCTGACATCAAGGGAACGGCACTAGCATAAAAATGTTTTTAATGAGCTTTGTCTGCAGACAACTTTGAAGATGAGAAGTAATTTACATAACATCTTATTTTGTCCACAAAAGCATAGATTAATTCATCATTTTAGCTGCTCCTAACTGGGCGGCTTTCAAAGTACTATTTGTTCACTGCAGGTAAGATGAAAAGATCTCACCTGTAAATGTTAAGAGCACTACAATTACTGTTCTGTCAATGCTATTCAATATTGCTCTATCAACTTTTCTATAATTTACTACATACAGTTATTGCCATGTATTGTATTTCTATATGCCTGAACAATATCCAGACCCTCTCCTAAGACGTGATCACTATAATCCACTGTCTTAGCTGCTGGGAGGTCATTCTAGGTTTTAGTGTAGATCCTTCCAAGCACTGTTGACATTATACAGAACTTGTAGTCATGATCATCATTGTGATCACCATCACCATCACATGATCTCGTAGTTTTCTCATGTAGTGCTCTATCACTTTCCATGGATACATTCATAGACCAAGGATGAAATTGTTTATTTCTGTGCAAAAGCCATTTCACTAGATCTGTCTCATATGTTGATTTGGTTGCAAATAGAATTACTACATTTGAAGAAGAATTTTTAAAATATTGCTTATGATCTAATACATTTCATTACTGATGAGCTGTAAAAGCATCTCTAATACTTCAGAACGCAGATAAATTT
Organism: Polioptila caerulea; assembly: GCA_013397295.1. NCBI lineage: Eukaryota > Metazoa > Chordata > Aves > Passeriformes > Certhiidae > Polioptila > Polioptila caerulea. The sequence continues at coordinate 128,402 of VYXF01002453.1, forward strand.
AGGTTCTGCTTTACACCTCTGAAAAAAATTAAATTTCTTGTGAGTGTTGGGAGGAGATACCAAGTTAATTGGATTTACCATTGGATAAGCGAAGTATGCTATGTCTCTGCTTTTTGATGTTCCTGGATACTTAGTGTTTAATATATCCTTAGATATAGACTGAAACATAGTGTGATGTTTTAATTTAATTTCTAGATTTTTAATTACCTGAACATTTCATTTGGAATGAATATATGCCTTTGAGCATCTTGGCTGTGGAGTGTTCACTTGATGGTCTCACTATATGGGGTTGTCAATTTAATGTGATGAATAGCTCAGTAATTCTGGAGTCATTCCATACCTCGTAACTCTACCGAGAAGTCGGAATCCCATTAATTCTTAAAAAAAATTAGCTCAGGTTTTTTTGGAATCACTAAACTGTATTTTTAAATGGCATATTAATATCTCTGAATCTAGCATTAATTTTTAAGAACCTGCAAGTAAATTAGACAATTAAATTTAATGAAAATAAAAGCTGTATTCTCGCAGGGATGTAATATTTGTGTCTTATTTTGTTTTTAAATTTTTGTTCTGAATGATTATGTTAATGTAAGTAAACAATTTCAATTTGTCACCACTGTTAATATGGACATGTTATGAATAAGTTTCAATAATTCGGGAAGAACACACTGGTCCTACAAATACTGTCTAAACACTGCAATTCTCAATTGTCTTTAATAGCAAGTTCCCTTAAACTATATGCCAGTGTCATTTATCTCCTTTCAGCTGCCTCTGTAGCTTAGTTTAGCTCACGAACATGCAGAGTCTCACCATATAATCCCCTGAAGACAGTGCTTGTATTTGTTATCTTTCTAGGCACAGTGTTTTATCTCCTGTGAACCCATTTGATACGGGTTTCTGGTCCTTGTATGAGTGATACACCAAGTAGTGCCCTTGTAGATGTTTCCATGGTGGATTGTGAGCTTGCTGTTTTTGTTGATGTCCTGTATTTCAGGCCAGTTTTTTCCCCCAGCACGTAACGTTATCAAAAGGTGTAAGTGCAGCAAAAAATAGAACAAAGTTGAATAATTATCATAGATGCAAAGGAGGAGGAAATATACTGAATTTCATTGCCTGATGACAGGAAGATCTATATCAGTTTAAATTAATAAGTAATGCTGCAGGGTTCTTTTTGTTTTGTTTTGGGGTGGGTTTTTTGCATAATGGTAGTTTTCAAATGCTTATTATGTTTAATTTTGAGCATGTTTTATGTTCATTTGAGGATTTTGGTAGCTGTTCAGACAAAAATATTCTCTGTTGACGTATTCAGACAGATGGTTGTCCCGTACAGTATGTGCAAGGATGTTCTTTTCTCAGGGACTACATTTCAGCTTTGACTGTTAAGAGTTTGGGATTATGTTCATTTTCCCACTCGGATTCAGATGCTGATGTAGCCCCTGGAGAGTAGTCTTCTGGTTATCACTAGAGGCAGTAAATGAAATCTGTAAAATGGAAGAAGTAGGTCATGGTTTATCTTCTGGTTTTGGGTTTATCACTAAGTGGAGTAATAGAAAAGTCAATGCACATTGAAACCTCAGGGCATGATTTGTTGATACTGATACTGTCATGAGGAGGAGTTTGACAGGTCACTGATTAAGGAATTTGCATGATTGGATTTCATGAGAAAAGAGGAGATGATATTTTAACTTGAATTTCTAGTCAAATAGAAGAGAGAGTTGCCTTTGACTTTTTCTCCCACTATGTCGATGTGAAATTGATTTCAGTGTGTCTGTTAAGAATTTGCTTTTTAATAGAAAACATCTTTTTAATGACTTGGTAAAATCTAGAAAAAAATAAATTAGAAATCACTTAAGAAAACTGTCACTTTTTACAACTTATTACAGCTTAAGAGATCTAATTTAGAGATCTCTTACAAAAGAGAAGAACCATCCCCAGACTGCTGAAATGATCCCCTGGTAGAGATTTGTTGTTTGTTTGTTGATACAATAAATGTGAGTGAGCCATCTGAACACCCAGCAGTCTAGAAATCCTGAGGCACAAAACATGTCCCATTGAATCACAACGGATGCACTGCAGAGTTATTAAAATATTTTACTTAAATTTTACATTCCTTTTGAGTATTTGTGTGGAAGATGTGGAAATGTATTCAACCTTTTTTCTTTGAATAAATGGGAAGGTAATAGGTTTGTTGTTTCAGCTCCCTAGAAATATATTTCTGTCCTACTGAGAACGGAGAAACTAAATTCTGTGTATAGACTGTGTTTGTGAGTTCCTGTAGAATTTAGCAGGAAATACCATAAAATTACCAAGAAAAATATTAATAAAAACTAGTTGACTAAAAAAAATATTTTATAGTGAGTTATTCCCATCTTTGTCATAGTGATAGTTTAATGTTTCTCTTTAATTTACTAAGACAAAATTGTAAGGAAAGGATGATCAGAGGAGTATTTGACTAATAGGCTTTCACAAACTAAATTTCTAGTTGTACAAAAGATTGTAATCATACATTTGCTCATTTTAGATAAATGTGAATATATGTTATTAATGACTCAAAATTTAAGTCATTCCAGTTACTACAATTTAGAGCTTTTAAGTATTTTGATTTGGCATTCTGTACCTGCTGATGCAGGCAGCAGTCATACATAAGCAGATGTATTTTCAACAAATTACATTTTCATTGAGCAGTGAGAGAATTTACTCTCATTGCTCAATGAAGTTCATACTTACATGACTCTTAATATGCACTGGGTTTACATGGCCAGGTTTTAGTAGTGGGGACCACAGGGGTGGTTTCTGTGAGGAGCTCCCAGAAACTTCCTCTGTGTCTGACAGACCCTGTGCCAGCTGGCTCCAAGACAGAGCTGCCACTGGCCATGGCCAAGCCCATCCACAATTCCTCATTACCTATCTCTGATTTGACTGTCAATAAATGAAGCTGATTGCCCTGAACTGAGCCCGTTTTTCCTGTGGTAGTAATTGGTGAATGATTGCTCCCTGACTTTTTTCCAGGAGCCTTGCATTCTATTTTCTCACATCTGTCCAGCTGAGGAGGGGACAGGGTCAACCCACGAGATAAACTAACTTCAACCAGCTAGTTTTCTCTTTAGGCATCCAAAGTGATCTTAGAATTAGAAGACAATAATGGAAGCTTGTTTGAGTTGGAAAAAAAAAAGCATTTGTTTTTTGTGGGAGGATGTTTTGTGGAGTTTTTTTGTTGTTTTGTAGATCTGTTTGTTTTTGTTTTATTGGGGTTTTCTGTGGGGTTTTTTGTTGTAGTGTTTGATTTTTTGTTTTTGAAAAGGCTTCTGTATATTTCTTATCCTATATTCCAGCATAGATAGCAAGCAAATGCAGATAACCTAATTTCTGTGTTCTGAATCATAAGACAGTGGGGAAGCAGTGTTTTGTATTCTTGTAGTTGGTTTGCTTTGTTTGTTTATATTTTTGGATATGTGTATCTGAGTTACCACTTTATGCTTATTATGAAGGTTATTATTTTGTCATACTTTTAAGCTAGAAGTTATTTCAATTACTAGAATTCATGTATTGGAGTATTAGTGTACTGATTACAGCAGACAAATGGACAGAAATTTCGTATTTTTATCACACATAGATGGCAAGAGTTCAAAATACACATGCTTCCTAATAAAACTCTGAGCATGTCAGTATGATAGCATGCTTTGGTTTGAGCTGACCTGCTGTTTGGATAGTAGGGGAAGATGATCCCTTAATATAATTTGTTTTTTTAAAAAAATAATTGGATTATTGGGTAAAAGCTTGTGTTACTGGCATTTTTGTTTCCTCTTCAGTCCTTATGACTTGTTGTTACATGATTTCTGTTTCATAATGTAAGCTGTTGATCTACCTCAAAAAATTGAAGAGTGCAGACTCTGCAGGGGTTTGTTAAATGTTGTTCTGCCACAGAGAACTATCACAACTGGCTTTAATATGTAGCTCTGTTTTCTGGCCTTTCTTGTAGAGTATTTGATAAATCAATTTTTTAATGTTTTCTTCAGGAAACTTTTAACCTGAGATTCAGCCTGTCTTGTTTGATCGGCTGTAGGGCACCAGTAAATAGCTTGGACCTTCCTCTTGCCCTGCTGGTAATTCAGGCTATGGGAGGGCATGAGAAAGCTTTCAAGAGGTGAGTTGAAATCTGGGAGGTGTTTCAGGAGAGGGCCCTCCAGGGGCTTTGTTCTTAAGGAAGATGCCTGTGGGATCTCCATTTTGCTATAGCAGAGCATAGGGCATATTCCTGGGAGGCTGCTTTCATCTAACATTAAATGACAGTTTTTCATCTTCAAAGTACAGTTCTTTAGTATTTGTGGAAGTCTCAACTTCTTCAAATGCGCCATAAAGCATGTCCTTACAAAAATGGTTGGGATTTGTTTTCTTTTAATACCCTATGGTGGCCAGGAGCCCCCATGGGGTGGGTGGCCAGGCTGCCAGAGCAACACAAACTACATCTGGAGGAGGGTCTGGACTCTGCTTGTACATGATGCCAAAGGTTTCTTACATGGTATTTCTTCTGTTCTTTCAAATTTGTTTCCCTTTCATTGTGATGATCACATTCAGGTGAAATGAATCTTAACTTGTGTTCACCTATTTCTAGTTGTGGGATTTTGGAGGGAAAATGAGCAAAAGGAGATGCAAAGTAAGGCACTCCAGGCCACGTGGATTTGCCTTATTTTTCCCCTCTGGTCTCAGTGAGCTCAGTCTCTCTCAAGGTTAGAGGGTAATTATACCTATCCTTGAATTTCCTGTGCTGTGAGCAACAGATAACCAACACTGTTCCAATGGCAGCTTTCCTGTAGTACCATGAAAGAAAAACTCCTTCAGGGTGAAAACTCTTCTCTAATGGTTGCCATGGAAACAGAGAACTGCATGATTATATGGGTTAATATCTCAGCTACATGTAAATGTTCTGCAACCTTCTCTGCCTTACCATTTATAAGAAACATTGATTCTCTAACGGTGAGTGCTTTCTGCTCCATTACAGCTTAGATTTGGGCCAAACCTTTAATGCAGAAAAATAACTATCTATTTAAATAAATGGTTTGATTTCAGTCCTGCTGGCTGTTCATGAATTTAGTAGGCAACATTGTTTTTCTGTTGTTGTTGCATAAGCTGCATTTTGTAGTTTAATTTAATGTAATCAATGCTTCAAATACTGCACTAATATCTAGGGGATATCACTACTTTTTTCCCCTGCGACATTTCTGCTAAAAAAATTCCTCAAGAATATTCCAGAGGATCTGTAAGACAGGAGTTACAGTTAAATTGATCATAATTGCCTCAATATGCTGCTTGTTATTACTGGAGGCAAATTATTCTGGTCAGGTAGATGAGTCACTGTGCAGTGCTGGAATGTCAAATTCCTCTATCCAAGAGAGAATTAAACTTTTTTTTTTAAAAAAATGTCATGTTAAACTTGACTAATTGTCGACTGGTTTATCTTTAATAAAATTAAGTATTACACCAAATGTGTTTTTTTAAAATGTATGACTTCATGACTGCTAGCAGCATAATTACCAATCTTTTAAATGTCTTCATTTCTATGGAGTCACTAACATGAAATGTAACCTTCTAAAGATAATTTTAGTCTGATCAATTTCTGTGTGGATCAAGGTTTTAACAATAAATTTTTATTTCATTCTGATGGAGAAATTTGCAATTTGTTCAAAAGCAGTGTAAAGGTACTCTTATCTTGGAAGAAAAAATGTATAAAAATATCACCTCTATTCTTATTTGTCATATCTAAGTTTTGCTTTATAATTGGATGTATTTAAGTGCTGTCTGGATTTACACTGAAGATTGCAGTGTTTCCATTGGCCATGCCNTAATTGTCGACTGGTTTATCTTTAATAAAATTAAGTATTACACCAAATGTGTTTTTTTAAAATGTATGACTTCATGACTGCTAGCAGCATAATTACCAATCTTTTAAATGTCTTCATTTCTATGGAGTCACTAACATGAAATGTAACCTTCTAAAGATAATTTTAGTCTGATCAATTTCTGTGTGGATCAAGGTTTTAACAATAAATTTTTATTTCATTCTGATGGAGAAATTTGCAATTTGTTCAAAAGCAGTGTAAAGGTACTCTTATCTTGGAAGAAAAAATGTATAAAAATATCACCTCTATTCTTATTTGTCATATCTAAGTTTTGCTTTATAATTGGATGTATTTAAGTGCTGTCTGGATTTACACTGAAGATTGCAGTGTTTCCATTGGCCATGCCAGCTCTTGGCCTGCACACTCCTCTCCACAAGAGCCTAGTGAGTGAGTCTTGGTGGTCTGGTGCATCAGTTGGGTTAAAGTTGAAAGAAATTACTTCAAGAATCATATCAAGATATTAGTTTATTTTGCTTTTCTGGTAACTGAAAACATATCTTAAGTCCTGTTTTACTTATGAGTTCTAATATTCATTCAGTTTTGGGGTTTTACTGTGGAAAGACCAAAAGGACTGTCTGTTGTGTTTGAAGTGACACTTTGTAATTAAAAATTGATTCTCTTGTAAAGATCTGGATGGAAGTTAATGTTTATGAAGAAGGTAGCCTGGGCCAGACAACAAGCTCTTTTTTATCTTGAGAACAATACATGTGGCAACAGAGTGTACACAGAGCACAATGACTTCAGTGTGGGGGTCCAGATGTGTAGATATAGCTGTAGATATCTCTATACATCTGGATATGAACTATAGATATATAGTTCTTAGTTGACAGTGTTCATTATTTGTAATTCCATTGTAGTTACTAATTCAAATGTTAGCTGCTTTTTCAAATGAGCTGAGAATTCATGTTGCCGCTTGTATGTGTGTATTCATGTATGCATGTTATATGAAAATTGCATGCTTGTTGTTTCCAGATGCTATTTTAAAGCAATCTCAGCACTGTCAGCCAGAGCATCACCATTTTCGAGTGTGGTGACTCTACTGAGGATGCCAAAAAAAGTCAGCGTCCGTATGCTGACACCACATTGAGATAATGTTCAAAATTTTAATGGGCTTTATAAGTAAAGAAGAACATCTAAAATTCTGTGTGGTTAGACTTGCTGCTAATCTGAAATCGTGTGTGCAACTCCTCTAATGAACACAAAAAGATGAGCATTTGAATATTAGCAATGATATTAACAAAAGTCTGAGACCAAAGAAAAATACGAGTTTTTAAATAGCAGAAAGAATAAGTTTCATAAATACTGTCTAGACATTTGGACTCAGGGCACTACCAATGCTCAGTTAGAATCACAGACTGTTAACTGCAGGATTTTTGGAGTACTGGTTCTGCCTTATATGTAACTGTGTAGGAATAATATTCAGTCTTCATGCCTCTTGCTGGAAATAATCTTAGGAACATTTACTTTGTAACTGTACTGTGCTAATCAAGAGAGCTATGTCCAGCTGCTTGTCCTGCTAATTTGTTAGAAGGGTTTCTTGCTGGGACATGCAGAAATAATCCTGAGCATAGTTCAGGAGTTAATATGGTCCCAAACTGTTTCCCAGGAGAGAGTTTTTGTCTGCTTGGCTCTGTTGTGTAAGGTTGCAGTAGTGTGGATATGGGCTATGGCAGTGGAACTCTATGTCTGGTAATATGGTTCAGAGCATCTTTAATTTCTAGTGTAAACAGATTAACTTGAAAAACATATCACATTTTAACAAATTCCAAGTATTATGTGCATTGGCCAGATATTTAGCAGAAGTGATGAGTATGAAGGTTTTTAAAATCTGATTTTGTCACTATTTTTTAACCGTGCCTCAGAACAATGTGTTTAATTTTCTCTTCTTTCACTCTGGAAAACTTCTATTGGTAACTAGGCTCTATATTATTCTACAGAAGGTGTTTCTTTGGGTTTGTTTGCTTATAAATTCATATGTAGTATAATGGGCCATCTGTGATTGCTTCAAGTTAAAGGCTGAAATAGAGAAATATTTTCTCTATTTCCAGACAAAATGCCTGAGCCTGCGTGAGTGTGATTTCATCTGGGCCAACAACATGCTAATCACATTTTTCTTTGGGAGTTTGTTCTGAAGCTGAAGAAAGTTGTAGTGACTCACTGTGGATTGACAGATGACACTAGCAGTTAATCTTCCCCAAGGCAGATTTTCCTGTAAATAGGAGAACTTGTTTTCTGATTCAAGAAGAAGAAGTGGTTTTGAGAAAGTTAGTTTCTGAGTTGTACTTGTGCTTCTGACCTAACCACCTCTTTAATTACTCAGTGACATTGCTGAAGTGATTTACAGGCTCATGGCAAATAATGGAGTGTGGTATTCAAGCATGGGATGAACTCAAATCCATATCACACCAACAGTCATGTCGACAAATTGAGATGAGTAGTAGAGTTCCAATACAAGGAGAACTGCAGTGCATACAGGGAAATCTTCAAGAGTAGTCCTTCAAGAGAAAAAGATGTGATAGTTGATTTAAGAGACCCTATCCAAGGACAAACAGGGGAGCATAGTAGATCTTACTATACTGATCATGTCACTTTCAGTATTCAGATTCAGTGTGTTTTTTGGCCAAGCATACACCCTCCATTTGTAATGAAGGCAAATTGGCACATCCCCAGCTGTGAGGAAAAAGGAATGGTCACCTTCTGATCTGCATGCACCACATCTCTATTTTCAGCACAGTCCGAGAGATAGCATCCTTAATATTCTCCAGCCCAAGTGGAGTGTAATTCACTGACCAGAGGCTGGTTGTAAGATTTGTTTGTGGCTAAAATAGGGTTGCTCTTAGTAATTTAATTCCACTTCAATTTCTTGTTCTTCCCTCCATACCCCCACTGCCTCCTCTCCCCCTTCCCTCAGTTCTCTAATTCAGTAATTTATTCAGTAATTCAGTCTGTTATTCATTCTGCTTAATATCTTGGAAATGCATGGCTCCAGAGAGCTGCAGGTGGTGATCCTCTTGATTTAGGAAGTTGTCATACTTCTTTTGGGGAAAAAATTGAGTGAAAACTAAATCCCATGGAAACTCAGGACAATATAGGTGCATAACAACAGGTGCCTTTTCCACAGCCAGAAACATTACTGTTAGCAGTTGTAAACCTGCATGACCTAAGTTGAAATTCACTTAATTGGGTTAATTGCTAAGGAGACAATCTAGGGGAATGGGGCTCAACAATAGCTGCAAAATATACCTGTGATTCTGAAAAAATTCTTGAGCAATTATCCAACAATTTCTTCCATGCTACCACACTGATGTAACTGTCAACAATGCACCTAGATAGTCTAAGTATGTTGCAATTACCGTTTTGTACAGGTCATGTAAGTAGTTTTAGAAATGGTACCATAAAATTAAAACAGTTTCTTATGAAAGGATGTCTTTTAGCCATAGCAGATTGGCACTGTTTTTGCCATGAACTAACGCTTCTGTTTTATCTTAATCTCCAGGATAGCAACTGCAGTAACTGGGACAGAGCCACACAGAGGTCTTGGTGGCATACTCTAGTATTAAGGAGGTGATGAGCACTTTAAAGTCGGCACAATTTTTCCTAAGAGAAATTATGGGGAAGCTAAAAATGAAAAATTTTGGATAACAACATTCCAGGCTTTGTTGATAGCTCATGCAAGGCTCATCCACTAACAGACACCTCTCCTTTGTGTATGTCTGGAGTGATTTTATTCTTTCTTCCCGTTCTTTTCAGGGTGAATAATTCCCATGTCCCATTAAACTGTACACCTGTGTTCTTGATCTTACAAATTAGATGCTCATTTGAAAGCAGTGGCAGCACACAAGTATCATAAAGTAGGTCACACTAACCTTTACACTTTTTTAGGATGAAATTATATTCTAAAGCAATGATCATGAAGCATATGTTTGAGCAAAAACTACTCAGAAAGGCCTAATGTAACTGATACTAAAGAAAAAAATGCCTTTTTGGTCTTGGGGAAATTGTTCCAGAATGTAACATTTATTCTAAGTGAAAGTACTATCATTTAGAACAGGTGAAAAAAAAAGGTGTGCTCATGGAGAATCCCTCAAGGTTCTTAAAATAAGCTGTTTGCTCACAACAGATAGTGGATGAAGAAAGAAAAAGGGTGGGAGAGGCAATGAGGATAAAAACCAACAGGCACCAATGATGGGTCTGCTTAGTGTATTAGTGCCTTAGTAAGTGCAATTAGTATTGGTTAATTTCATCACCAATTGTACTAGATACCCTGCTTTATTGGTGAAGTGTCAATATTTGATTATTTTGTGAACTGGTTGATGTTTGTTGTGCCTTCTGAACTGCAATGGGGAGGCATAAAAAACCTTGCTATGCGTTTAATTTGTGTACCATTTATTGGTGTTCTGCAGAGCTAAATGTTGTAGTAAAGTGGAACATTAGATTACCTAATTTAGTATTTCAGAGGGATATATGCTAAAAATAAAACTTCTAAGTGGTAGCAGTTTGCTTTTTTTAGTAGTTCTAAATGTGTAAAATATAGAAGACAACTTCAAGCCTATACTTGAATAGGATTTATTTTAGTAGTATTACTTACAGTCTGCGTCATCAAGGGGACTCTTTCAGTTGTTTCTTTCAGAACTGGATCAAGCCCAATAATGACTGAACCACTTACAATCTCCCAGCACTTTAATTGTCAATTATCTCATTTTTTTGGTGTGGTCTTCAGTCTTCACTGGCAGGGGAGTAGTGGTTAACCCTTTCAGAGATACGATTTTCCAGTGTATTGCATGCAGCAGTCATGGCACAGCATGGCTCTCAGAGGACTCTGTGACATTTGTTGGCCAGCAGTGATAAAATTGTCCATTGTAGTTTTGCTGACAATCAGCAGTGTGATTATGGATTTATCTGGTACTGTGGCAATGTGTGGCACATTGACAGCTGCAAAAATGATTTAATTTTGGTCCCATATCAGTATACAGCTAAGTGCTTAGTAATAAAGCAACATTGATAAAGTAAATATTACTATGACTTAATGCACCCACAAAAGTGTAATTCATATTTCTTGGAAATGAATGATGAAACAGGAATTCTATCACATGAGAAAAAACATTAGAAAATTCTAAGATCTGGGTAGATGAATATGACTTATGCTTTTCTTGATTGAATACAATTTGAAGTTTGCTAATCCTGTGAAAACGTGTTTGTTTCCTTCAACAAAATAAATTAAACTAAAGCTTCATTAATTGCATTTAATACTCCATAAATCTATTAAATGAAAGAACCTTAGGATTTCCTTAAGAGAGAGGAATTACGACGTGTTGTGTGTTGAAGTGTTACTATTACTTTAATAGCAGTAATCCTAAAGTTACTGTGAAACATAAGTAATTGAATTGGCACTGTTAAACATGAAGAGTGTATGTACATGTATGGCAGTATGTTCATGTGGACATGTGAAATCATGAATTAGAAAAAGGAGACCTTTTAGCTCCACAGAATCACAGAATATTCTCAATTGGAAGGGAACCACAAGGATCATCAAATCCTATCTCTACAACTATGTGAAAACCTATATAGCCACATGAGAAGTCTCCAAATTCATTTATCGATCACATGAAGTAATAAATGCTAATGTTATTAAGAAATTGTTAGTGTTTTGTTTCTTGTGTAGTGTTTCTGGTGTTAGTTCTTGCATAAGCATTCCAAAGCAAAAGAAGTTTTTTCACTACTGTGGAAGATCTGAAGGCGTATAGCTCACACAAAAATACTTTGTGGTCTAGCAAAAACACTTTGCAGTGACTGACTTAAGAGGCTCAATTTATTTAGTTTATAAAGAGGAGTTTATAAACTGTATATACAAGATGTGATGTAATCTATGTAATTAATCTATACTATATGAAAACAAACCTAATACCTAACAGCTTAGAGTTTTTTTTTTAAGTGAAGTATTTTCAAATCCATTGCAATGTTGTCTTACTTCACAACATTTTCACTGTCTATTTATCATAGTGACATGATTAGTTTCTTTCTGTATAAGATTGCCATGAAGTGTAATAAATATTGGCAAAAGCTTTTAGATCCTTAGTTGGTCGAGACTACCGAAGTGTAGAGATAAAGTGTTAGATAGAGGTACAACTCAAAAGTCATATGGAGAAAGACTTTTCATCCAAGATTGATCAGGAAACCACTTCATTAAAACAATTTCCCATTTTTCTTTCTATTGGCAATTTTCCAGTAGTTAAACAAGCAGTGACAGAATGCAACATCCTCAGCATAGTACAATTCGTGTGACACAGCGAATACCAGAATAAAAGTAGATTCTTTCAGAGTAGAAAAAGCCTCTAACCCGTATTATTTAGTGTTGTTCTTGGCATAATGTTACAGTTAACAATGAAAGCAGCTCATTAAAAGTTTTCAAAATAGAATCAGGTGAATTTATGAATTTCACCCAAGTTCTTGGAAGAACATTAGAATTCTTTAGACTTCAACCACCTAATTCAGTAATCTAATAAGCGAGGAAAGTGTTTATACTGTAAAAATTATACTCTTATATTTCAGTTACTCTTATATTTCAGTTATGAATTTACTTGGCTGAATAAAAATGCCTTCTCCAGTGTTCATTTATCTCCAGCTTTCCAAGCCTATTAAATATTTTCATACGCTTGATTGCTTGAGAGCTGCAGTCAAGTACCTTCAGATATTTTCCTTTCCTTTTAGACATACCCTTGCTCATTAAATCTGATCTCTTGAGAATAATATTCTTATTTATGGAATAATATTCCATAAACTGCTACGAAACAAATGGAAATGTTGTAAAGTATTTTTACCCCATTTATCTGGGGAAGTGGGAGAAGATACTTCTATAGTTATACACACAGATTCCTTTCCATAAATAGTTCCCTTAGATGATTTTATCATCCTCTTAAAGGCAAAAGAGTTGTGTCAGCTGAGTCTCAAATGCAAAGAATTTTCTTTTAGGTAGAAGCTGAGAAAATCTGGACATTGTCCACAGTATGGAGCCATTGCTGCTGTCTCTCCCTTGCTTGTGGCAATCCTGCTCCTCTGCACTTCTGTGCTCAGGCCTTGGGAAGTGTAGGGAAGGCTGGGGTGTTTTCATGATCCCTCAGAATGCTTCCTTTAATATTTTTGCTGATACTCATCTAACCCAGCTGAGGCATCTAAAAGGTAAATATCTATGTCTGAGATAATCACTCAGGAGGAGCAGACATATTTCCATAATGATTCACTTAATCCAGTTTTCTCTGAACATGAAGTGAATGTAAGTGCCTGAGACCATGTATTTAAAAAAAAAAAAAAGACAGGTCAGAGGAATTCAAACCTTTTTTTCACCATTATGTTTTGAAATAATCTCTCTCAAACTACCCAGTGTGGACATGCATGATAACAATATTCACATTACCTGAATTTAGCCCAGGTTTGCCAGAAAAGTGGGCTGGGTGATGCTCCTCACTCCTGACTCATGATCAAAGGGAAAGGGGCTGTGCCAGAGTGTGATTTAGGACAAGAAACTGAAACACCCCTTCTTTGGAAGAGGTATTCTGAAGGAATTAAGTTGGTCATAGGAGGTGATAAATGTGCTTAAATAGTCCAATGCATTACTCAAACTGTTCAGTTTATTCAGACAGTTTATTGGGCTGAAAGTCTGCAGAAAGTCCTGTGGAGTGACAGTTCTGCAGTTTTAAGTGAGGCCAGCAGGTATGCCTGGAAAGCTGAAAACACACTTCTGCTGATGTTTGGGTGCATCTAAACATACCTGAAAGATCATTTCATAATTGTGCCTGTCTTGAAGGCACTTTTAGATGGATTTGGTTGTGCTCTTAATTCTGAAGTGGAATGTAGTAGATTTTCACTCGGAAAAAAGCTACCCCATTTGTTCCCCCATCCCACTAAAAAAACCCAAAACAACCAATCTAGCACTTTATTTTTTAAATTCCTGCTGCAGCACAATGAAATTTACGATAGTAAATACATGAAAATGAAATAGAAAAAGAAATATGTTCAATACACTCTGATCATTCAGGAAGTATTCAATATGAATGGTCATTAAATGAAGAGCAGATATTAATATTGTGTCTATTTTAAAAAATGTTTCTGAAATGGTGTGCTGAAAGTAAACACAAACAGACTAGACATTTGTGCATGCTGATATTGTGTACCAGATCTGTTTCAGCATTAAAAATTTAATGCAGACTGTCTTTTTTGTTTTCCCCCAGTTAAAACTATGTTAATTCTTTCGAAAATAATAAAATTCAATTCCTAGGGCACAAACAGGATGCAAAATGTTCTGCAGGTAAAACACAGGTCCAAGTATTAGATGCACACTCTTTACTTTATATTTAAACACTTAGATCTGTTTCTACTCTGAATAATGAATCTGAGGCTAATTTTATAACAATGAGGCATAAAAACCAAAGATCATATCCTCAAATGTCTTCAGTTTTTATTTGACTCAAAACAATATGTTGGCAGAAATATTTTTAGAAATTGCTGAAAGCATAAGGGACAGAAAAAGATCTCTGAAGAGATGATACTTCCCACTCCTTTTTGTATTATTATTGATGTCGGTCCTCTTTTAGGGCGGCTTAATTATTTGATAAGAGTTCCAGAATATATGTCAATCTGTGTAGCCTGATAGTACTTTTTGATAAACTCTTAAGACTTTTAGTCCAGATCAGCAGGTAGATGGCAAACCTGGTTCACTTTCCATCACTCACCAGAATGATCTTAGCAGGTCAGTTGTAGAGCTCGTTCCGTAGGCAGCGGTGTGACTATCTCATGTGCCACACTCCAAAGGCTGGGGGAGGAGCACTTCATTGGGATTCTCTCTTCTGCTTCTGGATGTTTGAAGAACAGCTTTCACCAGGCCACTGAAGTAGATTTAGATTTCTGAAATAAAGAACTGAGCTACGGGTGGTTATACTTGCTTTGTAGGTGAGCATTGGAAATTAGTGAAGCAGGAGAGTGATTTTATATTTTGATACTGTGATGTCATAAATCAGCTTCTGCTGATATTTTAATTTCAAATTTTAAACTGATTTTCCAAATAAAAGACAGTGTTTAAACTTTCTTCCTGAAATGCTTGACCTCATAATGGTGTAAGTGTGCAGTCACAGTTTTCCTATTTCCTAAATAGATATTATTATAAAAGTCAAGTAAATTTTTAGTTCCATTTTAAACCTTTCAAAGCAAGTTCATTATCATTCCATGAATTCAGAACAATAAAGCAGTTTGAACTTTTTTTTTCGATAGTAAGTCCATAAATGAAAAACTCTAGTCCTTGAAGCCTGTGTTCAGATAAATCCCGTGAAGAGTTTCCTACTTGCACATGCCTTTAATGTCAGATTTCCACATTGAATTTTCTTTGATAATTGCTTCAGAACGAGAACAAAGATACCACTGTGTTCATGTGAGTCACATGTTTGTGAATGATGAGCTGCCGGTGCCAGTGCTGGCTGTGTTCTGTGTTGATGAGGCCATGTCGCCGTGCGGCTCGTCCTGGATGTGCTTCCCTGGTCCGGAGCGCCGCGGGGAGAGGGGACAGCTCCTGCTCGCACAGCAAACCGCGTGCGTGGGGGCCACCTGTGGCTTGCTGTGCAGAGAGCTCAGCAGGAAACACAACTTTTGATCTTCAGGCTTGAGCGTGCTGAATGTTTGATTTTTGGCCTGCTTTGCACCGTGTTCCAAATCACCTTGCTGTGCTTGCTATTTCAGGACTATTCACCAACTCAGTTTGGAGATCCAGGCATTGGTAGTCTGGAATGTTCTTCCCCCACAATCTGCAGCTTCACTGCTGTCCATCTCTTCTCACTGCCTTTCCTTCTCTGTTTTTTTGACTGAAGATTCCACTTAATGCAAAAGGACATATGGCTATTGGTGGTAGCAGTAAGAAGTACTTCCGCTCTACCAGTCTTTGCTGGCTGCCTTTCTTTTACATTGTGTGGTTATTGAGGTTTAAAATGTGATTTGACTGAGAAAGATGATTGGAAATTTTTTTGTGTGACCTGGTGAAACATTTCTTTACTGCTTTTCTATGTCTATAAAAGGCTGCTGTGCTTGTACTCAAGTTAACATTTTGAATGTACTCCATTTTTTTTTTTTTAATTTCAGGTATAAGGTGAACAGAGATCACCTGCATGATAAATTTTTTTAGTAATTTTTTCACATAGCACATAAGTTTTCATGTGAGGATTTTGAACAATTTATTTGTGGAGTGCTTTGAAACTGTGTGTATACAGTGTAAGTATGTAAGCATGCTTACACATTACAAAAAACCACTGTGTACATAAAAATGCAGGTTTATTAGGAATGTCAGCAAATTAAATGGTGTTTTAGAGGAAAAGTTAAGAGGAACTAGCTATGAAACATTGAGTCTTTTCAGAGCTCTTGCAGTCTGCTTTTTATCTGGATGTTTTTGTGTGATTTTATTAGCATATAAATTCTAGTCTTACAACACTGATGATCCAGAGTTTCAGGACAATGAAGAACCACTTTTAAAATAAACCCAGTTAATTCACAGAATTTAAAGTTCTTTGAAATTTCAATTGAATTTTGATTGATACAGAGTAGTGTTTTGATATGAAAAGAGAAAGGTTAAAATGTTATTTTTGTGAAAGTATTTTAAAATTTTTTGCCGTACTGTGCTTTTTGTAGTTTTCCTCTAGAAATCTGACATAAAATAAGTCAAATAGCAATGGTTCAGGGTTTATTTGGCTAAGTGCTCTCGTTTGACTTCATTGGACAATTTTGTAATACTGACACATGTGTAAACCAATGAGAAGGGCTGATATGCCTTCGTGAATTATTGAAGTATTATTTAAAGTAAATATTGTTCGTTTTCTGTTAAAACTGTTCAAGAGGGTATTTTTTAAAAAATTAATATGCAATGTTGTAAAAAGTTGCTTATGAGAGAGTAATACATTTTCCCTCATCAGCAGTTTCTTGTGTAGAATGAACAAAAGGCTCCCATTTTACCAAGATAAGTGTCAGTTACCTCAGATTAAATATTATGTACAAATGTGCATAATAAACACATAAAAACCTGTTAGCATTTCTGTTTACTAACAGAAGCTAAAACACTGTGCCAACAATTACAGCATCTGGTTTTGCTTGTTTTGCTCATGAGCTGCTATGATCTACTTTTGCTCATATAATGAAAATTAATGGTAGAATAATGTTCTCTCTGATATGAGTTGTCTTTGCTCAGAGAATTTATTTGGTAGCTTCAATTCAGTTTGTGCTCTGAAGTGATAATGTCATTGCTTTATGTTCAATAAGGCTGTTGGGTTTTATATAGAACTAATTACTGTCTAAAACCAGCCTAGTATAATTTTAAACTATGGTGTCACCAAGTATGAAGTCATAATAAATTGAAAAATAAATGCTTTTAAAAAAATTAACCCTGGTTATATTTAGTACATGCCTCGGGCATTGGTAAGGGAGATGAAAAGGATGGAAGCTTTCCCAAACTGCATTCACTGTCTTTTTGATTGACATGGACAGTATGCACATTACTGCAAAAAAATAATTTATATTTATTTTATCTCTTCTGGAAGTAAATGCTAAAACTTACCATTTAACTAATTAAACTTCTGGCTGGTGGTTAGGGAAACATACTCCATTGCTATTTTTAGAGTATGACAGTAGCTGCAGAGATTGTGTATTCAATCACATTGAAACATCCTTGTAATTAATCAATTGCTATGAAAATTAGTAAATGTTTTTTAATATATGATCAATTGAATGAATTTTCAGTATTACTAAATGAAGAAAACATTACTATGTTTTTAGTGGTACAATGATTTTTCTCCCCAGCAAATAGATTATGTACAACCGAATTCGTTACTACACATTTGCCCACTCACATGGTGGCATGAAAAATAGCCTAGTCTGTGAATTTAAGGAAACCATTAAGGGAAGCTTCAGAATGAAATTGAGAAAATTAAATTCACTAATGGGAATAAAAGGTTGCATCTTCTTTGTGGGATGATCAACCCTGCATGTATGATTGCTTGCTAAGACAGGAGATGTGGGCGTGATGAGTCTGCTGCCTGGACATTCTTGTTACCCCTTGGCACTCTGGAGTAGGGTGAATAGCATCTTTAATTGTTGATGCAGAAAGCTAACAAATCCTTTTATGGATTTGAACAGATAAACTGAAGCACTAACAATAGAACATGGCTTGGGGTTTATGGGGGCGGGGCTGACACATGACTTTTTTGGCCTTAGTTGTGTTTCTGTGTGAATGGAACTGAGAGAGTGGGGAGGAAATTACAGTAGTGGGAACAGGGGAAGTTGTTTTCTTTGGTCTCTCACCTGGGAAGCTTTTGAATCAAATGGAGATAAAATAAGCAGATTTACATACAGTAATTGAGAAGCTGGAGGTTTGTGCCAGTGGCAACATATATGCTTGTTTTATTAAGCTTTCTCATCTGGCTGAGGAAACTACCCTGTGTTTTACTGCTTCCTGTCGCTTGCTCAAGGATCAGAATACTGAGACTAGAGAGAGACCTAGAGACTAGATCTTTTTTTGGATCTTCTTGCAAGAGAGAGCAATTCCTTGAAGAAATTGTCTTGCTGTCCAGTATATTATGTAGGATACCATTCCCCCACTGGTACTTGCTCTGTAGGCACTCAGTGTTTTAAAATGTGAATTATAACTGTATTATTGTAACTGATGCCATTACGCTTGCTAAGCATCTGAAGCTAGATCTGCAAAGCTGCCTTGACAGCTGTTCTGCAGTATTGACTCCATTGCTGGATTTGCAATTCTGTTTCCCTGCTTCTTGAAACGTTTATTGTGCAGATCCAGCAAAGTGTTCATCATCCATTCACTCACTTTACTTGTTGGAGTGTGTGGAGGGAGCTATGTTTCCCAAATTTTAAATACCAACAATGGAGTCTGCTTGAACTGAAGTGCTCAGAGGGAGTCAGCTATGTCTACCATCTACAGCTGGCATCTCGTTTTGGCAATGGCCATTGTTGGAGCTCGTTTGCAGTTTAGAGTACTCTTGTTCTGACTGTATCTTCCTGTGCCTGTATTTCCAGGAGGTCCTGCTGGCCCCTATGGGTTGTGCCAGGGCCATGCTCCACTGCTGCTGCTCTGGTCTGCTGTCAGTTTACGAGGTGCAGTCAGAAGGTCTTTGCTTTGTGCGTTGTCCTCTGTCTTCCTGGGACTAGGTGTATTCGGTGTTGGCTGGAAATTGTCCTGGGATTTGTCACAAAAACTTCTTTATCTGAGACAAGCTGATAGCTGAATACTATGTCCCCCATCTGAAGAGCTGCCCTGGGGGATCTAGCTGCCTACACCTGAGCGACATTTCTCCTCCATATATGTTTGGATTGGTTTTTATTTTCCAGGTCATTCACTACCTACCAGCTGGTGTCCTGAGTACTGGGCTTTTACAACTGGCTAACTGCTTCTCCCAAAAAATAGAGATGTATGTTTTTTACAGCCTTGAAGAAAATGCAATTGTACAGCTCGTTCACAGCATTGCTTGACCTGCTGCCAGCTTCCCTTGCCACCTCTCCTTTCTCCACGCCCCATGAGGTGTTAACACTTGGGATGCTGGTAGAAGCCCTGTCTCAGAGCAGGAACAGGGACTGCAATTCCAGCTGTTTAACACATATGTGGGATATTGCCAGTTCCTGTTCAGCTGCACCTTGTGAATAATCCTACTGTTGCCACCTTTCCTATCTGCTGGGCTACTGCTAGTTCAAACAGCCAGTTGCTGTTTGAACCACTAGTTATAACTTGTGTTTCTATTCACAAGCATTTCAGATTTTGTTACTTCCTTAGCTTATAATTAAATATTTAAAATCATATCTTTATTTCTGAAACTAGAGAGACAACCTTGCAGAATTTTGTTATACCTGTTGTAGCTGATAGACTGTAATTTTATAAGGCTGTATATTCACCAGGACAATTTCTTCGGTGACCCAAACTCCTTTCCATTCTTCAGTGTCATTTTAGTCCATTCACCTGCTTAAAGCTCCAAGTTCTAGCTTCCTGTATCTGAAAGTTCTAATTCCTGTGTTTGATACTGATGCTTTTTAAAACTGTTAGGGTTGTTTTCTGGAACTGTAAAGCTGAGATCATTTTCTTCTGTCTGTGAAATAGTGATAGAGTATAATTATTTATAGATCACTGATCACAATCAAGTAAAATCATGGGATTTAGTTGAGTGTAATTTTGGCATCAAATATTATTTGATAATATTAGTTAATTAGCTAAAATAAACATCAGAAAATTATTTTAGAAATTACTAAGAAGAAGAATTTTTTACTTATAAGTGGAAACTACTACTCAGTGAATTCACTGCTTGTGCAGGCAGAAAGAACATCTGCTCCAAAAACATTCAGAAAATAATGGCATTCTTTGTACTGTGAGAAGCAATTTTCTTTATTCTTCTATAAATCTCTCTGCCATCAATAGAGAAGGTCTGGCATCCTCCTTGGTTTGAGCTGGATCTTCTTGTCCTCTGGCTTGTATTGGTGTTAGTACTTGGAGCCCTCACAATGATCTGGATCACTGAACTGTTGCAGTTAAAAAGAAAAATGTTTTTGAAAAAGCCCATGGTGCTGGTGGCAACCAGTGACTCATCTGGACATTTCAGCAAACCTTAGTCCTCTGAAGGTGTGTGTCCAGGTAAGCTGCTCTTCTGTGCTTTCTCTGTAGTCAGCAGTGAGAAGGAGGCTCCTCCAAAGGAGAGCCCTTCCTCCAGGTGTTCAACAGAGCAGATGCCTCACTTGGGTGATGAAGCAGACATCATTTATGGCTTTTTTAGGCAGCAGCATTTAGATGAGAGCCTTGCTTTGTACTCAGAATGTCAGCCCTGAACTTTGCATAGTTTTCATACTTTACTTTCTTGAGTAATTCTCATTTTGATATTACAGATCTGTAACTTGTTCAACTGATCAGCAAGTGACAGAAAAAGGAAACTAGTTAACAATATGGGGAAAACAGTTTAAGGGTGAAATTCTGCATATTGAGCATTCTCTTATATGGTTTTGTGAAAGCAGTGCCATTTTCTTTCACTGAACAGCATCTACTTAGTGAGCTAATGAAAATCAATATTTTATTAGTGACCACCTAGCTTTCATTACTAGCTACTTACATATCATATTTTTGAAAAAATTAATGAGGTGAAGTAGGCATTCTGCTGTTTCAGTCCCCAGGTACACAATCAGAGTAATTTTTAAACTAATTAATAATATTATTAATAATTCATACATTTTATTAATATTAGAAATAATCATTAATAATACAAATTATTTATAATTCCTACATTGGTACTATTCCTGCATTCCTGCTCAGGAATCCTTGTATGGGTCATAATTTGTCAGCACTGCATATACTGTGCAGTGTAGAGAAAGTTATTTTTTTATAGTTGAATAAGAACGTATTTTGTCCAGATTTATTTGATACATAATAACTTGTCTAAAGAAATTGACAAGGTCATGGAAGATGCAGGTAGCCAAAAACCAATTCTTTTATTATTTGAATTCCTACCTGATTCATTGTTAAAGTTTTACTGTTTACTGAAATACAGTAATTTTACCTTAATGGCTTTTGACCATAAATTATTAGTCCATTTTATACCTGTCATTATTCATAACTCCTAAAGACAATTTCAAGAAATGGTTGTATTTTGTAGTTATTTTTGTGCAATAATAAATACTAATTTAGCAATAAAGAGATGACATAGGCAGAATGTTTCATTGTTGATAGCTGCCCTCAGAACTTAAAAGGCTTTGCCCACTGTTATGAATTGAGTCAAGCACAGTACTTACTGCATCTTTACCTGCAAATCCAGGTGATAATCTGGTTAATTCAAATGTTACTTTATTTCTTAATCTTTTAATTTGCTTTAAGAAATAGGCAAAAGTGGGCATTTTCTCCGACTGATAATTCCCCAGGTTATGAGCCTACACGGAATGGTGGCTTTTGTAACTTGGACCTCTCTGTGATGTGTTGTAATGAGATGGGATGAATCTTGATTTAGGTATTGATTTACCTAAATCCTCAGAAAAGGTCAGAGTCCTGCATGTGTTCAAAGAAAGAACATCTCATGCTTTCATGACAGAGGAGACCTACGGCAAAATGCAGTATGGTCTCAGCTGCTGGGTTATTTTTTTGTTGGTTTGTGGGTTTGTTGTTTTTTTTTTTTAAAAAGAACCTTTGACAGTCAGAGGATGGGTTAGCTGTCTTTTTCTGGTGAGCACTAACCAAGAACTGGAAGATCTGACTTTCAGCTCAATACAGTTGAGGTTTTTCTGCCTCAGATGAGTTCCTTACATGCTAAACTAAATTATGGGAATGTGCATGTGGGGTGACGCTTAGTTTTGAAGACATGTTACTGTGTCAAAAATAGTCCTTTTAAAAGAATATGTAAGGTTCTGCTCTGTCTCCTCTAATGATGACTGTATGCACTTCTTGTCTGGGAATATGCAGTGTTGAAACATGGCAGCACAAGTGAATTTCCATTCTCTCATGTGTAGTTATCCAAATGTCCATTAGACACTAAGGCTGTTGCTTTTGCCTCACCTCTGCTTACCTCTGCTTCTTAAAACTAGGTCCAAATCATTTTGGTCTATTTCTGTACCCCAGAGTAAATTTTTTTGCTGCCTCATGCAGAAAAAATATTCTCTCAGGGACAGCAGTACTCTCCTGTTATGTGTTTGAAGGCACTAGTTCACAGCAGAGTCAAGGTTCTTTCTGAATAAGAAGAGAAACAGGTGAGTTTTACAATCACTGAAAGTGTCAGAGAGGAAGGGACCTCCTCACGACAGTGTTACTGTAGTGTTCATATAAAATGAGTAAGGAAGATCACTGCCCATTTTACCATCCCTTAAGACAGAAGCAGTTACCAACTTCTGATCTTAAAGAGATGAAAATGTAAATGAGGAGGAAACAGTGTGGGATGGGTCTTTGTAGACTGATATCTTGTTTGTAATTTCTGAAAGATGTAAATGGCTGGAAGGAAAACTGTTTACAGGACCCATGTTACAGTCTGTTGTACAAATGGACTGGGATGACATTTTAATATCTCATTCGGGGGATGAAATCTAGTTCTGATCACATGAAAACACCAAATGGCATTTTCCTCAAGGTGCCTTTGTCTTACTTTACTTTTAGGTGAAAACAGGCCTCTCCACTCCACTGCATCTGCCCTTTTTGTTGCTATAAAATTGGCCAAGCCAGAGAGTTTCAGCCAAATGCAGCTCATGGGATGGTTCAAGTGTGTCTCCATGGCTAAGCCCAAAACTTCTGGGGGCGGGGGGGGAGAGAAAGCCAGCAGGGGACCAGGGACAGTGTTCCACATCATCCTAGAAACATATTAAACATCCATCTTGATGCATACAAAATGTAAATCTCCTACCTAAAAAACAGTTTTCACCTCCCTAATGTGCAGTGTCTCTGGTAGTGTTCTGTTTTTCATGTGCAGAAAGGTTTACTGACTCTCTACTGATGCTTTGACAGTTGCCCATGAATAATGTAAAAAGAGCTGTTAGTAAATACCAAAGCCCTTGGTTCAATACCTCTTCAGACCATTTAGGCAAGACAGAGCTAATATAAAGCTGATGGAAAGTTATGAAGATAACAAATGGCAGTAGAAAGGCAGTGGTTTTACCTTTTCCTGCTTATAATTGTAATGGAAGAAAACATAATAGGAAACTATAAGTCATACAACTAAACATGATGGTTAAAAATTACCACCTTAGAAGTTAATGCACAGTAAACTGGTGGAATCAAGAGATACAAATACCACTGAGGGAAAAAATAATGAGGGATAAATAATGGCGAGTAATGCTGCCTTGACATTTACGACCATCAGGCCAAAGATAGGGAGGATGAATTTGTTGAAGAACTCTGCCATCAGTTAGCTAATAATAATCTTGGATTGGAAAGTAGTTCCTGGGAATCAGGAAACACTTGTCCACTTCAGGGGTTTTAAAGGCTTTTTTTAACTGGTCATTGTAATACAAAATGTGAACTTAGACAACAGTCCATGCACATATGGTTGTCCTTTGTAGAATGACAGAGCATCAGAATAGTTTATACCTTCTAGAGATGTACAGGAGCAGGCCTGTGGCATATGACATGGCAGGATGCTTCAGGGGAGGGAATCTATTGAGGGAAACCACAAGAGAAGCAATGTTCTCTCTCTCTCTCTCAGAGGAGCGTTTTGGGGGATAACAGTTAACAGCTGTTGCTGGACAAATTGTTTCAATATTTTTCTAATACCCATAGCAGCACCTAGAGCTGCGTGCCCTGAGGAAAGGACGTGAGGTACAACTGAGCTGTGGAATTCACCACCTCTATCTGGCTATTGGAGAGGTTGACAAACTCCTGAACAGTATTATACACCTTATTTCTCAGATTTTAAGAAGAACTGTGTATTTTTTTGGTTTTATTTAATACATTTTAAAATAATATGAACTATGCAAGTTTTCCAAGTTCTTTGTTATGGGTAGTAAGACTTCATTAATTCTTTTTTTGGAACTGCTGTATCTATACAATATATATTGTTTTCAGTTCTGCCCTTGAAATATGTCTTATGTGAGGCTGGCAACCTGTGTTTTTTTCTTGTCAGATATTTAAATTACTTCAGCGATTTTAGATATTAAAAACTTGTGTTTTCTAATAGAATTGTCACAGTAGTGTCGTGTTTTGAGATTCAGTTCTCAGGAGAGCTAGGCACTTACTGTAAGTTTAAAATTCATGAAGAATACTGCTGAGGAAAAAAAAAGTTAGTACTAATGAGTTAGGTGCATTCATGATAGTAAGCTACTTACTGTGCATTACTCTGGTTTTCTGCAGGTAGAAGTTTAGAAATCTCAGCTCATTTCTCCACTTGTACATTTTGTCACCTTAAGAAGGTTTTCATTATTCTTCGTGTTTTGCTTAATTTGCTGACTTCGGTTCATTCATGCATCTTTCATAGATTGGGGCTGAGCCTCATGTTTTCATTTGAGTTGTCTTCATGCTTTTGGGTGTTTGATATTTGAATTCTATAAACAACTCCACCCGCTTGACAAGGACAGTAAGTTCACAGCGTCAGTGTATGTAGTTTTTGTATGCAAAACTGTAGCCTAAATATTTTCCAGGTTTCTTAAGCATTTGCTAGATCTCAGGAACAGGTAATTTTTTAAAAAAACCATTGGGTTCCTATTGCTTATTTTTTGCATCTTTTGCCTTATGTAGATAAGTTACATTGGTTTAATAATTTAAAAATCTATAGTAAAAGCCCTGTCAATGAAAGTTACTGAATAAGCACTAAATAAAGTCACTTTGTTCATTGCTAATAGTAAACATTAAGGGTAAGACTGCTTTTTTTAGTTCACCTTTTTGTTAAAACAGATAAAGGTTATTTTCATCTCTAGCATTTGCTGGCTGGTCACTATGTTCCATGTCAGAGGGAGCTTTGAATAATCTCTTTGAAGGCAGTATTGAGGCAGAAAATTAGCATTCTCTCCAGCCAGACTCCTCTGCACACAGGTTGGTTTCTCATTTGTCATGGCAGTGTTTTCATTAGGTCAGCTGAAAAACTGCCCTTCTCTCCTTCAGAATGCAAAATGAGCAGGAATACAGCAAAATGAAATTACAGAAATAAATGTTAGATAACGTATGTCAATTAAGCATGAAAGCATTGACATTTAATCTTACACACATTTTAATACCTTGCTTGAGCATACAAAAATCAAAACCACAGATGTTTTGTGCTGGAATTAGAGTTTACCTTCTTTTTGTGAACTGTAGAAAACAAGGTTGAGTTCTCTATATGCAGTGAGATTGGGCAGCAAACTAGATGAGGAAGTGAAGAGATTTATCATCTCTCTTGACTCTCTCCATCCTTGCAAAGTTGTTACTAACACTCAAATTTGGGAACAGGGTCAAATTTGGAAACAGGGATGTTTGACAGAAATTTGATACAATTATGCAGAAAACTAAATAATAAAGCTGTAGTAATTCTCAACACAACAGTTGTTTAAACTTTCATTGCAAAACCCTTACTCCACTCTTTTATTTTCTATAAAAGAGCAATGATACAATTCTGTGAGGTTTTTTTTTGTAATAAAAAATGCCAGCTAAAATACAGAGAAGGTTGCAAAAATGTGTCAGTCTTCTAAATACTTAAAGAGTTCAGCTAAAATAGGCTGTTTCATTAATTTTGTTAAGAGTATTTTGGTTTGAAAATAAATACTGTACATGCAGGAAAAAAATACACAGAAACATAATAGCAGATGACCAAGGAATATCAGATAAATAGGAAATTAGCAATGTGTTCCAATTCACATAGAAAGAATTCTCTTAAATTTAATTTGTCTTATTATAAAACTGGTCCTCCCGATACTACCTGAGTTGTTATTTTAAAGTAAACAATTCCTAGCTAGAAATTCAGTAAAGTAACATTTTTCCATTTTTGTCAGAAAAAAAATCATCTTAGTATAGTCTGTGCCTTGGACCTGTTCAAACTAAACCAGATCTCTACCACATGCTGGATTTTAATAATATAAATACTTCAGACTTCTAAATTACATAAATAGAGCAGGCAGTTGTCAGCCTTGAAAATAACTCTTACATTCAGCTGGTAGAGAGGAAGATGTTTATTTTGGGTTGTACAATTCCCATAATGGAGAAGAAATTACTGTTTTGCTGTCCTATTTTTATATTGTGGATCAATTCTCTTTGCACAGATACAGTTCTGATTCAGATTTACGATAGGATTTGATCAGTCTCTTCAAGACCAAAGAGAAAATTCTTCTACTTTACTATTTCATTCTTGGGAGCCAGCTGCATGATTTAATATTCTTGCCTTTTTCTTTAGCCACACATTTTGGTTTGATATCAAAACCAAACAGGTGCCCCAGGAGTGTAAGAGTCACTCTTGGAGACTGCAAATACACCTGGCTGCAAAACACTTGACCATTTTTTTCTTGCCTATTTTGAATCTTTCTCTGTGTGTGTGTGTGTGTGTGTGTGTCTGTGTGTTCAAGGACCTAACATCTAGGTGCTTTCAAAGGAAGAGGATAGTTTACAGAAATGCACACCAACATGTTTGTGTGCCCTTCTTATGGTTACTCATGCTTCCAACACATTCTCCAGTGCGCTTAAAAAGAGTGAAGCACCAAATGTAGGCCAGAGTTTCTGTATGGATAATGTAGCCTGTCTTACAGTGAAAGTCCAGTGGATTTCATTTTTATCTATGCCTTCATTTGTGGTGACAACAAAGAGCTGAGCATTATTTTCATCATATCATTTCGAAGTATCTTATATCAATGGAGGCAAAATAAATCTTGTTCACATTTTCATTCCTGTAAGCTCTGGTGTAGCTGTGCTGTAATAGAACTGTCATACAACTGCCAGAACCAGCCCTGCAATTCAGCCCATTGGTGTGTGTAATGTATATTTTGTCAGGGCTAATTTGAGCAATGTTGTCAATAGCGTGGGATAAAAAAGCTGTGGTAGCTGAAGCATAGGATAACTTTAGGAGGGCTGGAGTAGCACTTGTGCTCTAAAGAGCAATCAGAAATAGTTCAGAAATCAAAGAATTTGACCCCACTTTGATATGAAAAGGGAGTGGAGAAAGAAGAACTTTAATCCTTGAAGTGTGATTCAGCATCCCTGTGTCTCTCTCTTTAGCATAATTGGGGCTTGGCACCCTGTGTGTGTCTCTGTCTGTTGCAGAACTGGCTGGCTGCCAATGTCAGCAAGTCGGTGTAATCCTTCCTCTCAGGAGGCACCTCTGGGGCAGAGGGTCCTGCACAGCTTCTGCTGCACCTCCTGGTGTCATCAGCCCTTCTTCCCCACATGCTAGAAAGGATTTAGAAGTGTGATAACTGCCCAGGGGCTTTATAAGCCATTCTTTCTATGTCCTAAGTTCATTTCTATTAGTTCACTTACTGCATAGTCAACTTCTTATTGAATTATTGAGATTTTTTGTGAATAAAAGTCTCTGTTTGAGGGGAGATACTGTACTGTCAACATTTGCTGAAAGCTAGGATTTGTGATGTATGATGGAGTCTTCGGAGTTTGGAAAAGCAGCTATTGAACAAAAAACTAAATGAAACTTCAGCATTTGTCAAGTCTTGTCTGTCAAAACTCAGAGATGGATAGTGCATTATTATTTAGAACATTGAAAGTTCCTTTTAACAATTAATATTGTCTGTACTGACTGTATTCTTGTTACTATTTATTCCCTGTATTCATAGGGGTTTTTTGCAAGGTAGTGTGTGGCCTAAAATAGAAGCTTTTCTTCAGCAATCTGCAAACTGATGAAGCAGTCAAAGAAAATGTAGAGCAATCATTTTTGTAGAAAATACTGAAGGAAAGTTATATTCTCAGTCTCTCGTGACAGATAAGCATCTGTTTTTTTTCCTTTGCATTAAAAGACTTTTCAAGGTGATAGAAGACATTATTGTTCCTTTAATAAAAACGCTCTTGAACTGGTACTGGTGAGCTTCCTTTTAGGATCTGCTTTCTCCACTTGGCATTCAGAGATGCTACACAAATCAGATTATTTCAAAGGCCTGCACAACACAAAACATGCAGCCAAATCCCACAAACTGATATGAAAGAGAGGATCTGTAGAGTGGAAGTTACAGTTACAGACAGTTTTTACTGATTTTACATTGACATTGTTTCTGCTTTAACTCAGGAAAGAAATAGCTTCTCATCATTTCTGGAAAATATTAAGGGAAAGGTGCAGGGTTAGTAACTGAGAAAAAAAAATTGTAATAGTTTCCTGTCCTTCAGCTGGAGATACAGTAAAAGATTTTTGTTTCCCACTGTGGAAAATTTTTCTTGCAAAGTAAATAGAAGGAGAAGTAAAACAAAACAAAAGAACATGAAAAAAGATGTTTTTCCAATAGATATTCAGGGTGAAAAATTGAAAGAAATACTGAAATATTTCTAACCAAGACTTATCTGCCTTAACTTCTGATCCTCTTTTCATTGAGGAAAATTAGTTTGTTTTTTTTTATTTTATTCAAATTCTGAGGATTCCAATTAAAATTCTTTGAGCAGAAACAGTTCTACTTATATATATTTAAATTATGGGAGGAGTTAAAATGCAGACTCTTAGATATCTCTTGGATGGCCAAGAAACTGCAATTAAAAGGCGTGAAAAATAATTATTGGGGAAGTCTGTAAGAGCAGTTTTTTTTATAAATTCTTATAAAAGGAGACTATATGCAATTTTATTAAGGTTCAAATTGGCAGCTAAACTAGTTAAATACTCTGCATTTAGAGCATCAAAAAAGACACTGCTGCAAAGCTTTATATTATTCCTCAGTGTTCATGGATGCTTTCAGATGTTTATTTGGATCTGTCAGAAGTGCAGTACAGTTCAGCTCCCATCTATAGTTATAATCTCAAGGGAGATTTTCAGGAGAGTCCTTGGTATAAGCAGTGAGGTGAAGGAATAAAAAAAAAAATGGGAGTAAAGCAGCTTTAGAAGAATCTTCTGATATTTTCTTTTGTCAATTCCAAATCACTCATGATAAACAAAAGAAATTATCATTTGGGATAGAAGGAGTTCTGGGTCAAGGAGCCAAAGGTGATGGCTTGGGTCAATATAGTTCAAACTGAACTATGCAAAAGCAGCTCTATTTTACAGTTTTAGGCAGTAGACTGTCTGGAATATCTTGTCTGCTACTTGAGCTCACCTAGAGTCAAACCAAAGCTAAAATATCTAAGTTTGGAGTATGGGTTTCCTACCCATGTAACAGGCTACTTAGCAGATTTCCTTATCTGAAAGTAAAACCATAATTTTGAAATATCTTTGTTTTTGAAAGGTGACATCTAAGGATGCTGTGGTTTCAGGGCCAATGACAACTAACTGTGAGTGAGTGAGAGTTCATGAAATGTTGATACTTTTCTTGGATGACATTGCATATACCGAACTGGGCTCTAGATTTTGTGATGTCAGTTAAACTGAATGTAGTATTTTAGTCCCTTGCTGTATTTTTTGCTGGTTCCCAGCTGTCCTAGAACCTTATTTATTTGAATAAGTTTAACTGTGCAAAAAAAAAATCAAATAAAAGATAAAAGCTGTCCCAGTTTGATTATACTTTCAGCAATGAAAACTGCACTGTGTCCATCTGAAATGTAGCAAGATTTTTTTCTATTTGTTTTCTGCTAGACATCGTTTTCTTGGCAGTTACTTATGTGAATTTCAGAAATGTAGTTTGCTTGCTAGGGAACACCATGGTCTAGCAAAATGATTTTCTGGTCAGGATTCTCTTAAAACCATACTGGATAGACATAGGAGTTGAGCAGTTATTTCCCTCCTTCATTCTCCAAGCTATGAAAAAGAAAAAGCACAGCAGAAATTAGATTTAAGAAAAACATGGTCTGCTCAGTTTGATTGTTAAGGCTTCCTTAATAAAATTTTTAAAAGCAGTAAAAGAATATGCAGATTGGACCATTCAAGCAAATGGAAAAAAGTCTTTTTTGGGAGTTTTTAATAAAAAATATATAATTACAGGAGGTAGACTAGGAAAGAAAATGAAAAGCATTTCTTAAACAACTGGTCCTAAAAATAAGTAAGCAAAGAACATCAACCATCTGTACAGATCTTAGAGTGTTTTTCCTGTAGCAGGCACTTTCTTAATATTTTGTAAACCATTTTGATCTTCCAGAAATTCCCATCCACATAGAGTCCTCATTATCTTCCTTTGTGGTTTATCCCCCTCTACCCCTCCTCCCCTTTCCTCCTAATGAATATATAACATACAGGATAAATCCCCTTCAAAAAGCTTTTGTGTACTGACTCAAAAACTTTTTACATCCCAAAACTCATTCTTCAGTTGGAAAATATTTCAAAATTTTTGCCTTTTCTTTTCCCATCATGTGAGTTATTTTTTGAGAATAACAATGTAAAGAAAACAGAACTTAATTTCTAACCTAGTAGTGAGAAATCTGAAATAGATTGGAGGAACCAGTTCCCACTTGCAATAAAAAATAGTATCTTGGCCGTGGAGAAGATTTCTTCCAGCATATCAGTTGTGTAAAGCAGTCCCTGTGTAAATAATATTCATAAAACATTGAAGAAATGCACTTAGTTTTTTTTTTGGGAAAAACATGTTTCAGAGTCCATTGATTCCTGCAACACGGAACATTTATGATGTTCTTTTCTAATTATGTTTTTGGCTTTTAGTCTTCTAACTGGTGCAGTATAGCCAGATTTCATAGGCCATCCTAGTCTGACCAGTCCAAGGCTTATGGGAGGTATGGAAATTCACCAGGTATGGTTCAGCCAGTTATGGGGCAACACTCAGCATTGACACAGATAGAATTTAAGTTTGATAGGGGTGTAAACAGAGATAAGTTTGAATTTTGGTAGTGTTGAAAGGCATGTGATAACTTCCTTTAAAGTTGTTTTGTCTTACATAACCTTTGATTTTGAAACTTAGCCTTGATATATAAACACATCTAATTTATGTGTGCTCCTGAGAGGAAAAAAGCAAACAATAAATCAAATCTAGATTTTGCACATCATATAATCCATTATCTTTGGTTTATACAAACATATGCTCCCTGCTTTCAAGGGACCATGTCGGGGAGGGGAAGGTTCAAAGCACTATACTTGAGAGAGTGAGAGTTTCCTAAGCAGTTCACATCTGTTTTTGAAATACTTTTGTAATATGCAACCATGAGTGACCTTCTCTAAGTCTATATTTTAAAGGTGGGCCTACTTATTATAGGGTGTTGTATCCAGTTTGATCAGTGGAAATTTTAACAGAGATTCAGTCAGAGCAGAATTTGGCTATTATTATACAAAGTCTTATTAAAGCCCAGATGGAAGAAGTGTTTTATTTATTGGCACAGGCTTTCTAGAAATAACTATAAAAGTAAGAAAGAACCTTGTAAAATAAACATAGTATCACATAATGAAATCAACATTTATTTTTTCCTAATTCTTACCCTTTATGAGATACAAGCAGTAGAAGACTTCTCGAGACTTGTTAGAACCATGGATTATCTGTAGTAAAGGCTGGAATAGGGGCAAAGGATTTCGTTTTCTCTTTGTCAAGGAGAATCAGTAAGATCTGATCTCCTCAGAGGTAGGAGGGAGTTGGTGCAGTGAAAGGAATTGCCTTAATGGTCTCTTCTACAGAAGAGGCATTTACTCAGTCTGATGTTCTCCTAAGGTGGAGGTGAAGGATATTCTGGGAGAGCTCCTTTCTTGGCAGATGCTGCAGGAGCCATTCAGTCCGTGGTGGTAGTGAGTAGCATGACTCTCAGGATGGGCCAGAGCAGCAAACATGTCCTCTCTTAAACGGGGGTCACAGTCCACTGTTGACTTATCTATTTTCCCTCCTTTCTTCTGACATAAGGGTAAGGGTTTTTTGGGATGTGCATCCTTTTTTTATCAGATATTAACATTCAGAAGTGACATATTGCTTGTTCCTTGTATTTTTTTATTCCTTTATCCTTACTAACAGGAGAAGGGATGGAAAGCAAAGCAAAAGTAAATATTATTTTGTTAACCTGGTAAAGATCAGGGAGTTCTCTGGAATTCAAAGAGGCTTTCTTCCCTCAGGTGGGCACTCATGATGCTGTGAGCAAGGTAATGGCTATCAATGGCTGTCAACAAAGTAAAACAGATGAGACAGAGGACAAAACCAGACTGGTAATTAATTGTGGTTAATTGGTATAATTCATTATCTTGTTTCTGAAAGCAGTCACAGAATATCTCCCTTGTGAGAGGAGAAGAGAGCAAACTAGAAGCTAAATATTCTTTCATTGTAATTATTTGTAAGAATTTTCTTAATGTTTCATGATACACAGACTAGAAAAATCCACTTATTATCAGAATAGTAGACATTTTATGTGTACACACACAAGCAAGTTACTGCACTACTCGGTGTCTTCATTCCTTCCCACCTGTCATTTACCTGTCTTGGTTTCCTCTGACTATGAAATCTAGGGGGACTGAGCGCTGCACTTTGAAATGGCTCAGGCTGTGCTGGATCCAAGTTTCATGACTCACTGGCAGCTGCAGCAATGGAGCTTTAGCAGTCCACATGTGGATGGGAGGAGACATCTCTCTTCCTGTCATGCGCTGGCAGAGCGCACAGCAGCCACGCAGCGCGGCCCCATTTGCAGGCACAGCAGAGGCATGGCTGTTGGAGCTGTGTTTACTCTTCAAATGGCTGATCTGCATCTTCTGGATCAGGTAAAAAAACCCCACAGGCTAGGTGGAAGTATCCCACAGGCTGAGCTGCGTTGTGCTGTGTGACACAGTACAGATAACAGAGCCCAAGTCTCTCTGGACTCTGTAATCTGACATAATATACATAATGTTAATCAGGAAAGCTCTCATAGTGCTTTCCTAACAATCCTAATCTCATTTTTCTTTGCATGGGCCCATTTATATCCCTGAGAGCTTATCTTAGTCTTCTTCCCTGTCAGTGATGTCATCCAAAATCCTAAAATTCAATGCTTTCATTTTTGCCAGTGGAGAAATCTGTTTTCTATGAATTGTAGAAATGGAAAACAGATGATCAGAACTTCAGCACAGTTATTCTCCCACATTAACCGTCCTGTATTTAAGGTAATGGTGCTTACGTTGTCATCTCAGTCGTTCTCAGTCTCCTCCAGTTTGGGGAAATTGTAACTGTAGCCATAAGCTCTGCACAAAACAGATAATGTGTGTTCCATCCACTTTTCCTAGCCACCTATATGCACTCAAACACTGCCTTCCTTTGAGGCAGTCGAGTGTAAAAGTGTTTAGTTCTGTCTAGTTTCTCTTGGGGCACAGGTCAGTCTCTTCAGCAGATACTTAGGGTCTTACATTTTTATTATGAAGCCAATCATAAGTCCAAATTTATATACCATAACAGTAAGATATATACTTTGGTGTTTTTACTGGATTGGTTCAGAAGGGAGATGACTCCCTGGTAGTATAATACATTCTCTAATGGCTTCAAGAAGTCCTGTGAGGTTCTGATCTGGCTGCATGCCTAATAGATAGGTAGGTTTGTAACTTCCAGCTTTTAAGCCCATCAGGCTTGCTTAATAGAAAAATGAGGAGATAGACTTTTAGGCATGACGTGGTAAACAGCATTAGCATTTCTTGGTCTAGAATGCCAATTCTGCCAAACCATGAAATCATACATATTGATTTTACAGAGGAGACTTTAGTTAACTGGGCACCAAGATAAAAATCATAAAATCATTCGACATAGAATATGAGCTGGCATTTCAGAAATTGGGCAGTAAGGAAATAAAATAAACCTCTACTACTGACAACATTTTTAGACTTAAAGGAAACATTTTTTGTTTTATGTTTATTTTTAACATGGAAAAATGCCTCTATGGAAAGGTAGTTTGATCAGGGAGCACAAGATAGAAGAGAAATTATTTAAATTTTAATTCAGATTGAATCTAATCCAAGTGATCAGTATCTGACTAGAGTGAATATCTGACATTTAGAGATGGTAGTTCATGTGACAGGAATTGATGATAGAGTTCATTTTTCAATGCAGTAATTTTTCATAAAGTAATACTTTCATTAATTGATTAATTTCAGAGAAGCTGTAAAATGGGAAAATTTTTTGCCTATTAGCCCAAGAGAAGCTGATTTTCCCTGGCTGTATATAAATGTGAGGTTTACATTAGTAGAATGGCAGAGAAGCCCATGACATGCTAAGATTTCATCGGTATCTAGCTTTCCAGAGAAACATTTAATGAAAAACAGGGGCCTGCATGTTGTTTATCCTGTTTTTAAGGAAATGAGACATAGATGTACTGTGCCCTCACTGGTGTTTCTCTTGCAACCTGTTGTGTGATTTCTAATTCAAGCTTGAGGATGAATGCAATTTCCTAAAATTAGTGCAACTGACCCCAGTAAGGAGGCGTGTTACCTCATGGTTACCTGTCGTGCTGGAAGCACACACACTTGCAGAACTGGCTAGACCTTGTTGAGTTATTAAGCAAGATATGTGGCAGGTTGTGGAGACCCCTGGAGGGCCATTTACGGAGTGTGGACGTCAGTCGTAGGTGCCATGGGATAGCAGATAATTCTGCAGGGCAAGGGAAGGAGCTAGAATTCTCCCTGAGGCAAGGCAGATAGGAGAAGCTGCAGTATTCATGTATCTAAGGCTTCTTCAGTCATCTTCTCATGCAGCAATTTACATTGCTCTATGAAGATGTAAATAAATGCAAAGAAAATTTGCTAAGTATTTTCTGGTTTAGTAGTAGGTGAATTGTTAAGAAAGATGGAAGCACAAGTCAGATATAAAAGAATATTTTTGCCTGCTAGTACAGCTAGAAGTATATATTCTTGTGTCTTGTAAACAGGTACCTTTTCTTAATGAAAATGTCTTAACAGTATTTCACAAATAAAAATGAAGTACTTTTTAATGTGTCATGCTTTTAGCAGCTCTGTTCAGTACCATGTGCAAAAAGTAAAAACTAATACTCAAATACTTAATTTCCTTTATTTTTAGGTTATTTTATTGAATACCATTTGAGCACTAGTATGCTTATTCCTGAGCCTTGATACTTATGGTAGTAGTATTTTGAGTATTGCATCTGATTTTGTCAAAGAAACATATTAGTACCATAAGGATTGCAGTTATTAGTGCTTTTGTTTTCTAATTGGAGTTCTTAGACTAAGTTATTTATTATCCTGCTACCTGACAGAAATTTTATCGCAATCCTACTAAAATATTTTGGTTGTTCCCAAGGAGCTGATACAACGTCCTTTCTCTTTTCATAAGTAGAGCTAAATCCAGATCTCTTTCTAGTTCTTGGGCATGCACTCACCAGCTGAAAAGCCTGTAATGAAGAACTGGACCGTTTATTTAATGAGTGCTCTGCATGATAGAAACAAGGGCAGATGCAGCTCCTTGCTCTTCCCAGTAAATCCAGGCCTGTGGAACATACTTTGAAGTGGCGACAGTTTTATGTTCTTTGGAGTAGAAATTAATTACTCTTTCTAAACCAGATGAATTAGGGTTTAGAAGGTAATGCAGGCTACCTCTGAAGCCCAGAAGTCAGGAATCAGAAAACTTAAATGATGTAGAACATGTAATTTGATGCACTATTTCTTTCTATTGATTCCAGTGATAATTAAATATGAACCTTTTGGCAGTTCCCGGAACATTTTTATCAAATCTTACAGTGATGGATTGATTGAAGGTCTCCATGTCCAGAGGTGAACAGGGTTGTTAGCTTAACTCAGCCCGAGCTGGTTGAATGCACTTTGCTAACATTATTCTCGAGGGTAAAAGATGATTTTCCTTTTTTGTTCTAAGAGAAATGTATTACAGGTCCTTGACAACCCTAAATTTGGAGGCCCTTGATAAATTGTTTGAGCTTGGTTCACTCTGGCAAATCTTTTTGATTTTATGCTTTTGGTTTCAGTAAATGCTTCTATTGCAACTATTTTTTTCAAACTGTCCCATTATCTTCCAGAGCAAGTAGTAGTGTATCGCAGTAGTGATACAATACATGAAAATGAGGGAGTCAGTAAACGTGATTTTTTTCCCACTTCCTATACATTTGGTGTGACATAGCAAAGCACTTTTCAAATATAGCCTTAACTGGGTTGGTAATTACTCTGGTCAGTGGTGAAGAACAACCTTGGTATTAAATACTGGGTATACCATCCTTAGCTGAAATAGTGGTACCTCATTGAAATACCGAATTCTTTATAGATGTACCCTTATAATGACCTAGTGCACAGAGTGATCTCACTTGTGTGGCTGTTACTGCTTCTGTGTGAATTAAACTTGTTTACAGGAGGGAATCTGAGTCATTTGTCGTTGTGACCAAACCCAGGTAAGAGCTATGTTGTGGTTTAGCCCCTACAGGCCACAAAGCAGCAGCAGCCTGGTAGGGTGGGGGCTAGAATCAGTAGAGTAAAAGTGAGAAAACTGGCGGGCTGAGATCAAGGCAGTTAACAGGTAAATGTGCATGCAGCTGTGCATGCAGCGAAGCAACACCAGGGATTAATTCACCATTTCCCATGGGCAGGCAGCTGTTCAGCAATCCCCAGGAAAGCAGAGCTCCATCACAGGGAATGGTGTGACTGGAGCAGACAAACACCATCCCTCCAAACATCCCACTCTTCCTTCTCCTTCCCCCCCCAGCTGTATATGCTGAGCAGGGTCTGGGATGTCCCTGTGGTCAGTTGGGGTCAGGTGTCCAGGCTGTGTCCCCTCCATGTGGACCCCCAGCCTCCCCACTGCTGGGGTGGGGTAAGAAGCAGAAAAGGCCTTGGCTCTGGGTAAGCTCTGCTCAGCCACAGCTGAAACATCCCTGTGTTCTCAGCACTGTTCCCAGCACTAATCCTAAACACAGCTCCATACCAGCTACTGTGAAGAACACTAACTATCCCAGCCCTAATCAGCACATGCTAGAACAGGGACACCTCACAAAATCTTATGCATCTAATGCTCAACGTATAATGTATAAGAAAATCTATTGCTGTCCAAACATGCTCATTGGATCACTGAAATCCAATAACTAATACTAAGTTTGGTCCTTCAATGAACTGTCAGTTTAAAGGTACACAAATGTCACCAAACTCAGAGCTTGAAAATACCACTTAACAATGTTTAGCACAAAGTGAATTTCTTTATGCTGAGTATAGAATAAAATTTAATAATTACTGCAACATATTGGTTACCATTTAAATATTCCCATATTTTTAGAAAAAAAATAATTACCCAACTGTCAATAAAGGTGGTGAGGATAGCTATGGAATAGAAGATTTTCTTGGTTTTCTGGTGTTTCTTCAGCATTAAAACAGTACAGAAATGAGAAGGCTTGCAGTTTAGAGTGATTCTAAGTTGTTCCCTTCTATGACATTTGGAATACTGGATCTCACACCCAGAGGACGTTACCAAGAGACTTTTAATGTTTTCTAGTGCTGTAGTATGTTGTAGGATGATAACTTACATAACTAAAGTTTATGTTATCACATGGTTTCTGGAACAATAGTAACAAAACAAGCTTGAGGATTCTCTAGAACAAAAGGTGGTTTAGACAAAAAGAAGAAACTTCATGTCTTTATCAAAAAGCAAGCACCTTCGGTTTTTGGTTTTTTGGAGGTTTTTTAACCTCTTTTTATATTTATAGCAACAGAAATTCATACTTTCACTTAGCTTGCCCCAGGCAGATCTTTTTGGCTTTGACAGAAGCCATTTCCGTCTTACATAAAAATGAAGGAGGTTTTGAAAAGCATTTCATATTCTCCAATCAGTAACATCATTGCCTTAAAGTGATTAGTTAGAGACTTAATACATGGAGGGGATCTCCTGCCATATCGTTTGGAATAGACAATATATGCTTCAAATGCAAATAGTTTATATTATTTCAATAATACTTTAATATGTTGGAAATCCTCTTAGCAACACTACAGATAAATTAGTGGTAGGATGATAATACAAAATTAATGACTTGCTATTGAAAGTGGAGGCAGCATCTGTGTGCTGTTTGTATAGGCTCAGTTTCTGAAGAAAGATTAAATAAGGTCCTGGTCCTGCATGATTACTTATGTGAATAAAGTTCTGATATGTAAATTTTTTCTGGATAAGAGCCTTTGTAATTTCCCTGGCAGGAGCCGTATCTGTCTCTTTGCTTTGTGATACACCTCGACTATCAATTTTAATTCCTTGCAAAAGCAGTGACTTAAGCTTCAGCCCTGAGTTAAAATCAGAATAAACAAGGAGCAAGCATGGCTGAGGCTCTTAGCACACCGACATTTGTTCTCTTTCCAACTGCAGAGTTGTTTATAGCCTGCCTGGGTTTGCAACGAGCTCATCTGTAGAGGGGTGAGACCTTGGATCTCCACTGCTCCCAGATCTCGTTGCCGCTGTTTGCAGACCTCAGAAGCTAATGGAACAGCCTGCAGCCAGTAGAAGATGATGAGATGTTGCCATGATTAACCAAAGCAATTTTAAAAATTGCTTTATCTCATTGTAACTTGATGGTGGCAGCTGGAAGTGTGTTTTTTGATGTCTTTGGCAGCAGCTCTGCTGAAGGCAGGCCGGGCTCTGGTGCTCAGCCTGGGACTTCAGGGGCTGTGTCTCTTTTACAGGGACAGAGGAATGATGAGTGATGTGAGGAGCTATGGTTTATCTTTAGCTATAGTCTTAACTTTCAAATCAAAATACAGCTGATATTTCAGTCCAGCTCCTTACAGTTATTGATACAGTTAACACACAGACTTTCTAGTATGTGTTCCATTCTCTGGTGCACACTTTCAGCATCCTTTGAGTCCGCAGCCTGGTGGTGTCAATAGTTCTCAATGACAACTGGAGGGGCAGATGGGTGAGGTTATGTTGAGTCAGTAGCACATTGGTGCAAGGACGAGTAGCATGCTAATGGTGGGGGCCCCTTACTGCCATCTCATAAATCCACTAAGAGATAGTTTTACATGTTGGCTTACTTGCACTTTCTTAATTGATTCCCAGTTCTACATCATACTTTTTCTTCTGTTTACTGCTGCTAAAACTGATTTTACCTGGCTTACTCCTTTACACTGTGACTTATATTTTCTGGCTCATGCCTTTTGTATTTTCCAGTGTCAATGTTGCGCTACACTTTGGGGGTTTTTCTAGAGTTGTAGATAATTCTGTGATTATTTCCATGACATTACAGTTAATAGTTTATGAAGGAGCTTTCTCAATATTTGGCTTCTGATGATTGGAAATCTTTTACGCCAGAGCTTACCTTCCTGTGAATATATCTGTTTTTCAACTGAATCTAAGCCTGGCCTTCACCATATGAGGTGAGTTAGGTTGACATCTGAGCTTAAGGAAGACTGGTGTGACTTCTACACAATAGTCCCAGAAAGAGCTAAGCTACATAATCTTTATTCCAGTTTTCAAGCTTTTTTTTTTTTACCTTTTTTTTTTTTTTTTTTTTTTTTGTATATGAAGGATATGTAGGAAAGGCCATATGTGTGGGAAGAAGAAAAAAGATACTTAGAAGGATTAGGTGGAAATGCAGAGGGGGGCTTTCTGGAA
Organism: Polioptila caerulea; assembly: GCA_013397295.1. Lineage (NCBI taxonomy): Eukaryota > Metazoa > Chordata > Aves > Passeriformes > Certhiidae > Polioptila > Polioptila caerulea. Next base: position 168,298 of record VYXF01002453.1, read on the forward strand.
GAGTGGGAAATTATAACTAGCAGTTTGACTAAAGCTACTAGAAAAATGTCAGAAGTCCTTAGTGTTCCAAGTCAGAACTGAAATTTTAATGCAATTTATACCTTTAGAAATGCTTTGTCTAATGGTTCATACCAAGATATTTTTTTTTTTTTAGTCTGACAAACTAACATATTGATTTTTCAATTGAACCTTAATATCTCTAGGTAGGCAAGAGCTTTGTGTATCTTTGAAACTTGGAATATCTAAGCTCCTGACATGCACAAAAAACAATGCATGTTTTTTATTTAGGCAGAATTCTGCATACTGAATTCCCAACCAGAAGCCATTCCTAAGTAGATCATGGAGATACAAGTATCTTTCTGATACAAACCAAGTAATTGTCTTAGAGCTGGGTAAAATTCTTACTTTCCCTGTGTTTCTTGTTTATGGATGATGCTTTGCATGACATACTCATCCTATAGTGTCAACCACAATGTATTTGTATATGTGAGAAGTACTACAGAAGGGCTTTTCTCTGAGTGGAGGTTAATTTATAATGGCCTTTTATTACCATTGCTGTGGTAATGGTGCCTGTGCCTGGTGCTGAACTGATGGGTTCTTCTGATTAGCAAAGTCTGAAAGTGGTGTTTTCAAGGTCTCCTTATGATTGCTTTGGCATTACTGAGTTCAGCAGTAATCTTTATCCATCACAGCTCTCTCTCTTGCTTTACAGTGTGATTAAGGCTGAAAAAGTGAAAATGCTTTAAAATTCTATGTTTTTCTATAAATTTTCATGTACAGAGATTCATGTAAATCACTTCATTATCTTTTACAGCCCACTGTAAATGGGGTAAAATTGAAAAAAAAAAAATCTGCCTATCTTCATTATGTTATGAGCTAAAATTATCAAGTCATATTTTCATGACACCTGATGCAATGTTGTGAATCTTGTAACATGAATACGATCACTTTCCCAGCTAACTCAGTGGCTCAATTCAGGTACCAGTAGATAGAAATACTTTGACTTCAGTGCTGTTCCTCAAATATGAAGGAGGAGGATGGTTTGACGGCTCCCAGAGTTGTCTGTGGAAGATGCTTATTTAGTCACTAAGAGTGAATCTTGCTGGAGCATCTCCTTCCCTTGCTGTGCCCTGGTATGTGGGCAGGGGAGCTGCTGAGCTGTGAGCACTAAATTTGCTAAAAACCTTTTTTTTTTTTTATTCTTACATTGCACAGCAGTCATAAGCTTTAGCTGAAAGAAATGAATGTAAATCTTTTAACAACAAGTGCAAAATTTGGGGTAAAATAAAGGGATGATAGAAAATAATACAGAGGAAGTTATAGAAAGACTATTGTTTAGTAGTATTAGGGAGTTTCACTGAATATGGTAGTAAATAGTTCTCATGCCTTTGCTTCAGAAAATGACATAATTAGCCTAGAGAACTCTAACAAGAAATTTGCATTCTTGAAATGCTGGCCACTTCAGAAAACCATTCAGAACCTTGATGCTGGATTTTTTTCTCTGTTTTAATTTATTTTCCAACCCAGCTAATCAATTTTGAAGCAAGCGTGTAAATCTTTCTATTTAGAGCTGCAAGAATGACAGAATATATTGCATTATTCTGATGGTGTACTCAATAATTTATTACTCCAAGAACTTAATACTCAAGATAAATATATTTCTTGAAACACAGTTTTTAGAGTTACTAGGGCTTCTGACCATGCAAATACATACTCAGAAGTGAATGTAGGACAAAGTTTGGGCATGGCAAAGTGAGTATTTTTTCTGTCTGTGGCTCTGGAAGAGTAGTTTAAAGTATTAAAATTAGTTTTATCTGCATATTCTCAGTAGTAGTTTACAAGGGGGTAGAAATAATAAAGTTTTATGGATGGGAAATACCCTGATATTCTGTCCATGTCAGCAGCAGCAGAAAGATTAGGCCTGGGTGTCTTAACATGTACACTGACTGACTTATAGATAGGGAGAAGGAATGAGCCTGAAAGTACAGTCACAATCTTCTCTCAGCACTGTGAAAAGTATTACAGTAAGCCAGAGTACAAGAGAAACAGTAACAAGCACACTTTGACTAAGCTACCTACCAAGTAGTACAGCTTTGGAGCCTGAGTGCCTGGATTTTTTATGGCACTCATAGAATTAGCAATTGGACTTTATATATCTAAAATGATTCCGTATCTCACATACTAAATCACTGACCTTTTGGCTATTAACACAATTAAAAATCCCATTCATAATACGAATGAACTACAGTTATGAAAGGAAATGCAGAGATAGGAGTGAGATGAAAATCTGTTCCTTTTATGTAGCAAACTTCTGAAGTGAATTCTCTGTATTGTACGATGGTTGGGGTTGCTGTAGATCTTTGAAGCATTTGAAAATTGCAAGTTGTGCCACTGTAGCGTAGTTCCTACCTTTGATCCACTGATCAAGAAGTATAGTGGATGTTACTCCCAAACTGCTATGAGAGGCAGTTGAGATTTGGAGGTAGTTTGACAGCATCTACAACTGTGAATCAGAAAACGTTGGGATGAAGAAGTCATACCCAAAGTTGTGTACACTTTTTTTTTCTGGAAGGACATGCCAAAATTTGATGGATGGAGACAAATATAAGGAGGGGTCAGAAGAGGTACCACAGAGGGAAGAATTATGTGTTAGAGAAAGCAGGAGTTTGGTGATAGTATGTGTCTGAGCAGGCATCTCAGTGTAATTTACTTCAGGAGAGAGCTCTAGGATAAAGTGTTTCTGATAAGGTATTAAAACTTTGAAAGGTAGCTAAATCTTCACCCAAGCCAGTTTTAAAGGTAGCCTATAATAGCTTGTTGTGAAGTAATCAGGGAAAATAAAACCACACAACTTAACTCTGCTTTTAAAGTTTTACTTTAGTAGAATTTTATGTATATATCCTATCTTTATACAAAAAAGTGACTAATTGGGAACCCACATATTTATGAATGCTGGAAATATCAGAGAAAAGCTGATTGTGTGAGAACATTATGAAAATATGCATAACAAATTCTAACAATTGGTAACTGAAAAACTGAGGATTGAGCAAACAACTGAACCCTGTTTTTATTCAATTCTAGATACTGCCTCTGGATCTGCAGTGAAACAGAGTCTACCTTATTAGAGCTTGGTGAGTTTTATTTTTTCAGCTCTTACATAAAATTTAAAAGTAATCTTTCTGAGAGGCTGAATCTTGGTGTCTTTGACTGATATATTGACAAGCTGTTTGTTGAATGTTTCTGTTGGACTGAACTCAAGGACTGTGTAATAAGAGCAAATTACAGTAATTCTTCATATTCATTCTGGTTTGGGTCTTTTTGTGAAACGCCTCCTTGCATTTCTGTTTCACATACTGCTTCAGTTAATTATAATTTAACAAAAAAATTAATGTAGATCAGACTTCAGTTTTTAGTCATCCTTAGCTGATCTGTCTGACAGATAACCCAAAAATCCCCAGTTTTACTCTTTAATTCATTCTTATAGAGTCAAATATTTATCTGGATCTTTTGTCCATTTCCAAATTACTATGACATGACTTTTTGTATATATGACAGTATGTAGATTATATGCCCATTCATTAGTATCTATGTATTGTATAGTATGACATGTTCAATGCTAATGAAATGGCATACATTTTAGGAATGATTTCAGTCTTTGGACCTTGATTTATCATATAATTTCTGGAGAGAGCTAACTCATCTGTTAAGCTATTTTTATTCACATTCCATAAAACTGGTTTCTTCATTAACAAAGATGTAAGTGAAGCTTATTAATAGTTATTTTTGATTCTAGTTGTCTGATCAGAGTTCTGGAAATTGTGCAATGCTTTTCTCTTTGGATTATGAGTATGATATCATACCTCACTGTATTAGTTCCAGTTCTTACACAGCTGTGCTCAGGCTCTTAGTATGATTCACATACAAGTGAAGCTTCTCATCAGCCAGATCTGTTGGAGCCATTAGCATTTCTCAAACTTGCAGCAATTGCACACTGCTGCAAGATGTTCATAGGGCTTCTGTGCTTACAAGGGCATCTTTTTTTTCCATAGGACAAGTATTTATGAGACATCTTTCATTCCTGAAACCTGTTTCCCTATCTGAGATGAGATCCATTTAAATGTTCACCACTTCTTTTCTGTTTGAGAAAGAGTTTATCCACCCTTGTTGCGTTGCTCCTCACACTCAATTTTCCAAGTACATGTTATACTTTCCTTGCCAATAAACCCATAACTGGCATGGCACATGCTGTTGCTCTCTTATTAAAGAACTGNTTCATTCCTGAAACCTGTTCCCTATCTGAGATGAGATCCATTTAAATGTTCACACACGTCTTTTCTGTTTGAGAAGGAGTTTATCCACCCTTGTTGCGTTGCTCCTCACACTCAATTTTCCAAGTACATGTTATACTTTCCTTGCCAATAAACCCATAACTGGCATGGCACATGCTGTTGCTCTCTTATTAAAGAACTGCTTATTTTTCTCCATGAATGAGCTGTGGTCCCAGGAGCAGTTGGATATACCTGATGGTTTTTATCTTCATTCAAAATGACCACAATCTCCTGCTGTTTCTAATTTATTTCTGTCATCAGTAAAGATGAATATTAATTTTATTTTTTGCCTGGAAAAAAAAAAAGGAAAATGAAGAAGAAAGATCCTTACAGAGATGTAGAAGGTGTAAGCACAGGAGTGTGCACTTCCCTGTAGTGGCAGCGCATTGTTTAAGCTCTGCTGGGAGAGAGCACCTGCCTGCAAGCTCATCAGGTAATGCTGTGGGTCTGTGCAGCTGCACTGAGCTGCAGGTCAGGTGTAATGGAATTCAGTACTTTTCCCCAGGGGAGGAAGCAGCTGGGAGTAAGCCACTTGTGTCCTGCACAGCTCTCTCCTGAGCTCCTGGGAGGCAGAGAGGGAGCAGGTCACATGCTAAGCATATAGCTCTGATCACCATCTTTAGACAGTGCCTGTCATATAAAATGACAGAGAGGCTAGGCTAGGGCAGTGCAGCTGGAATGCAACACTGCAGCCTCCCTATTACTCTCTGACCTTATGGAATTAGCCAGTGTTTGTAGGATCCACCAGTCGTTTGTGTTTTGCTCAGGTCTGGGAGAGATGCTGAGCCATGCTGGGCTGCCACAGAGAAGCACTCTCTGGCAGAACTCAGAACTGAGGCCAAGGCTGCAGGAAAGTGGCACAAAGTGCCTGTTGTGTGACTCTCTTAGTGTCTGACTCTGAGACATGATTCTGTGATAAGATCAAGCACCATGGCTCTTATGAATTTGAAGAGAAGGTTAATATGCAAGTATATACTTCTTTAGGTATTCAGCAGAAGTAATGGTGGTGTGTTAATTATTGCATAAGCTGTAGCACCTCATCTAGAAATCTCTTTGAGGCATGCTATGAGCTAATTAAATATCCAGACATTCAAAACTAGTGCTTTTCATATATAGTCGTATTTCTCTGAAGCAGTGCAGTCTCTTCCTCATTGCAATGCCTCTAAGCATGAAAGATTAGATCTGTCTGATCATAACTGCTACTTCAGACTAAATAAATACTTGCAACAGTCTTGCAGAATTCCTTTTGGATATTTTCAAATGACCAGAAACAGGTCCAATAAGCATTACCCGGGAAAGGCCTTCATAGGATAGATTTTGCTTATTATACATTAATTTATATAACTATGCATCTGCCTTCTATATTAGAGGCATTATTTTCAAATTACTGAAGTGTTTTAAGATGCTCTTGGTAAATGCCTAAGCAAAGAATAAAGGCTAATCTGTTTTCCACATAGTAGATTGTTGTTCAAGAGTTTGTGCCAGCCAGTACAGAGTGCAATCATGTCTTATGCTTCTCAAGAGAGATGAATTACTCAACTGCCTCAGCTTCTGCTGCTCCACATTCTTATCCTTGTACTGTTGGAGTGGTCTGCTCCTCTTGTGGAGCAGATTGGCAGAAATGTAAATGTGTAGCATTATCTTCTTCATAAAAGATCTTCACCTGTGAGCTGTTTTGCATATGCACCAGTTTTCCCAACAGTGCAGTTAATTGTGCTTTTGAGATTTTTGTGTTTAAAAGAAAAACCCTGTTGTTTTGTTTTTTTTCAATAGCACTGTGCACAGCAGTGTCTTACAAAACTACTGCAAATTTGCAGAAATTGAGTTATTGATTGATACAGTGATACACTGCAACAGGCCAGATAATTTATCTTGCCATTTTTCTCTTGAGAAAATTTTGTTTACTCAGGTGTTTGACACAGTAGGGACTGTGAAAAGATGAAGTATGTCCAGCTAAGGTTGCCTGAATCAATAGTATTTGTGTCAACTAATTTTCTTGTGAAATAGGCAGGACCATGTGCCTTCAATAGTTAATTTTTTAGAAGTTTATGTTTACTACATGCATACTTAATCATAGTAACTGCTGCAGTTTCTTAATATCCCTGAGTACTTTTCCACCCCACTTGGGGTTAAAAGGGTGACTGGCATGTTACTGCAAGGCACCTCCCAAGTGCTGCTGCCACTGGCAACAAAATCCTTTTACTTTGGTAGGACAGTATGGAAGCACATATGTAGCTCTTGCAAAGTAGTGAGTACAATTGATATCAAACCAGCATCAAGTACTGAGTGTCAGGCATAGATATTTACAAACTGGGGGTGTCTTTGCTAGAGTGGACCACAAAAGCCAGTAGCTTTGGAGGAAACACAGTAACTGAAGTGACAGAGACGGTGTATACAAGTTCCAAAAATAACCCACAAGCCCTTGATTTTAAAAAAAAAATTAACCTATATTTTGCTCAGAGGCAGCACTGTTTGCATAAAAAACAATTTATTGTAGATTTCAAGCAGAATAATTGCAGATGCTCAAAATGTTTCCTNCAAAAGAAAATTAACCTATATTTTTCTCAGAGGCAGCACTGTTTGCAGAATACTTGCAGATGCTCAAAATGTTTCCTTTGTTCATGTGTCAAAACTCTGCACTCCCTGGGCAGAGCTGGTGAGAGGAAGATTATCCAGAAATTTTTCTAGCCAAGTGCTGGAATTGATGCTGGGGTCAAACACCTCCTCCTTTTCTTGAGGAAGGAAGCATCTGTGTAGATCACAGGTGTGGTGAAATCTATTCGAATTAAGGCAAGGCATTAGTGTGCTTTTATGTGTTGCCAGTTTTCCCAAGTAAATAAAAAGTGATTCATACAGATGAAAATAAAGTGTGCCAAATGGTCTTGCAGGACTCTGACATCTTTGATATGTGACTTTTCACTTTGCATCAAGAACAGCATGTGTTTTTCATTATAAAGAGACTAACTCTGCAAAATAGTGCTCATTGGACCTTCCAATAATTATGCAAAGCAGTTGTTACTTTTAGATTTTAAGACCAAAAAGCAATTACTAGATAGTTGCAGACCACAGAACCTTTCCTCAATACAGACATTAATTTGAAATGCATAGGGTTTTTTTAAAGATGTCTCAGTAAGATGCTCCATTTGTTGATACTTGCATTATTAAAAATGCTTGTTCCCTAAAAAGCAACTCAAGAGATCACAGATTAATGTTTGCACTACAGACTTTTTAAGCAATAGGCTGTATGAATCCCACCCAAATCCACTGCAGATAGTATGAAATCTGTTACTGGCTGCTGCTATTTGTGGAATATACAATTTTGTCTTTGCTTTCTTTTGGATAACCAGATAGGTTAAAGTTCTTTAGGTCCTGTCTGAGGCAAGTTTGACAACTGTGACTAAATAGAAACTTCTCATTTGGTCTTAAGTATTCTTTTAAGGTGTTGATTCAAGGACTAAATGCAGAATACTAGTAATGACTTCACTAATACCATGTACTGTCTTAATTATACGAGATACAAAAGAATAAGTTACATATTCATTCTAAGAATATTTTTGCCCTAGTATATAATTCTCCTGTTTATCACTTCGAGGATGACTAAAACTGCACACTAGAAGTGCACCTTCAGCTGGTTTCCTGGTCCTTGCTGAGTTTGCTCGAGAGCCTTTTGGGATATAGCTCTCCATTTTAAAGATAAGATTTCATGCTTATTCTTCAAAATAATACCTTTCTAAAATTGAAAAAGAATAGCAGAAGCATAGTATTTTGTAACTGAGAGCTGGACAACAATCTGATCTAAACATGAATTATAAATGACTCAATAGTGCATACCTGATTTTGCAGATGAGGCAAAACAAATTGCTGAGTTACATGTGCTCTGCTAATCCTGCATCATGGTAATTTAAACAGCAGTGCTGCTAACAGGTCCTTATCTCTTTTTAATGTCATTTGCATGCCCCTACATGTCTATACACACATAAATTAATGCATCCACACAAACAAGGGAGGTTGTAATGGAATTGATCTTTCCTGGATGATACTTGTTTTAATCATTCCTGTGGATAGAGTAGGATGGGATATTTGACGTCACAGATTAAGTTTCAGAGAATCTCAGTAATCTGCTTGGAAGTACTTGGTTAATACAGAGTGTATCCTGGCTACTTTTTTAACCTTTAAAATTTCTCCAAAACTTATCAACATCTCCCTTAAAATGCAGAGCACTTCAAAAAATGCCAGAACACCACTATTATAAAAGCAATTGCATCTGCAAATTAGATTATTAGTCACTGTGATGCTGCTGAAGTAACAGAAAATGTTGCAGCAGACCTCTCATTAGGGGTAGAAATGAGCCAAGACACAAACATTTAGCAACGTGAAAAACGTCCCAGTTTATTCTTCCATATTGCTCAGCCATCCTGATTGTGGCTACAGCAAGCTCCCACTGTAGGGTCCAATTGCAGACTTTGCTGGTTATTTCCTGCTGGACTATGACTGCAAGTATTAGTTTGCAGACTCTGACCACAGGCCTTACCCAGCTCGACAATGACTGCAGGCTCCAACAGAAGGCTCCAACTCCATCAGACCCAGACTGGCCTTGTTTCCTCTTCCTTGTTTCCTTTTTCTTTGTGTCTCTCTGGATCGTTCCTTCGATCAAGGCTCCTCTACTGCCTCAGGGCTCTCTTTGTCAAAAAGGCTCCTCTTTGTCAGAAGGCTCCCCTGGCCAGCCAACCCACCATTAGTCACTACTGTGACCCATTAAGGACAAGGCTGTTCCTCTTCTTTGGTAATTAGTACAACTGTGACTTATCAGGGGCAAGGTTGCCTGTGATCCCTTCTTTCACATCACAGAAAAAAATCTCATATTAGTTGAAATAATGGTGTGAAGAGTTCAGCTTTTGGATGTGCATCATGTGTGGACAGAAGAGAGACCATCTGCTGTCTACTCTGTGCTGTTCTGGTGAGAAGAGCTGTGTGGGGAGCTGACGGGAAAGCAGTAAGTCTCCTTTGGCAGCAGCCAGATAGGCTGTTCTCCCAGGAGATAAGCCATGGGATAGATAATGGATCAGAAAAGTGGCTTCCATGGCTGGAGGTGATACTGGTGTTAGCTGGATTGGCCGATGTTCTTGATAGACTTGAGTCTGCCATCACCAGAGTCTGTAACTGCAGAGCACTTCTGGAGAGGCAGTCACGTATTTCATCTCAGTCGTGCAAAGGAAATCTACTTTGGCAAAAAGAAAAAACCTGCTAGAGGTGATCTTCTCTGCAGAAACAAGAGGGGCGGTGGCCTGTAGGGAATTCCTGTTTTTACTAGGGATAACTTCATTTTGAAACTTGAGTTTGTTTCTAGAGCTGTGTCAAAAATAGGTATTCAAAGCATGAAATTGTGCAAAGTGATGTATGGATACTGCTGAGGTATATAAACTTAGATGGCCTAAGTGCTTCCTATCTTTTTTTTCTGTTGAGATTTTTTGTTTCATTCTCTTCCTTTCCATTTTACTCTGTTTTTCTTAGCTCAGTTTTCTCTTTCTGTCACTGTTTCAATCCTTCTGGAGTAATTGCTTCAAATGAAATCCAGTCTTCAATTATCTGACATGAGAAAAAAGAATTTTAGGCCATTAAACTCTCGCCAGCTATTATTCTCTTCACTTAGGCTTGCCTAAAGATGTCAAAGAAGTCTGAAAGTATGGGTTCGTTAACCACATCTATCCCTTACAGATCTTAAGGATTCCTACCAGCCTGTTCATAATCATAGCAAAGAATTACCTAATGCAGTAATCTTATAAGCAGTGTGTAGTTTTCTTCCATGAAAAAATCACAGGTGTGGAGCACTGAGGGGACAAACTCACCAGCTACCATCTCTCTACCAGGTCTGCACAGAGAAAAGCACAAATGGCCAGCACGTTGCTTTATGGCCATAGACATGATTGCATCTTGGAAATGTTCCTTCTTCTGTTTCACAAAAGAGTTTGAAGATGAAAATATTCTTCTAAATTAAAATGTTTTTCTATAGCCACAACATGCATTGGATTTAAAGGATTTAAATTAAACAGTAATAGAATCTGAGAACAATGTTATATGTTTCATTTCATGGTGGTTAAGGAAAGTCAGCCTTATTTCTATTTCATTTATATTTTGAAGTTCAAACTCAGGTGAAAGCTGTGGCTTATGATTGAAATGTCCCTCTTGCTTAGGTTGTCAAGCCCTGCTCACTGTTGTGGCTGCGTGCATTCCTTAGGTACGTTCCAGTTTTGTCTGTGTGTGTGTATGCTTTTTTGTGCCTGCAACATTACTTTATAAAATTCCTATTATTGGTTTTTGCAGTGAAATTCAGTTGAGCAATACTGGACCAGCTGGTCACATTCTTGTGTGGAGAAATCGTGGAAGAGTGAAATTTTTGGTATTGATATTTCAGGCCTATTGTTTAGGAAGCTCAAGTATTAAATTAGGTGCTTCAGCAGACCACATGGGAGTTATCAGAGTGTATTCCTGAGCTGCATTAACTTGCTGTCAGTTACTTGCCTCCTGATAACCAATTCTGAGAGAAATTGTCTTGAAGATCGTATTTAAGGTGGGAGATGTGTATTTCTGATCGCTCTTCCCCTCGTTTTATAGAAAATGAAAAACAATACTTTTCAAAGTGAGTGGTGTTCGTGTGGGTTGGGAATATGTCTGCGTGAATTTGGTGTTGGTTCTGCGAGCAGCATCTTTATCACAATCTCTGTTTTGACAGGAGGCTTTCATTTAGCTTTGTATTGTCATTTCATAAGAGGCATTTGCATGTAATAGCCAAACTGCTTCTGGGAAATTGTGACAGGAGCAATCAGACTGTTCTTACAGGTGAAACAAGCAGCTGGTTGCCAGCAACACTGCTCTGCCTCACGGAGTGGGGCTGGGAAGGGGAACCTGGGAATTCCTCATCAGAAGTGCAGAAACTAGGAGGTGTCAGAGCATTTTTCAGAGGCTTTCCCTGAATAGAAACCTGAAGCAAACAGGAAGAGTTATCTGTCCAAAGTGCTCAAACCAAACCTGGAGTTGTTGTTTCTCAGGGATGTAACTAAGAAGGGAATGAACAGTCATGTAGGTGGTAGGAAGGAAATACTTATGCAACTCTGTTGTCTTAAAGAGCAGAATCTCAGAGACTTGAGATTCTGGTGAAAGCCAGTCCACCCTTGGGGGAAGCGTGGTAAAGAGAGCTGTAGGGTGAGCAAGACATGAATCCTGTTTGACCTTTGATTTCAATGCAGAGTAAAACTAAAGCTCCTTTATAATCATCATGAAATTTAAGCAAGAAGTAGAAGCTATGAAGACTCATGAGTGAGTAGCTAACAGAACAGTTCTTGGAGCTGGCTTGTGAACTGCTCCAGCTCCTTGCTCTGCCTGGTTTAGGCACAGCCCTGGGACTGTGTTCAGACCCACCTGTGATGCCAACCACTGTCAGTTCGTACTCCAGCTGCTCAGCCTTGGAGGTGTGCAAGGATCAGAGTATCTCATCACCCATTTAGATTGTTTTCTATTTTGATGAGAACCTACAGCTGGAAAAAAAATCATGAATACAATTCAAATACTTTTGGGGACTTATTTCACAAAAAGACACATCATATATAAAAATTATGGCGTACAGGGTACATATAAAATTCAAAATAAACATTTTAAGATATCCCTTTAATGTATATTTAACTACATTATGACAGTCTTATGTTACATAACTCAATAAGTTTAATAAGCTGATGAAATTTTCATGGAGCTTGTGCTGCCAGCACTGCTAATGTAATGGAACTTTAATTTGGTATAACATTTTACTGTTTCCTAAGGAAACAAGGATTGTGCAACCTTTTTCTGCCTGTCAGTCCTCTGCATCAAGTTTTGAACTGCTGTACTAGCTCCCACTAATAGGAGGGAGGTTTTCTGCGAGCCTTTAAGAAAATTAAGTTCTTACAAGTTTCACAATGTCTGTGGCTCAGTAAAGAGGAAAAACCCAAATCAGTGCCCTCCTGAGTGGAAAGCTGTTATATATTTTCCTTGGCAGCAATCAACATGTACATACCTCTGGGCTAAGCACAGCAGGTGGTGTCTCCTGCCCAGAAGAGACAAGATGTACATGTGCTGGGAGAGAAGCTGAAATATTTTGTTTAAGAAGCATGAGAGAAATAGGACTTCAGTCTGTAGGAAATCTTGTTTCATTACATTTGTTGGCCACAGAGCAAATGAGTGCATATTTCTTTTTCACTTCACCATTTATGTTTCAGTTTTCAAGTAACATAATTACTGAATTCACCAACCATGCAGTTTTAGACATAAGATGCCTCAGAGATGAGAATGAGTGGAAAATTGAGTCTCTGTACATTTATGCTTAATGCATCTAGAGCTATTTTGCTTCATATTGTATCTTTAGAATTATTAGCTGTGAACCATTTTTTATTTTTGTTCTCTGACAGTTGTCTGAGTACAGCTCAGCTGTCCGATGTACTGCTTCAGAAATACTTCTATCTGAAGTTTTGTTAATAATGTTAATCTTTCAACAGATTAACATTAGTCCTCATTAAATGTCACTCCAGAAGACGATTTAAAACAAACAGCCTTCTGTATGTAGTCACGGTGAATTTAAATATTTCACCATTGGTGTTATTTTGAGAGCTAGTAATTTATGTTCTTTTTTTTTGCTAGTATCAATATATTTACTTCTACTGTACTGTGACAAAAGGATTTGAGTCTTATGACTAATTTCTAAAAATAAAGCATAACATAAGTTCAGAAGTTTTGCTTTTATAAAAGCTGGGATGGCCTTTGGCATCAAGCCACAATGAAGAAAAGGAAATCAAATAACACTCCTTATCCAGTCTGAGTGAAGAAAAAAGCCTTTCTGAGTGCTGTAAAATTTGTTAAATTTGACATCTGACTGGCAGTCAGTGTGCCAGACAGCTCATCAGAGAGCCTGCAGTAAGATAAGGGACACAGAAAAACTGGTATTGCACCTAGAGGAGATTAGTTTTAATAAAAATAGGAATACTTTGAATGAAATGAGAAGAAATAGTACAAAGAAGAGGACCTAGGATCAAAACCAAAGATAAATAATCTGTCAGCATATTGGCATAAAAGCACCTGGAACAGGTTAGACAATACCTTCAAAAACATGAATAGATATACATTTTAGAGAAATGTTTTGATGCACAGGTGAACTATTTTGCAAAGTAGTTGTTTAGGACAGTTCATTTTGCAGATGAAATACTTCCAGTGTAGGTATAATCAGAGAACTACAATTAGATCAACAGAAGTTGACCATCTGTACATAAAGTCCCACCTAATTTTTCAAATAATATTAATAAAGAAGTGACATAGTTATCCAATTATTTCAAAAGTATTTTAAAATTAATAGAAGGAAACATGTTTTACAAAATTATTTACTGACATTATCACCACAGTTTATTATACCTAAAGAGGTTAACAAAATTCCAAAGGACAGCCAAAGATTATTGATAGCCCTGACTGAGGGTAAGAGAAATGCATTTTTTTGTGTTTCAGGTCATAAGGTTAGAAAAGGTTAAGGGCAAAGGTGTTCATTGAGAAAATCCAAACACTTTTGTCTTTAGGCTCCTTGTTGCTGCCCTTAGGATGTTGGAGTAGATTAAGCTAAGCTTTGGATACCTGCAGCATTTATGCCATCTGTGGTATACACCAAAATCCTGATTTTGGGACACATGCACACTCCTGTCATGCAGTCCTCACCTGTCAGACTTTTAATTTAGAGAATCTCCCTAAATACAACATGGCTTCTTTCAAGCCTTGATATGTTTGGAAAGTGATGTACCTCGAGAGAAGAGGGGGAGAAGAAAAGGCAGTATAGAGGAGTTAATAATTCAGATATCATCTCAAAATAGGACATGGCTAGAGCATGGCATATAATATCAACACAGTCATAAAACAGGGAATATGGTTTGTTTTGTATGAGCCAGCCTATACAGTGCCATGGCATGTTCAAGATGTTTAATATGTTTGTGCCACCAGAGCAGATGTCGGAAGGACTGTTAGATAACAACAACTACATCAGGTACTCCCAGGTACATCAGGACTCTCCCAGCAGGCAGGGGACAGGTCAGCTGCTGCTGCTTCCAGAGCTGGCTGAGTACACAGCATACAGACAAACTGCATGGCCTACACTGTCACCCTGTTTTTCTGCATAAAGCATTTGCATCAAGACTGGGAACTGAATAGAAGTGCATATAATTAGTTAAATGTTCTCCAGTGGGGATGTGGGGATTTTTTGCTTTTATTCCATTTGGTTTCTGAAACCTCAAGGATTAACCTTCAGCCTGAATGAGTCAGGCAATCCACTTATATTCCACTAGCAGTGCACTATATTTTCAGCAACTCATATATAATTTGTTTTAGTGCAGTTAATGACATATGTAATCGTATTTGCTGGTAGTGAGCTATATTTAATAGAGTTGAAACATAATGCAGCATGTAAACCTTAAAATGACCTTTACATCTTCTCTGACTTTCCTGCCTCCTCGATATGATGTCCTTTTTTTCTGGTTGTTTTTTATGCTCCAGGTAGGCAGAAGGAGGTGGTATGATTTGAAACTAGAAGTTCTAAGTATGTAATGTTTGAAACCCACCAACATTACTTCAGGAACATCAATAATGTAAGCGTACAGGTAGGTGTGAGGGCTAATCGAAAATGTGTCTCATATAAATGGGAAGTGGATAGAGAGATGGGAAATGGGTGTTTCCAAATGCTTTGTACACTGGAATAGAACCTCGTGGTCACTAGCTACTCAGGGAGAAGAGAGGTAGGAACCCACATTTAAAATTTGGTAGGTTACATTATAAAAGCGTCTGGAATGTGGACAGAGCATTTGAAATGTGATTTTATGTGAAACTTCTCATTGTGTTTCATTCCTAATTATGCTGAATTGATTTAGAAAGAGGAATGTCTGACTAGCACAGGGCAAGAGCCAAGAGGCGGAGGCAGAGGTTTTATTATCAGATATTGGTGAATTCATCACCAGTAAAATTAAATGTTTAAATATATAACCAGAGAATATAATTGATCTGAAATACGAGAAAAAAAAAAAAGTAAAAAGAGAGGATGATCAAACTTTGTAAAATAAAAAGGCAGCAAGTTGTTCATGTTGTTCTCAAAAACTGCTGACAATTTATTTTGGTTCTTCCGAATTCATTCTGCTGCAGCTAAATGCAGATTAAATTTTATTACAGAAATTCAGAGACACTCTTTCTTGATCACTACTGTTTTCCTGGTTGGGAAATAAAAAAGGAAGGTCTGTGCCTCCAAAAAGATAACTTAACTATGACTGGTGATGCTTTGTAAATTTTTAGTGTACTGAAGGAAGTCTTTGGTCAAGAGAGAATTATGTTTCCATAGGGGACTCTGGAGAGGTGCACTGCTTCTTTTAAGCAGATGGGTAGGTAGCTTTTGGGAGTCTTGACATGCTGTGACAAGCTCACAGTCTTAGGAAGGCACTCTGCATCAGGTAAGATAAAAGGGGCTGGATCCCTTCATAGAATCACAAAATGGTTTTTGAGGGGACCTTAAAGATTGTCTAGTCAATTCCCCTTTCTTCAGCAGGGATACCCTCCACTAGAGCAAGTTACTCAGAGCCTCATACAATTTGACAGTGAACACTTCTAGGGATGGGAAGTGTTTTCTCTGCTCAGTTTGGGCAACCTGTGCTAGTGTCTCACACCCTCACAGTAAAGAATTTCTGCCTAGTATCCAATCTAAACCTACCTTCCCTCAATTTAAGACCATTCTCCCTCATTTTGTCACTACATGCCCTTGTGAAAAGTCCCTTTCTTGCTTTCTTGTAAGGACCTTTAGGTACTGGAGGGCACTATAAGGTCTCCCCAGAGTCTTCTTTTTTCCAGGCTTAACAGCCCCAACTCTCTCACCTTGTCTTCATAGGAGAGTTGCTCCAGCTCTGTGATCAAGTGGCCCTCCTCTGGACTCATTCCAACAGGTCCGTGTCCTTCTTGTGTTGGGGACCCCAGAGCTGGACACAGCACTCAAGGTGGGGTCTTAACAGAGCAGAGTAGAGGGGCAGAATCACCTCATGTGGCCTGCTTATCATGCCTTTTTTTTTGATGCAGCACAGGATATGTTTAACTTTCTGGGTTATATTGAGCTTTTTGTCCAAAAACAGTCCTAAGTCTTTCTCCCCGGGACTAGTCTTGATCTATTCTCGAGAAAGATTGCAGAGGCTTAGCAGTTTGTCCATAAATACTGTGATAGCTCCTACCCAGTCCAAGGCAAATGTTACCAAAGTGTTATATAAAATGTATTCCTGTGTTTCTTCCTTTTCTTCCATAAATTGCAACTGAACACACAGTTACCTGTCTGAAGTCTTTGTTCTGAAGGAGCTTTTGCAACTACTTATTGGAAAATATGAATAAAGAAAAAGAAAACACATTTCATAATCGAATGTGGAAGATCTGGTTCAGGGTTTGGCTTCAGGTCAGACACTTAAATCTTGGCCTTAGGTACCCAGATATGGATCCTGTGATCATCTGGCTCTTTACTTTATGTTTGTTTTAAGAGTCCTTGGCTCCATAATGGACCTTTTTCTTCTAAATGAGTTCCTATAAAAGTTCTTCATTTTACTTGGTATTCTCCTAGCAGAAAGTATCTCCTTGGAGAATGTATGATAATGGTGTCATATTGAGGCAAAGTTCTAGCAGGATTTCATGGACTACTTTTATAATGTTTCTTCTTGATTTTCCCATTATAGACATAACAAAGCCAAGATTATCTTAAGCATGTCAGTCCTGTTCAAATCCAGTTGGTTATTTTTATGATGACAATTAACATTTTAAAGTGCTTTGCTGGATTGGGGCCCAGATGATTGTTATGTCTTCCAAATTAAAACTTCGTTGATCATCATAATAAGGGAATTATAGCAATAATTATTAATGAATAGTATTACTGTATAAATTCCCCTGTGAATCTAACTGCATATAGGAATTAGAGCATTGGTTCCAATAGTTTATAAATGTGCCTTAGCAATCTTAAAGCAATTTATTTACTTTCTTGCTTACTGATAATTATTACTGTTTCTGGTAAAAATAATACCTTTGTGACTTGGAGGTGGACTGTTTGGATCACATGGGAGTAGATAATAAATCTTCAAAATTTTCCCTGTTGAGGAAAGCAAGAAAGTCTGAGCAGTCTGAGTTGACCTTTAAAAGGTAAATCTTTCTTTTCAAAGAAGAAAAGCAGCAGAGACCGAGAAGTTAGGAACCTTCAAATGTATCTTGGATCTAGGTCTTTGTGTCAGTGAAAGAGAGAATTTGAGAATAAAAATGACTTAACATAGTGACAAAACCAAGGCTGGGTCATTTTGACAAGCTGTTCCTACTTTTCATTGGGCACTTCTACAGCTCATTGAGGTGAACATTGAAGAGAAGTAGTAGCACTAACACACTTGATCTTTCCTAGTGGTCAATGCATCATTGATTCTTGACTCTCCATTATGATAAACAGGCAGGGAAGAGTCTTTACCGCAGGTGTCCATTGCTGTCAGTAGCAATTTTGAGTGCTGAAGCAGTTCAGGACAGGTCTCATTTTGCTTGCATGGAACAATACTTAGGAGTCTTTTTTCACTTTTGTTTTAATAAGCCTAGGATAATTGCAAGGAAGCTTTTGGATGTCAGCAGCCAGGAGAACTCATATATTTTTTTTCTCATCCAGGTGGATGATGTGGAGCTGACGCTCTTTCTCCTAGCAGCAGATTCTGATACAGTCTAAGGCTTGGGTGCCAAAGTTATGATCACAAGTCCTACACCTTAACTTCCCATGCCAGCAGTGCTCCCAGTCTGGGGATTTTTGGTGCCCAAGAGAAGCTTAATGCTATGGTGGAAGGAAAGCTGGAAAGGGCATAGAGAATGTGACTGGCTGGAGTCACAGGTGAAGTAAATGTCATGTGTTGGAGTACCACACATAGACAGAAGTGGGCAAGAAATCGAGAGCCACAAAAGCTGGAGATGCAACTAGGTTTTAGTTGGGTTTTTGTTTGTTTGGTGTGTGTTGTGTAGTTTTGTTGGTGTATGTTTTTTTTTCCTTAAAAATGGTCAGCGTCTGAATCTCTAAAGGAAAACCCAGAAAAGTGACCTGGTTTGGTAAGAAGGGCAAAGGCTATCACAGGGCAGTGTTACAACTACTTGTATTGCCCTATGTCTAGACATGTTTTTGAGGAATTATTTTATAATGAACACTGTAGGTATTTTCCAGACACATTGCAGAACTACAGAGAGAGTTGTACAAGACACATTTTCTCCAGTTTATCTCTTATGGGTTTGTTCTCTGGTCTTAGTGTCACGACAAATAAAGTGTCATCTTGTTTGTGCCATCTTTCTGACAGATCCCACGCCTCCAAGCATTTGATACTGGTTACTGGTTTCCTCTGACAGCAGTTGCATGCTTCTTTTTTTGGATGAGACCATATATCAGACTGAACAAGGTTTCAAACTTACTTACATTTTGAGAGGTGTTCCTTGATAACAGAAAGATGGACTGAGAAGTCAGAGGATTTTTATTTTTTTTAAATCCATTTATGTGACAAGCTTCTGTTTGTTTGGAGAACAGAAGTAAGTAATAGAGGTTTACCTTCTTATCTGATGACTTACTCAAGTAGACCAAATGGAACTTAAAAGGCAGTTTCATTACCAGACAAATTGATAAACTCTAATTAAATAAGAAAAGCTGTAGGTAAACACATAAAAATAAAAGGCTTTGAATACCCATCACTCTCTCTGTTCCCTTGCAGAGCTAGCTTTTTCTTCTGGTATGCTGAAACAAGTATGCAGTTTCCCCTGATTTTGTAACCAGGCCTGCTCCTTCCTTACCTCAAGGAAGTTCCCGATCCAATCTCTATCTCCTGCTTATCTTGGGCTACGCAGCCCCAGCTTGGTACACCCCTGTACTGCAGCATGGCAGGAAGCTTCTGGGTGGGTAATATCCTGGGACAGAGGTTCTCTGAGGAGGCAGAGAGCACCTTGTGAGTTTGTCAAGCTTGGGGAGAAAAGCCTGTGGAAAAGTCGTGCTCTTTCCCTCCCTCCCTCCCTCCCTCCCTCCCTCCCTCCCTCCCTCCCTCCCTCCCTCCCTCCCTCCCTCCCTCCCTCCCTCCCTCCTGAAGGCTCCCAATTCCTCTGTGCAACATGTGCAATAAAACTACAGGCAGCTGACTCAATTACCTCAGCCCTCTACAGAACATACTGTGCACAGTATTTTTCCTCTAAACATCATCATTTAAGATGCACATACATCACTGAGGATCTAGAGGAGGAGAGAGCAGAGCCAGTGAAAGCTCTGTCATTGGCGAGTTTCATAGGATTTGGTTTTGACAGACTGTGTATTCCTCAATGCTGGGTGTCCCTTACATAGAATTTTGTCAGAGCAGCATGGTCACTGCACATGATGCAGGACAGTGTTTACTGCTTGCTGGTGCAAACCCACCTCCTCCCTCCAGCCTTAGATAGGTGCATCCAAAAGTATTTTTGTCCCCTCCCGTCGATAGCCCCAGTTAGTTCTGTTTCCTTTTAAAGCAACAGTGGTGTTCAATGATATATCAGCTTGTTTCTATGGAGATAGCAGATAAACATGACTAACTACTATGAAACAAACATTTCCCCCACTACAACAACCCTGCAGTCCTGCTGAAGTTTACAGAAATTGGCACTAGCTGTATGGCAAAGTTGGAGCCTCTAGATTAGAAAAATGATTTTTCAAACCCTGGCCACAGTTTTAAGCTTGTATAGTCATTTAAATGTCACTAATTTGTGCTCCATGTTTTGTGCAGTGCAACAGCAGTTTTGTTTTATATTAGGAAATAAGAGGAAGATTCTGATAAGAGACACCTATCAAATTCAGTGCTCCTATTGCAAAAGATTACTAGCTTTTTAAAATGTGACAACATATCAGTAATCTGGAAATACACTGGTAAGATCAAAATTGAATTGGTTAGAGAGTTCCTGTCCTTCATTGTCAGATTATCTTAGAATATTATTCAGTCTGATAGGAACAAAACCTTTTACATGCTTTTTGGCAGAAAGTGCACTGAAAACAAGGGGAAGTGGTGGAATATGGCCAATATCACTTTTAAGTTCAAGACTAACTTAATTTACTCTTTAGAGGTCACTAAATATATTTATAGTTAATTCTCTAATGGATAAATTCTGTAATTTGCTTTTAAAGTTGTATGCCTGCAGTTGTTTTATTTTAGACCATCCTCATGCTTGAAATAAATGAATAAATTCTATGAGAAATTGGGTGAAACTTCCATATAATGAAACTTCTCAGAACAGGTGGGCTGTATCAGTGACATTTAGTTAAATCTTAAGTGCCAGATGGTATATAAGCAATTTATTTCAGGATTTGGCCATAGATTCATTGTTTGTCAGTACCCATAGCTTCTACTGCTGTTATAAATAAAAGCTTTATATACAGAATGGAGTTCATCACTTTCCGTAAACCCTAAAAATTATAGCCCCCAAACACTCAATTAAGCTAACACAAAAGGATCGTATCTTCTGATATTCTTCAGAAGTTGGAGTTTTCATGTATGGTTGCTAGAAGCCTTGCATATTTCTAATTTTTATTTATGTTGCTACTTTTCTTCATGGACAGTTATGCTGGGTTACAGTACATGTCCATTAAGCTGTTCACTGCAATTTTCTTTCCTTTGAAACATGCTGTGCATTTTTCTTTCAAACATATAGTCTCTGTATGCCTGTTAATGTCTCAAGTGAAAAATAACAGGCCTCAATAATTGAAAGAACTTCTGGAAAAATTTCTTTAATTTATCTTCATGGAACCATCCACACTTCAGTGCAGATGTATGTCTGCAAACAGCATGAGAATGTTGTCATTCTTCAGCCATCCCTTCACTGGCCATATAAATAGAAATGTTTGGTGTTGGAACTATGTCAGAAAAAAACAGTGGCCAATGACTAGAAATACTTATTTCACATTAAATTGCTCAAGTTGGGTTTTTTTGGGTTTTGTTGTTTTGTTTTTTTTTTATCTGTGGAATGTTTAGCCTAATTTGTGTGTATTAAAAAGAAATTGGTGAACATTTAAATGGTGCAAAAGATGTATTTCTGATAATGTGTCATCATTTTTCATTTTGATTTTTGCTGCTAAAATCAAGTAAACTGCAATGTTACAGTCATTCAGAAATATACCACACCCACACAAAAGAATCTTTTATTATTTTTTTACATACTTACTGTTTACTCACTCAAAAACAACATTCCCACAGTATATCCCATAGTACCATTTCACTTTGGGACTAGAAACTGAGCTCCTACTTCATCAAAGAAGAAATTCCCAAATAGGAATTTGGTTTTAGTAGCATTGCTTTAGCTTTTTCTAAGACAAGCAAAAGAGCTTGCATACCCTATGTAGTGGTTGCAACCCCTTGTGTTTTGCAGTTCATATCGTGCATTGTCCTCACAAAGTGCTGTCTGCTATTCCTTTGTCTGTTCAGGCAAAGATTTAGACATTAGTCTGTTCATTCAGATTCCAGCATCACCCCGTAGAAGTAGCCTATTCTGTATGTGCTGATGAAATCTGCTTTTTGTTGAAGAAAAAAATCACATAAAACCCCAAAAATTCACATAAAATCCCTGCTATTTATGCAGGATTACAGTTTGGGGAGGAAGAAGTGAAAACTCATGTAAACCAATTGCACTGATATAGGTTAGAAAATAAGGCCTAAAGGAAAGAAGGCTTCTTATTCACAGTTTTTATAGAACTTACAATCCTGGTCTGGCTTCATTTTGTGTTTTCCCCCAAAGGTGAAAATTTACATATTTAATTGATTTTCCACTAATTCACACTGATAACAGTTTTCTGCTTCTATTAATTGCCAGACTCTTCCCCCTGCAATCTATGATGCATACTTAAAACTCCTCATTTCATATTGTCTCTTCATTTGTAGTTAGCAATTTCTCACAGTGCATTTCTAAGGCAGAAGATTAAAAACACAATTGTTTCTGGATTTGGGAATGCATGTTATTGCAGGGGAAAATCCTTCTTAGGGGACCCAAATGTCTGATTTGTTTTTTATTTGGAGGACTACAGTTGTTCCCAAGCTGAAAAGAACTTTATTTCTTTACTTGTATTTTTATGTTTATTTTTTCTCTGGTTAGGCTGAGCTAATGCTGTGTGTTGTGTGATGGAGCTGTTGATTCAGAGAACTGTGAACAAGTATAGATGAAAAAGTCAAAAGCCATGCTCTGGCAAAGAGGAGAAAGGGCTGGTGGTAAATAGAAGAGGATGATTGTCTCTGACAGTGAAGGCTGTTGGTGGCACAGAAGTAGGAGGCTTTCTCTCTATTTTGTGTCGCTTTTTGCTTCTTAAATGGCAAACTACTGATCTAGGCTGACCCGCATTTGAAAACACTTGGTGGTACTGACTGGGAAGTATGTTTGACATGAGGATGAAGATTCAGTACTGGCCTCCCACTTCAGTTTTCCTAGGATTTTCATGGAGCCAAATGCTATCTCATGCTGCTTATTAGGAATCACACTGATATTTTCTTCATTCAAAAGTGTAGTATGACATGAAAAATTAGTAGGGAATGGAATAAAATTAAGCGAGCAAATAGTGTATTTCTTCTAGCCTTCTAGCGGCTCGTTGTGAGAAAAGGCATGCTTATTTTCTCCATCAGTGCAATGACAAGGACTCTTTCAAGCAGACCACTCTGAAAAGAAGCTATGTAATATGCTTTCTCTGAGTTGCAGACTGAGAAGAAAACAGATAAAAATCCAAATGTGCAGATTACAAAGTGAGCAGGAGAAAATGCCTTCTTGACTGTCGTGTACTTTGTCATGAGTATTAATTGCAGAGAGAATATAATTAGGTATTTCTGTGGTTTGGCATCTGAAACACTTTTTCAGGCCACCAGATTCCTGTGGCCACAAGAATTCTGAATGGGGACCATGCTGTTTCCCAGATTTCTGGAGTTGGCAGGGTGCGTTCAGCAGAGCACTCTGCTGCAGCAGACAGAGGCAGAGTGGGCACAATGGGCACTGTCATGATTTC
Source organism: Polioptila caerulea (assembly GCA_013397295.1). NCBI lineage: Eukaryota > Metazoa > Chordata > Aves > Passeriformes > Certhiidae > Polioptila > Polioptila caerulea. The sequence continues at coordinate 191,686 of VYXF01002453.1, forward strand.
AGTCTCACCCTTCTGACACGTGCTGTGCTCTGGGGAGGACCTCAGGCCTGCCCTGTTGCAATGGTCCTGTCCAGTGATCCGGATCCACGGCTGCCCTGGCTGCCATCAGCCCAGCCCCAAACTGCTGTTCTGGGGCTGTGGAATTGTGCCTCCAAAGCAAGGGCTACCTGTGGCCCCTGGTTACCCACACCCCTGCCCTCACCCAGTGGCTCCCTCCCACCCAGCCCCAGCAAGATGTTTGGATGCAGCAGTTTGTCTCTTGTTTGTATGGTAAAAAGCTTGTCATTAAAGCATTTCAGTCAGCTGGAAACATTTATTGGCTTGTGTTTCATGCTTAAAAAGAGCTGGCAGCCCTGAACTTGTTGCTATGCTCTGCACAGGCAGTGGCCCTGAATTTCTCCTCAAAGTAAGGGATACTTGGCTTTTTCTACTTTTCATTAAAACGCATAATTCAGTTGATTCCTGTGGTGTACCCTGAATTTTTGTAGGTCTTTTGATGAGGATATGGGAAGGAGTCTAGCTTTAATGCCAGGCAGCCCAACACTGAATTGCTGCTGGGTCAAGCATAGGCTTGCTTTTTCTATCCAGTGATATAAGTTGTTGCTGTGATGACCAATAAAGCAAATGAAGGGGGTTCTTAACTAATGATGGCTAGAACAATCAATCCAGAGATCAGGAACATCATAGAGGAAGCATGCACGGTAGAGTGCAAAACCAGCAGTATCAAAGATACAGGAAAAAAACCATATCAAACAGATTGTTTCTTAAGCTCAAAATGTATGAAGAGGTTTAGTTGCTCTAAGGGTTGGCCAGTTGGCTTGAGGACAAGGATGTGACCAAAAAACCACATGAAGAGAAGACCTGAGGAAGAAAATTTTCCCATCAGTATTACAGACAGTTCAGTGGAGGGAGGAATGTGCTAGGAGGAATACACTGCAGCAAGTCATCCTGCACTTGATGCTAGTTTTGGGTCAGCAATGATTTGAAGTAAATCACTCTGTAAACGTGAACCGTTTGGAGGGAAATTCTGCGTGTTATCTTGGATGTAGCCTTTGTTGCTGTTTGGGTGCAAAGGCTTAATAGAACATGAAAGTAGTACTCTCTGCAGCTCTGTATCTATGACTGGCTCTTGGAGCTCTTGGGATATTTGGAGTGTCATTTTTCTCAGTATATACAGAATCTCTTTTACACTTTAAATATGGCTGATACATATAGTAGTCTGTTATCTGTTGTACCTATAACTATGGTTACTATCTTATTTTATTTTATAATGTAACTATAAATAAGTAGTATGATATTTTGAGCCTGTGCTATATTACAGAATACAGTATAGTTAGTATATGTAGTAAGGACAATCATATTGGCATGCAATTTATATAATTTTATTATATATTGTATAACTTCCATTTCATGATTGTTTCTGAATAATGATTTTAAAAAGCGTTTTCATATAATTAATGTCTTTGACATCTTGGATCACTGACTTAAACAATAAAGCAGAACAAGCAGTGGTTTTGTTGTGCTACATGTTTAGGTATTGGTAGCAAAGTGGTCCACAGAAGATCAAAGTCATATTTTCAACTTAAGTGACTGAACTGACAGTCTTGATTTTGTTCAGCCTCATATGAGTTCTTGGTAGGAATTGGGGGCCAGATCAAATTCTATACCTGACTCCACAGATTCTATGAGATAGTCCTGGTTAAATTTCTATTGTTCTGTGCCCTCTGGTACTTTCCATTTCTTTAGTGCTGAAAAGTCAGAGTCATCAAACAGAGAGCCCTTTGAACAAACAAGAAGTCTCTTCTGCTCCCAGTGAGAATTACTCGTAGTTATGAGTGGAAGTATAACATAAAAGAAAAAGACAGATGGGGAATTGCAAAGAAACAGTGAAAGAAAATCAGCCATTGAGGATAGTGGTCTCAGCTTTCCAGTGCAGCCTTTGTGCTGTCAATTTGATTAGCAATTATCATAGCAAACAAGATTTAAGAAAGGATTTGAAGGAGGTCAGTGCAGTAACTTTGCAGGTGTTGCAGAGATCTTTCAAAGTGTGAAGTGTAATGGGAGGAAGCATAGAAGTGGTTCACTAAAAATTTAACAAGGGCATAATGAAAAATAACTTGCAGACTAATTGTAAGTTGGCTGTTCAGTACCAAGTGAGAATAATAATGAGAGTGGTCCATGGAACCAATGTGAACTTGCTTTTATTTGACATACCAAAGAAAGAAGTGGAGGCAAGGAGAGAAATCACACACTCAGAGCAGCAGTGCTCTGATAAGGTGCTGTGTTTGTCCAGGCCAGAGGATAAGATTTTGGATTAATTTGTTTCTGAGATGATAAGAATCTTGACAAGGGTATTAATTAAGTGCATATAAAAAGTTCGTTTTATATGAGCAATATTATGCAGAAAGAATTTGCAAGTCTGGGTTTAATGATTTGGGTTAGAGATAACATTCAGACTGTACACAGTGATTCAGAAAGGATCTGTCAGAATGAGTTTGTGGGGGTGGGTAATGAAAACCCTAATTTGTCTATGTGGAGCCTAAGCTGATGCCTGAATTTACAGTATCAGAAATACTGTCTGAGATACCAATTTGAAAAGAATGAGGTAGTATTGAAGTAGAGATGCAGCATCTAAAGAGAAGATAGTGGTTGACACTGTGTCTATAGATGAGATTGTACTAGAGTAGAGTTTTAGGAGGAAGAAAAGACCAAAATATTCTCCAGAAAGCATAGAAGAAACCATGAAGTTGTTCCTTTGAATTACATCCAGAGCAACAGTTAGGGACATGAGGATAAGACTGTGCCAAGGCAGCCAAAACATGAGAAGTAAAGACTCCTAAACGTGAAAAATTATTGGCATGTCAGAAAGAATGAAAAATGAGCCCACTTCCTGAGGCCTGGATAACTGCAAATGATAGGGATTTAAAGAGTTCCATTTGCACATTTTGTAAAAGCCATCAGGAAGGGAAGAGAAAAACTTCAAGAGCAACAGGAAAGCAGGAAGATGTACTGGTGGCTAAGGGAAACACTAAGGTATTTTTTCCTTTGTGAAAGGAAAAAGTGGTGAGAATGGGAAGAGAATGAAACAGCAGTGGGGAAATCAGTTTCTGAAGGTTAGGAAACTCTGAAATGGCTGTGGCTCTAAGGAGAGTGGAATAAATAGACAGAGCACAACTATTTTCTGTGCTTCAAGGATGAGGTAGAGAAAGTAAGGGAAGGCAAAGGAAGAAGAAAAAAATCAAATTCCTGTTATGCCTGTCTATTATGCTATTATTTCTGTTGGAGAAATAGGCATATGGAAAGAGGAGAAACAGGAGGATTTGAGCACTGGAGTTGAAATGAGGGTCATGTATGCTATAAATAAATGGTAGAATAAAAGATTTATACCTAGAAAATGTGAAGGAGAAAAGAATTAATTTATTGTGAAAAACAGGGGCTTTTCTCAGTGTAGGAAGAGGAAGATGATGGTGAGAGGTGGTTCTTTGGGACATTAGTGATGGACTGGGAAGTGCTAGGTTAATGTTTGGACTTGATGATCTCAAGGATCTTTTCAACCTAAATGCTCGCATGATTCTATAAATCAAGGCTGAGGTTAGACTACAGTAAGAGACAATAGCAAATGAAAAATAGAGGAGCATGAAACAGCAGCATTTGGGAAAACTAATTGCTGAAATAAAATGAAAAGTTGTAAGATCTTGATAAGAAATGACTGCATTAAATGGTTTTGTGGTCTCAGAATATACTCTGCTAAAAATGGGATCCTGTGATTGAGAGTACCTGACAGTCTACTGCATAGCATGTCTTAAAACCTTACATGCCATGAGTACTTTCCCATTCCAAATTGAAGAGGAAGTTCCCAATTCTAGAGTTTCTACTTTGAAAGGATAATTTGCCAAGAGGGCTGGGAGGCTGTGTATTGTACTAGAACTGGTTTTCATGATAAAGGATAAATCTTTGTATTTTTTCTTGTGGGTTTCTGACATCTATCTAGGCATAGTAAAAATGAGACTGTCTCATTCACATGAGAAGTGTGGAATAGGAGGAGTAAAGCAAGGACAGCAGGGCATTTTCATTATCTCATTTTCATCATTAGCAAATCAGGGAATGCTAAAAATACAATTAAATGCACAGAGAAGGCAATCAACATGGATTGTTGTATTGTCACAGCTTCTGTCAGCATGGATTGTCAGATTTTTGGGATGCCTTTCTAACACAGTGAAATACCTAGGCAGTACTTCAGTGTAATGATACCTATAACACTTATTTGTGTTTGCTCATGCCAGTAACTTCAAGAAAACACTAGAGTGTCCAGTTTCTAGCTCTTAGCCTCCTAAATTGTAAAACCCTTCCTATCTTTGTTATTTTCTAAAGTGTACCAATTTCTATTTTTATTGTTTGTGCTTCTTGTGAAATTCTCTAAGACTTCCTTTATTCTCTAGAGCTTCTAAGTCTTTCTTTGAGGAACCCACTATATTACATACAAGTTCTAAAATACCAGAAAGTATGTGGACATTTTAACAATGTCGTTTTCCACACAAATAGTTATTTAACTGATGTATTACAGTACCAATGACAATCACATGGAGACATTTTCCATTTCAAACTTCTGAATACAATGAGTAATTTAACTTTATCTCATAATAAAATGCAGAAAGTTATTTTCTTTCTGAGTCAATGATCAAAAATCATATTCTGGACAGAAATGTCTGCACTTGTGGCATTTACATATGAAATCAGGTTTAAGTAATTGCTCATTTTCTTTAAGGAATCCCAAACAGAGCTTGAATAGGGAGAGTGATCCTGTTCCCAGCATTACTGTGCCTCCTACCCTATGTCCAGGAAATATTCTTGTTAAACCACATGCAGGGGGGATACAGTGACAGAATGAAATGTATAAATTGAGTGGTCTACATGTTAGTACCTACGTGTGATTGACATGCTCTCAGTCTGATCCTACTGGGCAGAAATTTAATCAACAGAGTTCACAATCATAAGAATGATTCAACTTGCCCTTAAGTAGACCACAAGAGAAGAACAGGTTTTGACAGATTTCTGACAGAGAATGGGCATCTTTGCGTAGGCAGCTATCTGTCCAAATTTAGACATCTATATGGAGCACACTCCCAACATAGCAAGAAGTGGGAGATGTCCACTGTAATGGTAAATGCAGGGTGAACTAGTCTGCAGTGCCTACATGAGCATTCTTTCCCCAGTAAACTTCCCACTTAGAACTGATTAGAGTAAGACCAGAGTGAACTCATGGGGATTGCATGACCTGGAGCATGAATCTCATCTCTCTGAGGCTTATTCCCATTCTAATCTGATTAATTAAGCAGTGAGGTGCACGACATCACATTTTCTGATATGACTTGTAACTTCTAGCTTAGGGCTTGTCAGGGATTATTGTGATCCAACACTCAGTATGGTAATGGATGAAGAATTTGACAAACTAAACTTCTGATTTTGATGTATTCTAAAGTAGAGATTAACTGCTGTTATATTATAACTTTGGTAGGTGTTTGTAAAGGATGTACCAGATGGACATACGGGATCTCTTTGCGCTACGTTTGCCGGCCCACTGAACTCTATGGGCATGCCTTAGCAAAAGGGAAAGCGGGGGACGCTGGATGTACTGAAAGGTGATTGCTTTAGTGAGATACAAACAAAGAAAAACTTCTTCCCGAATTTCTGCTGTAAAAGCCTCTATTCATTCAAGTTTCCATACTGTATGCCAAATCCTGCTCGCTCCAGACAATTTTCCATTAACTTACTTGGGAGGACTCTGAATGTGTACAATTGCAGGAGAGTTGATACTTTAGCCCAGATTCAGGTTTTCATCAATATATGTCTCTGTGCTGCAGTTCCATCAAGACTTTTTGTTTTGCCAGGAATAATTATTATTATTATCTTACTAACCTCTTGAATATATTTTTCAAAACCTCAGTAAGAGTTCTTTATTTTAGTCATGATGATGTATTTTAGTGATTAAGGAGCAGAACCAAACTGTCAAGGGTAAGGAATAATTCCATGGCTTTCAGGAAACTACAGGTCTGTATGGTTCATTCACGAGTGACTATGCTGTTTGGCAACACTAGGGTAATCAAAGATCCTTGCTATTTTATTTTTATATACTGCTTTGGAGTTTCACCTCAGTCATGGTTTTATGTTTTCCTTTTGTCCATCGTTTTCTTATAAAATAGTGGCAGTTGTGGTTTTCCTGTGTATGGGAGGAGAAGCACGTGGCAGTCAGAGATGGGAAATGCCCAGAGGCTGCTGAAGACAGAGGCTGAAGACAGGGTTGATAAACTGTCAATGAAGCTTGTTTAAATGACAGGGGTGCAGGAAAAAGGAGTATGCTGAAAAGGCTGGAAGATGTTCAGATCTGTGGGAAGAAGTAGAAACTCTGGGGCGTGTTTTAATTGATCTGGTAGATACAAATTATGTGAGTTGTGCTAGACAAAAACCATCTATGTGTGTCTATGCAGATAGAATATAATATATGCACTCTGATATAAGGATTCAAGTGAGAATGGACTTGTTTCCTGGCACAAACATGGTTTAGGTGTGTATGGAGCAAAGAATGTGTCATGGGGTAAAAAGCTTTTGCATTTGCCCTGTGCTTTCAGAGGTTCACCGTGCTTTGAACATAGGGTTAGGAAAAGACGCTTGCTTCTCATGCTGCACAGTCTGCAGAGAATACAGACTTCAAATAAAAGGCTCAGATTACACAGCATTTTTTGGAGGTCAAAGAAATGCAGAGTCCAGATTCAACACTGTAATATGTAAATGCTGTGCCATGTATGTTGGAGTTATGCTTGAGTGCTGCAGGGGGAGGCCCGTGTCTGCATCCTGTTTTGGATGGAATGTTGTTTGTTGCAGCAAAGCAATTGTCCAGCCCCAATTGTTTTAGCGATGAGCCAATCGATACCCCATTACTGGATGTAACAGTTGCTGCAGGAAGTGCACAGAAAATTTTAATGCATGAATTATGCATGCTGTCCTCATTCTTTAGTCTCAGAGCATAGTGACAGAGATTGTAAAGATGACTGGGGTAGTTTCTTGCATAAAGTGACTGCAGTGAAATGCTTCATATTTTCATGCACACAAGCAGCATTGAGTGGGACGGCCTATTTAAGAAGATATAAATCCCCGAGCTTACAGCACAGAATGCTTGATTTGAAAGCGTTGCAGCCATGTACAGAGCCAGTTTTCATGCTGTCTAAACCTGGTTTCTACTGAAGGTTGGCTGAGGGATGCTAACGGCTGTGCTCTGCTCTGAGGTCACAGTTTGAAGTCGGGTTTTTTCTCTTTTTTTTCCTTCTTTTTTCTTTTTTTTTTTTTTTTGTGATTTTTCTTTCTGCCGCAGGAGAGGATCTGTGAAGTTTATTGGTTTAACCATCCTTGTATTTTTTTGAAAGATGCAAACTTGGAATACTTACTGTGAACAAAAGAACAAGAAGGAATTCACCATCTAAGGTAAAAAGGGATATTTTTTATTTGTGGATTTGAGTGCAGTAGAGGGAATATGCTGAGACAGGATTGTGATGATGCAGTGTGGTTACATTGACTCAGATACCTGTGCTGGAATGCAGAGTCAGGATTCTCAGGTGGATATAACTGCAGAGATCCTACTAGTCTGATTATTTTTAAATGCTTGTTTAAATGTTGCTGAGACTAAATACTGTGTCTGTATCCTGCAGTTTGTTCAAGAGCGTACATTTATGATCAATTTTTGTCTGCTACAGATAACTGCGTTGTGGGGAGGGGCAGGACAGTCACTGAGGTGATCAATATAATAACATGATCTATTTCATTAGAGGTCCTAACTGAATAATGACAATGAAATTTCATTGACTTTTTTTCTCTTTCTGTACATTTTCTGTAACATTTGCAAGCTGCAGTAAAATATGTGCCAGGAAAATGCATTCCAGAATCTATTGCTTGTCTGTGCTGTAAATAACAAAGATGATCATACTGTTACATTTTGGATAAAAATCTGGGCTTTCATTCAGTGAATAGACAAGCCTGTCCTTACTGTCCTTTAGAAAACTATGTACTCTTAGAAATTTTACATATAAGTACAGCTATTCCTAGTTATGGAAATAGCTGGATATTAAAAAAAAATAAAAATAAAAATAAAAGCACTCTACATTTTTTTAATTTGACAATTTTGGATATAGTCAAGAAAATTGTCTTACTAATACAGATGTACAGTAAAGATACCACCTTTTAAAAGAAGATCAATTATATTTTTTAAATGAAATTATTTGCCACAGTAAATGCTGAAAAATTCTATATAATTAATATTTTTTGCACTTGTAGATTTTCTCATGTATTTTGGAAAAAGGAGTACAAATGCTTTAGCTTTTGTGTTCACTAACTTGAAGACATACTTTCAAAGAGATATATCGTCAGAGAGTATTGAGAAATAGTTTAATAAACCTGAAAGGTGTTTTCTGTGTGATCTCAAAGAGCGAGGTATTGCCAGTAAGCGTTACAGGCATCCACAACGGGATGCTGCCCTTCCTTGGCTAAATGCCTTTTCATTTTGGGTTTACATTGTAATTTTACATTTGCATCTAATAACGCCTGATGGGCCAGTTTTGCACCCCTGAGTCCTTATGCCACACTTGCACAGAAACACATATGGAGCCCTGTCTCAGCGAACAGTGTGAGTTTGTTTGTTAATTACGGAATAATCAGCTGGAAGGACGCTGTACCAGAGATGAGGCATTGTTAGTAGGGCCCGAGTGAAACCGAGCGATCCTGGCGCTGAAGCGGCAGTTTTGAAGCCGCCGTTCTCTCTGGGAACGCCTTCCCTGTGCACCCCACGGGCCCAGGCCCGGCGCCCGCCCTGCCACC